>JAJQKJ010001140.1:0-368311 GCA_029574335.1 Rana kukunoris | reverse complement strand
GTCGTTTCAACAACGTTTTCCGACGTGAGTTGGAGCATGCGCACTGGGTCTCCTTTTTCCGGCCTGCGCATGCGCACTTCGTTCGGCGCAGGGCGCGCTTAATTTAAATACAAGCCGCCCCCTTCGATTTACGCGGGAATACGCCGGGCCATTTACACTACGCCGCCGCAAACTAGGAGCAAGTGCTTGGAGAGATTACGGCACTTGCTCGAGTATATGGCTTGCGCTACGCCCACGGGCGCATGTACGAGAATCTGGCCCAATGTCTTTATTATCTTCATCGGATATCATTTATTTATTTGCTCTGCTCACAAAGACACAATCACTAGCATGATTATTTCCCATACATCTAACTACTCGGTTCCCCACTTGGAAAATCGCGACATGCGTAGATCCGACTGGCGTAAGTCACTTACACCCGGATCTTAAATGCAATACTACGCCGGCCGCTAGGTGGCGTTCCCGTCGATTTCTGCGTCGAATATGCAAATGAGCGTGAGACGCCGATTCTCGAACGAAGTTGCGCGCCTTCGACGTAGTTTGCGTAGTTTGCGTACCGTAAGGTTACCCCTGCTAGAAGGAGGGGTTACCTTGCGTAGTCCGCCGTAAGCCATGTTAACCACTTAAGGACCGCCTACTGCACATTTACGTCGGCAGAATGGCACGGCTGGGCACATCAACGTATATATACGTTGATTTTAGTACCCAGCGTGGGTCGCGTCGCGCGCGCCCGCGACCCGTCCGAAGCTCCAGGACCGGAACCTGCGGGGCCGCTGGAGTGTGGCGATCCGTCCCTGGAGCGAAAGAACGGGGAGAGCCATGTGTAAACACGGCTTCCCCGTGCTTCTCTGTGGCCCAGCAGCATCGATCGCGTCATCCCTGTAATAGGGACGCGATCGATGACGTCACACCTACAGCCACACCCCCCCTACAGTTGTAAACACACACATTAGTCACACATCCCCTACAGCGACGCCACCTGTGGTTAACTCCCAAACTGCAACTGTCATTTCCACAGTAAACAATGCAAATTTAAATGCATTTTTTGCTGTGAAAATGACGATTGTCCCAAAAAATGTCAAAATTGTCCGAAGTGTCCGCCGTATTGTCGCAGTCACGAAAAAAAATCGCTGATCGCCGCTATTAGTAGTAAAAAAAAAATAATTAATAAAAATGCAATAAAACGATCCCTTATTTTGTAAACGCTATAAATTTTGCGAAAACCAACCGATAAACGCTTATTGCTTTTTTTTTACCAAAAATAGGTAGAAGAATACGTATCGGACTAAACTGAGGAAAAAAAATGTTTTAATTATATATTTTTGGGGGATATTTATATAGCAAAAGTAAAAAATATTGCATTTTTTTTTTAAATTGTCGCTCTATTTTTGTTATAGTGCAAAAAATAAAAACCGCAGAGGTGATCAAATACCACCAAAAGAAAGCTCTATTTGTGGGGAAAAAAGGACGCCAATTTTGTTTGGGAGCCACGTCGCTCGACGCGCGCAATTGTCAGTTAAAACGACGCAGTGCCGAATCGCAATAAAGGGGCAAGGTCCTTTACCTACATTTTGGTCCGGGTCTTAAGTGGTTAAGTATGGACGTCGGGACAGCGATCGTGTTTTTTCCGTCGTTTTACGTAAAACGTTCGCGAATAGGGCTTTGCGTAAGTGACGATCACGTCGGCCTCATTGACGTTTTTCCGACGTGAGCTGGAGCATGCGCACTGGCTACTTGTACGGCCGGCCATGCGCAGTTCGTTCGGCGCGGGGGCACGCTTAATTGAAATACAGGCCGCCCCCTTTGAATTACGCGGCCTTAAGCCGGGACATTTACACTACGCCGCCGCAAATTACGGAGCAAGTGCTTGGAGAATACGGCACTTGCTCCTGTAAGTTGCGGCGGCGTAGTGTAAATAGCTTACGCTACGCTACGCCAGAATCTACGAGAATCTGGCCCAATATTTCTAAACTATGCTGTACATAACAAGATCTGATGATATGCAAATAACCCCCAGTATGCGTCTACTGGTCTGCTGATGGGTTGCATGTTTGTGCTAGTTCGTGTTTGTTATGATACCTTTGGGCCTGAAATAAAATGAAGAAATCCTCATACTTTCTACGTGTCCTGAAGCCAACACCCTAGAAGAGTCAAGATGTTTCCAACAGCCGTGTGAAAGATCCATCAATGTCACATTGGGCCATGTTAATAATGTGTATAGAAACATAAAGACAAAGGGCCGGATTCACGTAGGACTTACGCCGATGTATCGCCAGATACGCCGCGTAAGTACAAATATGCGCCGTCGTATCTGTGCGCCGAACCCACAAACTAAGATACGCCTAAAAACTGACTTCATCCCACCGACGTAACTTGCCTACGCCGGCGTAGAGTGGGCGCATATTTACACTGGACGCATGTGGCTTTCCCATTGATTTTCTATTCATATATACAAATGAGGGAGATACGCCGATTCACGAACGTACGCATGATTTAAGCGGTTTGCGTAAGTTTTACGTTTGGCGTAAAGTTATTCCCCATAGATGAGGTGCAACCCATGCAAAGGTATGGACCAGGGAACACAAGCCTACGTATTGTACGTTGGACGTCTGTGAATATGGGCCGACGTGGGTCTGACTGGGCGTAAGTTGCGTTCACGGCGTACACAGCGATCCGGCGTATCTTAGGCAGTTTTTCTGACGTGGTTGTGCGCATGCGCACGGGGATACGTCCATGTCCCGACAAATGCGCAGTTCATTTTAAGTACTTGTCTGGCGCCGGGCCCTTCATTTGCATGGGGCCACGCTTCATTAACATGGATCACGCCCACTTCCAGCCACTTCCACTTACGCCTACGAAATATACACTACGCCGGCGCAGAGTTGGCAGCATTTGTTTGTGAATTCCATGCTTGCCTCTCCGCGCTGCGCCGGTGTAGCGTAAATAAGATACGCTTACGGTGGCATAAATATGCGCCGATGTATGTGAATCCGGGCCAATAAGTCCTTCAATGTCTTCAACAGCCAGATCTTCCATAATCTCTGACCCGGGTTTCCTTCACCGAGATACAAAATAAATAAGAAATTCACCAAGGAGAGAGCAAGCCCCTCACTAAATACGGCCAACCCTAAAGGACTACACCTACTAAGGGAGTGCCCACTAGCTAAAGGGGAACACTAAGTTCCACCTGCATACACACGTTGTGTGTCCCCGGATGCTGCAAGGGGAGGGAGGGGCCAAACCGATGTCATCCTCACCTAGGCAAGGATTGAGGGAGTGGGAATGGGTACCTTTAAAAAAAGGTATGCTTTTCCTGAAATAAAAATAATTAAAAATTAGGACCTGCGGAAAAGTAGAGGATAAGTGGCACTTCAAGTTTTGGGTAAAGGTCCATTATTTAAATTAATAATTACAGTAGGTTTGGTGAAGCATTGGATGAGTTGGGTGGAGGGAGTTCAGTACGAAGTTTACTTTCAGTTGGTATTCCTCAATACTAGATGATATATGGAAATGAAGGGCTGCCATCTTTTTATAAGAGAGTAGGTTCTGTTGTGTCTCCAGTTGGTGTTGGTGAAGCATTAAATTAGTCGGGTGAAGGAAGTTTAGTACAAAGTCTTGTTTCAGTTGGTATTCCTTAATACAAGATGTTATCTGGAAATGAAGTGCTGCCATCTTTTTATATGACTGTGGAGTTCTGTTATGGTAGGGTTACCAGTAGGGTTCGTGAGGCGGTGGATGAGTTGGGTGGAGGACATTCAGTACAAAGTCTTCTTTCATTTGTCATTTCCCAATACAAGATGTTATCTGGAAATGAAGGGCTGCCATCTTTTTATATGACTGTAGGGTTCTTTTATGTCTCCAGTAGGGTTCGTGAAGTGGTGGATGAGTTGGGTGGAGGACATTCAGTACAAAGTCTTCTTTTAGTTGGCATTCCTCAATATGACATGATATCTGGAAATTAAGGGCTGCTATGTTTAAATATGACAGTAGGGTTCTGCTGTGTCCCCAGTTGGTGTTGGTGAAGCATTGGATGAGTTGGGTGGAGGACGTTCAGTACAAAGTACACTTTCAGTTGGCATCCCTCATTACTAGGTGATATCTGGAAATGAAGGGCTGTTGCCTTTTTATATATGAGAGTAGGAATATGTTGTGCTTGCAGTTGTGGTTGATAAAGCTTTGGCTAACTTGGGTGGAGGAAGTTCAATTCAAAATCTTATTTCAGTTGGCATTCTTCAGTACGAGATTATATCTGGAAATAAAGGGCTGCCATGTTTTTATATGAAAGTAAGGTTCTGTTTTGTCTCCAGTTGGTGTTGGTAAAGAGTTGAATGAGTCGGTGAAGAAGGTTTAGTACAAAATCTTCTTTCAGTTGGCATTCCTCAATACGAGATGATATCTGGAAATGAAGGGCTGCCATCTTTTTTATGGCTGTGTGGTTCTGTTTTGTCTCCAGTTGGTGTTGGTGAAGAGTTGGATGAATTGGGTAGAGGACATTCAGTACAAAGTCTTCTCTCAGTTGGCATTCCAGTTGGTGAAGAGTTGAATGGGTCGGGTGAGGAAAGTTTAGTACAAAGTCTTCTCTCAGTTGGCATTCCTCAATACGATTTGATATCTGCAAATTAAGTTGCTCCATCACCAAGTGTTTTTGTTTTAATCCAAAAAGCTCACTGTGACCCTGTTGGCTCATTGGGGGGTAAATATGACAGTAGGTTCTCTTCTGTCTGCAGTTGGTGTTAGTGAATAATTGAATGAGTTGGGTGAAGAAAGTTTAGTACAAAATCTTCTTTCAGTTGGCATTCCTCAATACGAGATGATATCGGGAAAGGAGTGGCTGCCATCTTTTTATATGACTGTAGGGTTCTGTCATGTCTCCGGTAGGGTTGGTGAAGCATTGGATGAGTTGGGTGGATGATATTCAGTACAAAGACTTCTTTCAGTTGGCATTCCTCAATACAAGATGATATTTGGAAATTAAGGTTTGCTATCTTTTTATATGACTGTAGGGTTCTGTTGTATCTCCAGTTGGTTTTGGCGAATTTGGATGAGTTGAGTAGAGAACATTCAGTACAAAGTCTACCTTCAGTTGGCAACCACTAATTACTAGATGACATCTGCAAATGAAGGTGCTCCATCATCAAGTGCTTTTGTTTTAATTCAAAAAGCACATTGTGGCCCTGTTGGCTCATTGAAGGTTAAATATGACTGTAGTAGTATGTTGTGTTTCCAGTTGGTGTTGGTGAAGAATTGAATGAGTTTGGTGATATCTGCAAATTAAGTTGCTCCATCACCAAGTGCTTTTGTTTTAATCCAAAAAGCTCACTGTGACCCAGTTGGCTCATTGGAGGTTAAATATGACAGTAGGTTCTGTTCTGCCTGCAGTTGGTGTTGGTGAAGAATTGAATAAGTTGGGAGAAGAAGGTTTAGTACAAAATCTTCTTTCAGTTGGCATTTCTCAATATGAGATGATATCTGGAAATGAAGGGCTGCCATCTTTGCACATGACTGTAAGTTTTGGTTGTGTCTCCAGTTGATGTTGGTAAAGCATTGGATGAGTTGGGTGGAGGGCATTCAGTACAAAGTCTTCTTTCAGTTGGCATTCCTCAATACAAGATGATATCTGGAAATTAAGGTTTGCTCTCTTTTATATGACTGTAGGGTTCTGTTGTATCTCCAGTTGGTTTTGGCGAATTTGGATGAGTTGAGTAGAGAACATTCAGTACAAAGTCTACCTTCAGTTGGCAACCACTAATTACTAGATGCCATCTGCAAATGAAGGTGCTCCATCATCAAGTGCTTTTGTTTTAATTCAAAAAGCACACTGTGGCCCTGTTGGCTCATTGGAGTTTAAATATGACTGTAGTATTATGTTGTGTTTCCAGTTGGTGTTGGTGAAGAATTGAATGAGTTTGGTGGAGGGATTGCAGTACAAGGTCTTCTCTCGCTTGGCATTACTTAATACAAGGTGATATCTGCAAATTAAGTTGCTCCATCACCAAGTGCTTTTGTTTTAATCCAAAAAGCTCACTGTGACCCAGTTGGCTCATTGGAGGTTAAAATATGACAGTAGGTTCTGTTCTGCCTGTAGTTGGTGTTGGTGAAGAATTGAATAAGTTGGGAGAAGAAGGTTTTGTACAAAATCTTCTTTCAGTTGTCATTTCTCAATATGAGATGATATCTGGAAATTAAGGGTTGCCATCTTTGCATATGACAGTAGGGTTCTGTTGTGTCTCCAGTTGGTGTTGGTGAAGCATTGGATGAGTTGGGTGGAGGGCATTCAGTACAGAGTCTTCTTTAAGTTGGCATTCCTCAATATTCGATAATACCTGGAAATTAAGGGCTGCTATCCTTTTATATGAAAGTATGATTCTGTTGTGTCTCCAGTTGTGGTTGTTGTTGACGCATTGGATTAGTTGGGTGGAGAACATTCAGTACAAAGTCTACTTTCAGTTGGCAACCCCTCATTACTAGATAACATCTGCCAATGAAGGTGCTCCATCATCAAGTGCTTTTGTTTTAATCCAAAAAGCACACCGTGACCCTGTTGGCTCATTGAAGGTTAAATATATATATGGCAGTAGGATTATGTTATGTTTGCAGTTGGTGTTGGTAAAGCATTAAAGGAGTCAGGTGAAGGAGGTTTAGTACAAAGTATTTTTTCAGTTAGCATTCTTCAATTAAATTAGAAGAACTGTCCGCACACCACACAAGAATCAGAATGCTGGGTAGAAGTGTATCGCACACTTCATGTGTGCTTAGTCATTACCTCCAGTTGTGGTTGTTAAAGCATTGGGTGAGTTGGGTGGAGAACATTCAGTACAAAGTCTACTTTCAGTTGGCAACCTCTCATTACTAGATGATATCTACAAATAAAGATGTTCCATAAACAAGTGATTTTGTTTTAATCCAAAAAGCACACTGTGACCCTGTTGGCTCATTGGAGGGTAAATATATATATTATATATATATGAATATGACAGTAGGATTATGTTGCTTTTCCAGTTGGTGTTGATGAAGCATTAAATGAGCCAGGTGAAGGAAGTTTAATACAAAGTCTTCTTTCAGTTGGCATTCCTCAATACAAGATGATATCTGAAATTAAGGGCTGCCATCTTTTTATATGACTGTAGGGTTCCCGTTGTGTCTCCAGTTGGTGTTGGTAAATCACTGGATGCATTGGGTGGAGCACATTCAGTACAAAGTCTACTCTTATGCCGCGTACACACGGTCGTTTTTTGCGATGAAAAAAAACGACGTTTTTTGTGAAGTAAAAAACGACGTTTTTTAAAACGTCACTTTCAAAGACGATGTTGCATACACACCATCGTTTTTTTCACAAAAAACAAGGTTACGTTCACCACACTTTTCCATTGAAGCTCGCTTCATAACTAGCTTCTTGGCATGCACGGGTTGAAAAACGTCGTTTTAAACGACGTTTTTGCTACACACGGTGACTTTTTGCGAAACAAAAAACAGCGTTTTGAAAAACGACACAAAAAATTCAAGCATGTTGGAATTTTTTTTTGGTCGTTTTTTTTAAGACAAAAAACTACATTTTGCCCACACACGATCAATTTAAATGACGTTTTAAAAAACGTCGTTTTTTTTCATCGCAAAAAACGACCGCGTGTACGCGGCATTAGTTGGCATTCCTCAATACAAGATGATATCTGGAAATGAAGGGTTGTTATCTTTTTATGACTGTAGGGTTCTGTTTTGTCTCCAGTTGGTGTTGGTGAAGCATTGGGTGGAGCACATTCGGTACAAAGTCTTCTCTCGGTTGGCATTCCTCAATACAAGATAATATCAGAAAATGAAGGTGCTCCATCACCAAGTGCTCCAAAAAGCTCACTGTGATCCTGTTGGCTCATTGGAGGCTAAATATGACAGTAGGTTCTGTTTTGTCTCCAGTTGGTGTTGGTGAAGAATTGAATGGGTCGGGTGAAGAAAGTTTTGTACAAAATCTTCTTTCAGTTGGCATTCCTCAATACGAGATGATATCTGGAAATTAAGGGCTGCCATCTTTTTATGGCTGTAGGGTTCTGTTTTTCCTCCAGTTGGTGTTGGTGAAGAGTTGGATGAATTGGGTGGAGGGCATTCAGTACAAAGTCTTCTTTTAGTTGGCATTCCTCGATACAAGATAATATCTGAAAATGAAGGCGCTCCATCACCAAGTTCTTGTGTTTTAATCCAAAAAGCTCACTGTGATCCTGTTGGCTCATTGAAGGTTAAATATGACAGTAGGTTCTGTTTTGTCTCCAGTTGGTGTTGGTGAAGAGTTGAATGGGTCGGGTGAAGAAATTTTAGTACAAAGTCTTCTTTCAGTTGGCATTCCTCTATACGAGATGATATCTGGAGATGAAGGGCTGCCATCTTTTTATAGCCGTAGGGTTCTGTTGTGTCTCCAGTTGGTGTTGGTGAAGTGTTGGATGAATTTGGTGAAGGGCATTCAGTACAAAGTCTTCTTTCAGTTGGCATTCCTCAATACGAGATGATATCTGGAAATGAAGGGTTGCCATCTTTTTATATGACTGTAGGGTTCTGTTTTGTCTCCAGTTGGTGTTGGTGAAGCGTTGGATGAATTGGGTGGAGGACATTCAGTACAAAGTCTTCTCCCGGTTGGCATTCCTCAATGCAAGATGATATCTGGAAATCAACGTGCTCCGTCACCAAGTGCTTTTGTTTTAATCCAAAAAGCTCACTGTTATCCTGCTGGCTCATTGGAGGTAAAATATGACATTAGGTTCTGTTTTGTCTCCAGTTGGTGTCGGTGAAGAGTTGAATGGGTCGGGTGAAGAAAGTTTAGTACAAAATCTTCTTTCAGTTGACATTCCTCAATAGGAGATGATATCTGGTAATAAAGGGCTGACATTTTTTTATGACCGTAGGGTTCTGTTGTGTCTCCAGCTGGTATTCGTGAAGCATTGGATTAGTTGGTTGGGGGCATTTAGTACAAAGTCTTCTCTCAGTTGGCATTCCTCAATACGAGATGATATCTGGAAATGAAGGGCTGCCATCTTTTTATGGCTGTATGGTTTTGTTTTTTCTCCAGTTGGTGTTGGTGAAGAGTTGAATGAGTCGGGTGAAGAAGGTTTAGTACAAAACCTACTCTCGGTTGGCCTTTTCTCAATATGAGATGATATCTGGAAATGAAGGGCTGCCATCTTTTTATGACCGTAGGGTTCTGGCCTGTCTCCAGTTGGCGTTGGTGAAGAATTAAATGAGTTGGGTTTAGGGCATTCAGTACAAAGTCTTCTTTCAGTTGGCATTCCTCAAGACAAGATGATATTTGGAAATTAAGGTGCTCCATCACCAAGTGCTTTTGTTTTAACACTGTGATCCTGCTGGCTCATTGGAGGTTAAATATGACAGTAGGTTCTGTTCTGCCTGCAGTTGGTGTCGGTGAAGAGTTGAATGAGTCGGGTGAAGAAAGTTTAGTACAAAATCTTCTTTCAGTTGACAGTCCTCAATACGAGATGATATCTGGAAATGAAGGGCTGCCATCTTTTTATGCCCGTAGGGTTCTGTTTTGTCTCCAGTTGGTGTTGGTGAAGGGTTGGGTGAATTGGGTGGAGGGCATTCAGTACAAAGTCTTCTTTCAGTTGGCATTCCTCAATACAAGATGATATCTGAAAATGAAGGCGCTCCATCACCAAGTGCTTTTGTTTTAATCCAAAAAGCTCACTGTGATCCTGTTGGCTCATCGGAGGTTAACAACTGTTTCCAGTTGGTGTTGGTGAAGAGTTGAATGAGTCGGGTGAAGAAAGTTTAGTACAAAATCTTCTTTCAGTTGGCATTTTTCAATACGAGATGATATCTGGAAATAAAGGGCTGCCATCTTTTTATGACTGTTTTGTCTCCAGTTGGTGTTGGTGAATCATTGGAAGAATTGGGTGGAGGGCATTTAGTACAAAGTCTTCTCTCATTTGGCATTTCTCAATATGAGATGATATCTGGAAATTAAAGCCGCCACTCTTATATATGACAGTAGGGTTCTGTTGTTTCTCCAGCTGGTGTTTGTAAAGCATTGGATTAGTTGGGTGGAGGACATTCAGTACAAAGTCTTCTTTCAGTTGGCATTCCTCAATATGAGATGATATCTGGAAATAAAGGGCTGCCATCTTTTTATGGCTGTGGGGTTCTGTTTTGTCTCCAGTTGGTTTTGGTGAAGAGTTGAATGAGTCGGGTGAAGAAGGTTCAGTACAAAGTCTTCTCTCGGTTGGCATTCCTCAATACGAGATGATATCTGGAAATAAAGGGCTGCCATCTTTTTATGGCTGTGGGGTTCTGTTTTGTCTCCAGTTGGTTTTGGTGAAGAGTTGAATGAGTCGGGTGAAGAAGGTTCAGTACAAAGTCTTCTCTCGGTTGGCATTCCTCAATACGAGATGATATCTGGAAATCAAGGCGCTCCATCACCAAGTGCTTTCGTTTTAATCCAAAAAGCTCACTGTGACCCCGTTGGCTCATCGGAGGTTAAATGTGTAACATCTTCCAAATAAAGGGATTTGGGAAACAATAAACAGAGAGAATGAGTAGAAGGAAAAAAAAATTCTTGGCCCAGTTTCAGACACCTCCCCGGCTCCCACATCTGGCTGTAATATTTCAAAGTTAATTAGTCATATTGAGGCTGAGTGAAGATCCATTTATCATTCAGAGGGAAAGAAAATGGTTTGAAAAATGAAAGGAAGTCAGTGACGTGGAAATGAGAGGGATTAGAGACGGGGGGGGGGGGGGGGGTTGTGTCATGGTGAAGGGGGGGGGGGGCTGCAGACAATCTGACTTGCATTACCGTAGCAGAGAAGAATAGTGGAAAGCGCACGCGGCGCCGGGCGTGACGCAGTAATGAAAGCAGAATGCGGTCCGGGCCGCGTTCGCCCCGGCAGGGTAACGTGAGCGCTGTCACTTCTGCAGGAACGGCATTTAAAATGCAATAGCAATTTTCGGGTGACATTTATGTCACATCCGTCAATTTTATTACAAATGATTCATGTGAGTCGCGGGCGCCGTGTAAGCAGATCGCGGTGACAGATCGCGGTGATTTAAATGAGAGGTGCCGACGGGTGGATGTGACTGTACTGTAGAAGCCTTGAGCGGCCTGGAATCGTCTCCGCCTCGCCCCCTACAGGTGGGACCGCCGGGGGCAGACAAGGTCATGTGTGGAGGACTAAAGCAAAAGGGCTTTGAAAAGGAATTTTCACTTAGCTTGGCGAACCTGGTGAGAGAAAAAAATTCACGTAAAGGAAAAGCCAATCATGTGGCAGGAAAATTTAAAGCTAGGCAGTAAGCTTACCACTATAGCCCGGGCCGCCATCAGGGGGGTACAGGCAGTACACCTGTAAGGGGCCCGGATGGCAACCCCCTTTTTTTTGTAAGGGGCCCGGAGGTCCCGAGGTGGCAACCCTCCCATTTTTTATTTATTTTTTTACATTTTTTTTATTTTTATTTTTTTATTTTTAATTAAAGGGCCCAGACGTCCCCATGGCCCCGGATGGCAACCCCCCTTTATTTTTTTATAAAAAAAAAATATTTTTTATATATTTTTTTATATATATTTTTTATTATTAAAGGTCCCAAGGGCCCTGGATGGCAACCCCCCCTTTGTTAATATATATATATATATATATATATATATATATATATATATATATATATTTTTTTTATTAAGGGCCCAGAGGTCCACAGGACCCTGGATGGCAACCCCCTTTTTTTATATATATATAAAAAAATATTATTTTTTATATATATTTGTATATATTTTTTTAATTATTAAAGGGCCCAGAGGTCCCCAGGGCCCCCAGATGGCAACCCCCCTTTTTTTTTGTTTTTTTTATTATTTTAATTTTATTTTTATATATATATATTTTTTATATTAAAGGGCCCAGAGGTCCCCAGGCCCTGGATGGCAACCCCCCTTTTTTAATATATATTTTTAATATATATATATAATATAAAAAATATATTTTTGTATTTATTAAAGGGCCAAAAGGTCCCCGGGCCCGGATGGCAACCCCCCCTTTTTGTCCTTCTTGGCACCCCACCGCTTCTCAATTCACTACCCCCTTCTTCTCAATTAGTGGCGGCAACCCTCCGGTTCTCTGCTCCAGGGGGCCCATGCCTGAAGCTCTGTAAGGGGCCCCATTATTCCTGATGGTGGCCCTGACTATAGCAGCAGCTTAAAGGTATCCAGGAGGCACTACAGCTGCCGTCGGCTGTCTCCAAACTTTCTAAACAAATGGTCAGATTATTGTCCTTCAGACATAATTATACACCAATGTTAATGTCAGTGCCCCAAGGGCCAGATAAAGGCAAGCAAAGGGCCCCTGCATCCAGCCCCAGGGCCACAGTTTGGAGACCCCCTGCTCTATATGTTGAAGATGAGTAAATCTTCCCACCTCGTCACCTGTACGGCGCACACACACCTACGTAAAACAAGCTTCGCTGCCGGCTAGGCCCGCGGTGGGACGACTCGGCCCTCTGGCTGCCGAAGAGGTTGAGGAGAGTGCAGGCCCACCTCCTCCCACCCCTCCGATGGCTGATAAGATCTCGGCGCTCACATCATCTATGTATGTACTTGCTGTTGTTGAAGCGCAGGTGACAGATTTGTTCATCGCGGTTGAGAAAAAAAAAAAGAAGCTTTTTGAAGTTGTAAAAAAAAAAAAAAAAAAATCCGTCTTTCATGTTAAACTATCCGTCAAAAAGTTCTCTACGGCTGCAGACAACGTGTCACCTTAATTATGAAAACTTTGACGGGGAAACCATGCGAACCAACGAGCGTGTTACATTTTCTGCTGTGTGAAGAGCAAGCCCCCCCCCACCCCCCGCGCGTTGCGGCGAGGAAAAGCTAATATTTCACCGCGCTCGCCTAATTAAATCAATTAAATCATACCGGGTATTTATAATACGGGTTCAGTAATCACAACGAGGCCTCTTTGTACTTCGGATCGGCATTCTGAGCCGCGACCTTACTTAGGATAAATCTGGATTTAGGTTAACCCCTTCCCTTCCGAGCGATGATGACGCTCTAATCCCAATGTGAACTTTTTACATGGAAATGAAAAAAAAAAAAAACGAAACATTTAAAATGAATCAGTTACAAAAATAAATAGATTTTTTTTATTTTTTTTTATAATTTCCGTCTACTTTCATCTGCCGGGAAAATGTTTAATCGCTCCCGACAAGAACACACTTCTGCATTACATCTGGAAATTCTAAAAATCAGCCAAGCGTTTTATTCCCCATCACGAGGATTCATAATCGCGTCCCGCGCTCTCCGGTAAGACGGGATTTGTTTTGAAGACCGGCCAAGAATATCAGTCATTTCAACGAAAAAAAAAGGATACTTTTATTTTATTTTTATTTTTTCAACCCAATTAATGGATCAGACCAATGACGTTGTGTGATTTTTGATTAGTATCTGTTTTCCTGACTTGTTCATTCCTGACTTGGGGTAGGCGGTACACTTTGGTGGGGTTGGGTCAGCCTTGTGACCTTTGGGAACCCACCTTCTGGTTGGGGGTTGGGGTTGGGGTTAGGGTTAGGGTTAGGGTTCGGTTTGGGGGTTAGGATTAGGATTGGTTTAGGGGTTAGTGTTGGGTTAGGGGGTTAGGGTTAAGGTTGGGTTAGGGTTGGGTAAGGATTAAGGGTGGGTTAGGGGGTTAGGATTAGGATTGGTTTAGGGGGTTAGGATGAGGGTTGGGTTAGGGGGTTAGTGTTGGGTTAGGGGGTTAGGGTTAAGGTTGGGTTAGGGTTGGGTTGGGTTAGGATTAAGGTTGGGTTAGGGGGTTAGGGTTGGTTTAGGGGGTTAGGATTAGGGTTGGGTTAGGGGGTTAGGGTTGGTTTAGGGGGTTCGGGTTAAGGTTGGGTTAGAGTTAGGGTTGGGTTAGGATTAAGGTTGGGTTAGGGGGTTAGGATTATGGTTGGGTTAGGTTAGGGGATTAGGATTAGGGTTGGGTTAGGGGGTTGGGGTTGGGTTAGGGGGTTAGGATTAGTTTTGGGTTAGGGGGTTAGGATTAGGGTTGGTTTAGGGGGTTAGGATTAGGGTTGGGTTAGGGGGTTAGGGTTGGGGTTGGGTCTAGGGTTAGGGTTTTGTTAGGAGGTTAGGGTTAGGTTTAGGCCTTCTGACCTTTGACCTCTGGGGGAGGTCCCTGTTCCAATTTTTGAGTCCTAGCCTTATTCTTCAGGGGAAACCCTAAACCCCTTTACCCAACCCTAACCCTAAAAGGAATCAAATGAACGTAACGTGACCGAACACTGAATAATCTTCTACATTACAGCTCAGCCCACTTCGCTAACCCTAACTCTAACCCTAACCCCCTAACCCAACCCTAACCCTAACCCTTACCCCAACCCTAACCCTAACTCTAACCCTAACCCCCTAACCCAACCCTAACCCTAACTCCTAACCCTAACCACAACCCTAACCCCAACCCTAACCCCTTACCCTAACCCCTTACCCCAACCCCAACAAACTCATTTTGGCTAAATCCATAAAAATACGTTGATTTGTAACTATAAGAAGGAATCAAATGAACGTAAAGTGTTGCCCAATGCTTAATAGTCTTCTACATTACAGCTCAGCTCACTTCACTAAACCCTAACCCTAACCATAACCCCCTAACCCAACACTAATCCCCTAACCCTAACCCCAACTCCTAACCCTAACCCTAACCCTTTAACCTCCACCCTAACCCCAACCCCAACCCCAACTCTAACCCTAACCCCAACTCCAACCCTATCCCCATACCTAACCACAACCCCAACGAACCTCATTCGTTTAGGCTAAATCGGTAAAAAGCGAAGATGTTGAATTGTAACTATAAAAAGGAATCAAATTAACGTAACGTGGCCGAACGTGGAATAATTTTCTATATTACAGCTCAGCTCATTTCACTAACCCTAACCCCCTAACCCAACCCTAACCCCCTAACCCTAACTCCTAACCCTAACCCCAACCCTAACCCTAACCCCTAACCCCTAACTCCTAACCCTAACCCCAACTCTAACCCTAACCCCAACTCCAACCCTATCCTTAACCCCTAACCCTAACCCCAACCCTAACCCCAACTCTAACCCCAACCCCTAACCCCAAACCTAACCCCAACTCTAACCCTAACCCCAACTCCAACCCCAATCCTATCCCCAACCCCAACTCCAATGAACCTCGCTCGTTTAGGCTAAATCTGTAAAAAGTGAAGACGTTGGGCCAGATTCAGCAAAGGTTACGCTGGCGGATCGAGTGATCCGCCAGCCTAACTGTGGCTTTGAGCCGGCGTTTCTGTTTTCTGTAACCAGAAAACAAGAAACGCCGGGTTGAAGTTCCGATGCGAGCAGCGTAACTGAGTTTCGCCATCACATCGTTACTTCAACTTAAAAATGGCGCCGGGGGCGTTCCCGCCGATTTACGCTCAAAAAATATGTTAATGAGCGGAAATCGGCAATTCACGATCGAAATCCGGCGCGACGCAATGACGATACGACGTTTCCGGACGGGATACGCGGCGCATAGATATACCTACATGGGGCTGGAGTATCCTATGTTAGGTATAGGCGTCGTCATCGCGTCGAAAAAAAAAAAAAAAAAACGTCGCTTGCGTAAAACGGTCATGAATGGGAATGTGACGTCATTGACGTTCATTCACAGATTTTGGAGCATGCGCACGGGGATGTTTTGACACTCGACGCATGCGCAGTACGTTGGCGGCGGGATCGCGCGTAGTTAGCATACTACACGCCCCGTACCCGCGACATTTGAATTCCGCCGGCTCATTTGTGATGCGCTGCCGCAACTTTAGGAGCAAGTGCTTCGTGAATGACAGCACTTGCTCCTAAAATTTCGGCAGCGCAACGCAAATCAGAAGCGTTACTCCAGAGCAAAGATGCTCTGGAATACGTGAATCTGGCCCGTTGATTTGTAACTATGAAAAGGAATAAAATTAATGTAACGTGGCCGAACACTGAATAGTCTTCTACATTACAGCTCAGCTCACTTCACTAAACCCTAACCCTAACCGCAACCCTATTTTTTGCGCTATAAACAAAAATAGAGCGAAGATTTTGAAAAAAAAATCAATATTTTTTACTTTTTGCTATAATAAATATCCCCAAAATTATATAAAAAAAAAAAGTTTTTGTTCCTCAGTTTAGGCCGATACGTATTCTTCTACATATTTTTGGTAAAAAGAAAAATCGCAATAAGCGTTTATCGATTGGTTTGCGCAAAAGTTATAGCGTCTACAAAATAGGGTATCGTTTTATGGCATTTTTATTAATATATATATTTTTTTAATAGAAATGGCGGTGATTTTTATCGTGACTGCGACATTATGGCGGACACATCGGACACTTTTGACGCTATTTTGGGACCATTGTCATTTATACAGCAAACAGTGCTCTAAAAATGCTCTGATTACTGTGTAAATGACACTGGCAGGAGAGGGTTTAAACACTAGGGGGGCGAAGAAGGGGTTAAGTGTGTCCTAGGGAGTGATTCTAACTGTTAGGGGGCGTGGCTGCGAGTGACATGTCACTGATCGCTGTTTCCGATGTGAGGGAACAGAAAATCAGTGACATGTCACTAGGAAGAACTGGGAGATGTTGTGTTTACACTGACCTCTCTCAGTTCTTCAGCTCTGTGACTCGATCTCGGGACACCGACGGACATTGAGTCCGCGGGTCCCACGGGCACGGTCACGGAGCTTGCGACAGGGTCACTGATTACTGTGTAAATGACACTCGCAGGGGAGGGTTTAACCACTTTAAAACCGCATATGACGTCCAAAAAGGGGATCTCTTATCCTGGGTGGACGTCATATGATGTCCTGTACTTTGTGCGGTGATATCTGAATGATGGGTGCACCTAGAGGCATCATTCAGAAATAATTTTGTTCCGGCGGCGATCCTGCGCACCATAAGAACGATCATAGCGGCTGTTTCGCCGCTTGATCATTCTTATAGGCCGCGAGAGGGGACATCCCTCCTCCCGCCGAAATCCGGCGCTTCTCCGGACTCTCCGTGCCATCGGGGGCCCGGAGAGATGATCGCCGTGTGAGGCATAGAGATGACTGGTGACCAGATGGTCACCAGTCATCTCTATGACCGTCGGAGGCCCGGGCGCGATGTGATGACGTCACGCCCGGGTACCAGTAAGTAAACAGAGCCGCAATTGCGGCTACTATTCTTTCCAGCCTGGAGGAGAGATGTGAGGTCTTAGGGACCCGAGGACATGGTCACGGAGCTTGCGGCGGGCACGCGTCGCCGACGGGCTTTTCAAAGCAACGTAGGGGTAGGTTGCTTTGCCCAGCCAAGCCATTCTGCCGATGTACAAGTGCGCGAAGCGGTCGGCAAGTGGTTAAAAATGTTCAATAAGTTTTAGTCTGATGAGTTTTTTTACGCTTGGCGCAGTCTCGCCTTTGCAGGTGGCGGCACAGATTCCCAATCCTCAGATAGGACCCATGGCAAAGGTATACAGAACCTTCTAGTATCTCCGGGTCTAGAACCAGCCGGCCTGCGGAGGCCCCCGAGCCGCTTTGTAACCCCCTCAGCCGTTTCCATCGTATACACTACAAACACGTCGCCATTAGCATATCCATTGCCAACTCCTCCGACTGCAAAACAGCAAAACACGTCCCGATGATTATCCTCCTAAGGAGTTCATTAGGAATGCGATTTTCAATAGCAGATTAAAGAGATCTGTGCGTTCTAGCAGAACCCTCCACAAGGGCGCTGTTGTCATCTTTACACCGAGTGGTTGGCTGTCCTTTTTCAAGAAAGGTGAGAAAGCCGCTTTTATCAGTTCTCCGCTCTTTTCAGAGAATGTGAGACCCATTTGCATTTCAA
Organism: Rana kukunoris; assembly: GCA_029574335.1. Lineage (NCBI taxonomy): Eukaryota > Metazoa > Chordata > Amphibia > Anura > Ranidae > Rana > Rana kukunoris. Next base: position 350,479 of record JAJQKJ010001140.1, on the reverse strand, counting down.
ACATGTCATCCCGTAGTAAGCAGCACTCCCATTTACAAGGCGGTGAGAGTGGCAGGAGAAGCCGCATGGGAGCCTGTTTATGGAACATTCATTTTTCATCGTTACATTATTTTCTCAGCTACCGGGGGGGGGGGATATCAAACTGTCTACTCTCACCAACCGCCACTGTCTTTTCAGAGAAAGCCCAGATCCCGGCAGATGGCAATGTGTTGGAAGGACAGAGAACCTGTGCTTAGAGAAACATGGAGGCCATTTCTGACCGGGCCTTCAGAAAATGCAGGTGACCTGGCTGCCATGCTGAGCTAGCACCTCTACGGGTCATCACAGTGGCGACCAGCCATTCCCCTGTTCTCCATGAGTTATCACTGCAGCGGCGGCCTCCCATTCCCCTGCTCTCCACGGGTCAGTACTGTGGCGGCCTCCCATTCCCCTGCTCTCCACGGGTCAGTACTGTGGCGGCCTCCCATTCCCCTGCTCTCCACGGGTCAGTACTGCGGCGGCCTCCCATTCCCCTGCTCTCCACGGGTCAGTACTGTGGCGGCCTCCCATTCCCCTGCTCTCCACGGGTCAGTACTGTGGCCGCCTCCCATTCCCCTGCTCTCCACGGGTCAGTACTGCGGCGGCCTCCCATTCCCCTGCTCTCCACGGGTCAGTACTGTGGCGGCCTCCCATTCCCCTGCTCTCCACGGGTCAGTACTGTGGCGGCCTCCCATTCCCCTGCTCTCCACGGGTCAGTACTGTGGCGGCCTCCAATTCCCCTGCTCTCCACGGGTCAGTACTGTGGCGGCCTCCCATTCCCCTGCTCTCCACGGGTCAGTACTGTGGCGGCCTCCCATTCCCCTGCTCTCCACGGGTCAGTACTGTGGCGGCCTCCCATTCCCCTGCTCTCCACGGGTCAGTACTGTGGCGGCCTCCCATTCCCCTGCTCTCCACGGGTCAGTACTGTGGCGGCCTCCCATTCCCCTGCTCTCCACGGGTCAGTACTGCGGCGGCCTCCCATTCCCCTGCTCTCCACGGGTCAGTACTGTGGCGGCCTCCCATTCCCCTGCTCTCCAAGGGTCAGTACTGTGGCGGCCTCCCATTCCCCTGCTCTCCACGGGTCAGTACTGTGGCGGCCTCCCATTCCCCTGCTCTCCACGGGTCAGTACTGTGGCGGCCTCCCATTCCCCTGCTCTCCACGGGTCAGTACTGTGGCGGCCTCCCATTCCCCTGCTCTACACGGGTCAGTACTGCGGCGGCCTCCCATTCCCCTGCTCTCCACGGGTCAGTACTGTGGCGGCCTCCCATTCCCCTGCTCTCCACGGGTCAGTACTGTGGCGGCCTCCCATTCCCCTGCTCTCCACGGGTCAGTACTGTGGCGGCCTCCCATTCCCCTGCTCTCCACGGGTCAGTACTGTGGCGGCCTCCCATTCCCCTGCTCTCCACGGGTCAGTACTGTGGCGGCCTCCCATTCCCCTGCTCTCCACGGGTCAGTACTGTGGCGGCCTCCCATTCCCCTGCTCTCCACGGGTCAGTACTGCGGCGGCCTCCCATTCCCCTGCTCTCCACGGGTCAGTACTGCGGCGGCCTCCCATTCCCCTGCTCTCCACGGGTCAGTACTGTGGCGGCCTCCCATTCCCCTGCTCTCCACGGGTCAGTACTGTGGCGGCCTCCCATTCCCCTGCTCTTCACGGGTCAGTACTGTGGCGGCCTCCCATTCCCCTGCTCTCCACGGGTCAGTACTGTGGCGGCCTCCCATTCCCCTGCTCTCCACGGGTCAGTACTGCGGCGGCCTCCCATTCCCCTAGCACCTCAATACTTTCTAAGTGTGAAGTACCTGGCTATTGAGCCTGAAGTGTAGAGGAAGGCCCCTCTTACAGGCCTGCAGTGGTGGCCGGTGGTAATTTTTTTTACAGCCCCCCTGTCTGTTGGTAACACTTACCCCATCACTTCACCGGCGGCTTCCGCTGCTCGGCGGTGGCCTTCCTTTACCCTGCTCTCTACGGGTCACTACTGTGGCGGCCTCCCATTCCCCGGCTCTCCACAGATCATCATGGTGGGGGCCTCCCATTCCCCTGCTCTCCACAGGCATCTCCCTGTTCTTAGAAGAAAACATGTTAGAGTCTGCAAATGACTTGAGACCAGGGGGAGGTTCACCTTCCAGCAGGACAACGACCCTAAAGTACAACCAGAGCTACAATGGAATGGTTTAGAAAGCCGATTCATGTGTTAGAATGGCCCAGTCACAGTCCAGACCTAAATCCCATTGAGAACCTGTGGACAAGACTTGAAAATTGCTGATCACAGACGCTCTCCATCCAATCTGACAGAGACAGAGATATTTTACAAAGAAGAATGGGCAGAAATGTCCCTCTCTAGATGTGCAAAGCTGGTAGAGACACCCCCAAAAAGACTTGTAGAGAAAGGAGGTTCTACAAAGTATTGACTCCGGGGGGCACCATACACATGTCCCCTCCCCCACACACACATTTCACATATTTATTTGTATCATTTATAATTTTCCTTCCACTTCACAATTATGTGACTTTCAGGGGTCTCCAAGGTTTTCAAACAAAGGGCCAGTTTATTGTCCTTCAGATTTTAGGGGGGCCAGATTGTGGCCAGCGGGGAGCAGGAAATGTAGTGGGCTCGACATCAGTAAGAATAAATATGGCCTCAGTATTGGTGGTCAGTAGGAGGAGGAGTAGTGCCCCTATTAGTAGGGAGAAATAGTATCCCATAATTGGTGGAAGAACTATTGCCCCATTGTTGGTGTCAGTGGGAGGAATAGTGCCCCAAGGGCCGGATAAATGCTAGCAAAGGGCCACATCTGGCCCTCGGGCCACTGTTTGGAGACCCTTGGTCTATCACATCAAATCCCAATAAAATACATTTAAGTTTTTGGGAATGTGGGAAATTTCAAGGGGTATGAATACTTTTTCAAGGCCAGTGGCAGTGCGTCCATAGAGGGCTCCGGAGCGCTGCCCCCTCTCGCTCTTGCACCGCCACTGTATACAATACATAGATTCATGCATTGCATGAATCTATGTATTGCTTCTGCCACCGACTATTCAGATGGCTGCCCCTCTGGCGAGCGTCGGCCATCTGAATAACTGCAGCTGGTTGGCTGTGGAAGTGCCTATCAGAGCCAGCGACAATTGATGACACAGTGGTGACAATTGCTGGGCACAGTGGTGACAATTTATGGCACAGTGGTGACAATTGCTGGGCACAGTGGTGACAATTGCTGGGCACAGTGGTGACAATTGCTGGGCACAGTGGTGGCAATTGCTGGGCACAGTGGTGACAACTGCTGGGCACAGTGGCGACAATTGCTGGGCACAGTGGTGAGAATTGCTGAGCACACTGGCAACAATTGCTGGGCACAGTGGTGACAATTTATGGCACAGTGGTGACAATTTATGGCACAGTGGTGACAATTGCTGGGCACAGTGGCGACAATTGCTGGGCACAGTGGTGACAATTGCTGGGCACAGTGGTGACAATTGCTGGGCACAGTGGTGACAATTTATGGCACAGTGGTGACAATTTATGGCACAGTGGTGACAATTGCTGGGCACAGTGGTGACAATTGCTGGGCACAGTGGTGACAATTGCTGGGCACAGTGGTGACAATTTATGGCACAGTGGTGACAATTGCTGGGCACAGTGGTGACAATTGCTGGGCACAGTGGCGACAATTGCTGGGCACAGTGGTGACAATTGCTGGGCACAGTGGTGACAATTTATGGCACAGTGGTGACAATTGCTGGGCACAGTGGTGACAACTGCTGGGCACAGTGGCGACAATTGCTGGGCACAGTGGTGACAATTTATGGCACAGTGGCGACAATTGCTGGGCACAGTGGTGACAATTGCTGGGCACGGTGGCGACAATTGCTGGGCACAGTGGTGACAATTGCTGGGCACAGTGGTGACAATTGATGCCACAGTGGTGACAATTGATGGGCACAGTGGTGACAATTGATGGGCACAGTAGTGAAAATTTCTGGGCACAGTGGTGACAATTGATGGCACAGTGGCTGTGTTTGATAGCATGGCACAGTGGCTGCGTTTGGCATGGCACAGTGGTGACAATTAATGGGCACAGTGGCTGTCTTTGATGGGCACAGTGGTTGCAATTGATGGACACAGTAGCTGCGTTTGATGGGCACAGTGAGGCTGCAATTGTTTTTTTTTTTTGTTTGTCCCCCCCCCCCCTATAAAAAAAATTGAGCACCAGCTGCCACTGTTCAAGGCCCTGTATGTTGTATGACGTGCCAGGGTATTTGGTATTTGGCCCGGGTTTAGCAGACTGAGATGAAGCCCCATAGGGAACATGTGTGATGAGGACAGATCTGACCCGTTCTCCATTCATTTGTAACATAACAGATAACATAACTCTGGAAGTGCGGACTTCTGAGCAACCAGTTGCGATATTTTCACGCGAAGACGTTGGACAAATAGATTTCCCCCGGCTTCTGCTGAAACCCCATCCCGAGGTTCCGGTTGTATCCAAAGGCCGCGGGAGGGAAGGCTGAGCTTGTCAGCCCAGATTGAGTTTGACAGATAACCTGCTGGGATCGACGCCAAGACCAAGAATGTGCCGCAAGACGCATGGAGATCACCGAGAGGCGATATAATATCGGACGGAATCCGGTGGCCTTCGCTGACCTTCTCGGCGATGCGCATTTTCATTAACCGCTTGTCACACCCGAGGTCTGAAAAAACTTCTTCTCTTTTTTTGTTTGTTTGTTGCAAACTGAATCCATCTGCCAATCGCTACAAAGATACGTCTTCCCTTATATTATATCTGTAAATTTATCAAGAAAGATTATTTAGTTGCAAAATTTTATAACAGAATTTAACCACTTGATCACTGCGCCAATTCCGGCACTTCTCTCCTTCATGTAAAAATCACACATTTTTTTGCTAGAAAATTAATCAGAACCCCCAAACATTATAAGCCGGATTCGCAAAGCACTTGCGCCGACGTATCTCCAGATGCGCCGCGTAAGTACAAATATGCGCCGTCGTGTCTGTGCGCCGGACCCACAAACTCAGATACGCCTAAAAACTGGCTTCATCCCACCGACGTAACTTGCCTACGCCGGCGTAGAGTGGGCGCATATTTACGCCGGACGCATGTGGCGCTCCCATTGATTTTCTATGAATGAGGGAGGTACGCCGATTCACGAACGTACTTGCGCCCGGCGCATGATTTAAGCGGTTTGCGTAAGTTTTACGTTCGGCGTAAAGTTATTCCCCATAGATGAGGCGCAAACCCATGCAAAGGTATGGACCAGGGAACGCAAGCCGACGTATTGTACGTTGGACGTCTGTGAATATGGGCCGACGTGGGTGTGGCTGGGCGTAGGTTACGTTCACAGCGTACACAGCGATCCGGCGTATCTTAGACAGTTGTTCCGACGTGGTTGTGAGCATGAGCACAGGGATACGTCCACGTCCCGACGCATGCGCAGTTCAGTTTAAGTACTTGTCTGGTGCCCATCATTTGCACGGGGTCACGCTTCATTAGCATGGATCACGCCCACTTCCACCCACTTCCACCTACTTCCACTTACGCCTACGAAATATACGCTACGCCGGCGCAGGGTTGGGAGCATTTGCTTTGTAAATTCCTTGCTTGCCTCTCCGCGCTGCGCCGGCGTATCGTAAAAGAGATACGCTACGGCGGCATAAATGTGCGCCAATGTCTGTGAATCCGGGCCAATATATATATATTTTTTTTTAGCAGACACCCTAGGGAATAAAACGACGGCCATTGCAACTTTTTTTCTCGCACGGTATTTGCGCAATAATTTTTCAAACAACTTTTTTTAGGGGAAATTAATTAAAAAAATAACAGAACAGTAAAGTTAGCCCGATTTTATTGTATAATGTGAGAGACGAAGTCACGCCGAGTAAATAGATACCTAACACGTCACGCTTTAAAATTGCGCACGCTCCTGGAATGGCGCCAAACTTCGGTACTTAAAAATCTCCACAGGGTACGCTTTCAGTTTTTTAACAGGTTACTGTTTTCGAGTTACAGAGGAGGTCTAGTGCTAGAATTATTGCTCTCGCTCTAACGCACGCGGCGATACCTCACATGTGTGGTTTGAATGGCGTTTACATTAGTGGGCGGGACTTGCATGCGTGTTCACTTCTGCACACGAGCTACCGGGGACAGGGGCGTTTTAAAAAAAAAATTACTTTTTTTTTTTTTTTTTTTACTTGATTTTTTTTTTTTTTACAGGTTACCAGTTTAGAGTTACAGAGGAGGTGTAGTGCGAGAATTGTTGCTGGCGCTCTAACGCACGCGGCGACACCTCACATGTGGGGTTTTAATGGCGTTTACATCTGTGGGCGGGACTTACCTGCGTGTTCGCTTCTGAGCGCGAGGTACCAGGGACAGGGGCGTTTAAAAAATTATTTAAAAAAAAATATTTTTTATTTTACTTAATTTATGTTATTTTTACACTTTAAAAAAAAAAAAAAAAAAAAAATTTTTTTTTTTTTATCACCTTTATTCCTATTACAAAGAATGTAAATCTCCCTTGTAATAGGAATCCGTGTGTGACAGGTCCTCTTTATGGAGAGAGGCGGGGTCAATAAGACCTCCCCCTCCCCCCACATCTCTCCTCCAGGCTTACAAGCATGAAATTGTGAAAAAAAAATCCCGTTCACATGCCGACAGCCGCGATTGCGGATTTGTTGACTCCCGGGTACCGCACGTGATGTCATCACGTCGCGCCCGGGCCTCCAACGGTCATAGAGATGACTGGTGACCATCTGGTCACCAGTCATCTCTATGCTTCCCAGGCAGCGCCGGCCGCCGATGGCAGAGGAGAGCCCGGGGAAGCACCGTATGGCGGCGGGAGGGGGGGGGGGGTTGTCCCCTCTCGCTGCCTATAAGAACGATCAAGCAGCGGAACTGCCACTATGATCGATCTTATGGTGCGCAGGATCGGCGGCTGAAGGCGGTGATATCTGAATGATGCCTGTAGCTCCGCCCATCATTCAGATATCACCGCACAAAATCCAGGACGTCCACGGTGATTAAGTGGTTAATAAAAACGCAACATTTTCTGCCTTTTTTTAAATCTATTTAGCAAAAAATAAAAAAAATAAAACCCAGTGATGATTAAAGGGGGTCACCTCAGTGCAGCCCTCCTTCACTTACCTCATCCTTCCATCTTGCCGTCCTTATTTCTTCTGAGGAAACCCTCACTTCCTGTTCTTCTGTCTGTAACTCCACACCGTAATGCGAGGCTTTCCCCCCGGTGTGGAGTGTCGTGCTCGTCCGCTCCCTTGGACTACAGGAGAGTCAGGACACTCTCTATGTTGCAGATAGAGAAAGGAGCCGTGTGTTAGTGGGCGTCGTGACTCTCCAGCAGTCCAGGGGAGGTGGGGGGGGGGGGGGGCGAGCGCGACACTCCACACCAGGGAGAAAGCCTGGCATTACTGTGTGAGGTTACAGACAGAAGAACAGGAAGTGAGGATTTCTCAGAAGAAATAAGGACATTTAAAAGCAAAATGGAAGGATGAGGTAAGTGAAGGAGGACTGCACTGAGGGAAAGGAAGAGATTTACCTTTACAACCCTTTCAAAAAAACAAAAAAAAAAACGCTAACAAAAGCGATTGCAAATATGTTGAAAAAAGTTAAAAAAACTCCCGACAAATCTTTTTTTATAACGTTATTTTAGCGCCCGGTGCGCCAAAGTTGGTGTTTGTTTTTTTTTAGCGTCCGGTGCGCATGGAGCCTATACAGTTGGTGTTTGTCTTTGGTTTGGACCTTGACTCTTACGGACATTTTCCCCTGGATTGCGGATCTGGAATTCAGGCGCGGGGCCCGCGCGTCTCTCTCCTCCTCGGTAGTGTTGCTCACGAATATTCGTATTTTTCAAAATTTGCAATAAATTTCGCAATAAATTTCGCAATAGCGACATTTCGCAATTTTTTTTTTTTTTTATAAAATATAGCGAATATTCGTAAATATCGAATATTCGTGATATTTTGTCAAAAAAAAAATAGCGAACTTTCGCAATCATTTTCGCTTTCGCAATAGAAATTTCGCAATCATTTTCGCTTTCGCAATAGCGACATTTCGCAATTTTTTTTTTTTTATAAAATATAGCGAATATTCGTGATATTTTGTCAAAAAAAAAAATAGCGAAATTTCGCAATCATTTTCGCTTTCGCAATAGAAATTTCGCAATCATTTTCGCTTTCGCAATAGCGATATTTCGCTATTTATTGTTTTATTTTTTTATAAAATATAGCGAATATTCGTGATATTTTGTCAAAAAAAAATAGCGAAATTTCGCAATCATTTTCGCTTTCGCAATAGCGAAATTTCGCAATAGCGACATTTCGCTATTTTTTTTTTTTTTTATAAAATATAGCGAATATTTGTGATATTTTGTCAAAAAAAAAATAGCGAAATTTCGCAATCATTTTCGCTTTCGCAATAGAAATTTCGCAATCATTTTCGCTTTCGCAATAGCGACATTTCGCTATTTATTTTTTTATTTTTTTATAAAATATAGCGAATATTCGTGATATTTTGTCAAAAAAAAATAGCGAAATTTCGCAATCATTTTCGCTTTCGCAATAGCGAAATTTCGCAATAGCGACATTTCGCTATTTTTTTTTTTTTATAAAATATAGCGAATATTCGTGATATTTTGTCAAAAAAAAAATAGCGAAATTTCGCAATCATTTTCGCAATAGAAATTTCGCAATCATTTTCGCTTTCGCAATAGCGACATTTCGCTATTTATTTTTTTATTTTTTTATAAAATATAGCGAATATTCGTGATATTTTGTCAAAAAAAAAATAGCGAAATTTCGCAATCATTTTCGCAATAGAAATTTCGCAATCATTTTCGCTTTCGCAATAGCGACATTTCGCTATTTATTTTTTTATTTTTTTATAAAATATAGCGAATATTCGTGATATTTTGTCAAAAAAAAAATAGCGAAATTTCGCAATCATTTTCGCTTTCGCAATAGCGAAAAAAAAATCACGAAATTTCGCATTAGCGAAATTTCGCATTGGCGAAAATTCGCAATTTTTTTTTTTTTTTTATAAAATATCACGAATATTCGATATTAACGAATATTCGCAAATATTCTTCAAAATATTCGTGAAATCGAATATGGCGTATTCCGCTCATCTCTCCTCCTCGGACAACGGACGCGCCTCACGAGACATTCGCCTCCACAAAAGGACTGTCTGTCCCGAGCCTCATCCCGGCAATCACATCCGTAATCCTGTTTGCTGCTCAACTGGTTCTGTGGAGAGTAAAAGTGGAGCCGGTTTTGTCTTTATTTGTGTTCAGAGACCGATGAGCCGCGATCCGGCGAGGACCGACAGCGAGAGGAAACCGGGTTCTTCACTGAGATGTGGGGGGGGGGGGGCACTAAGTGGTGACGGGGACACCAAACCGCTGAAAAACGTCCCCAGAAAGTAAAGCTTACAGAGAGAAATGCATTAAAGGAGATCTCCGGGAACAGCGTGCGCTTTCATTTTTATAACATTGGCAATAACCAGGGTCGCCTTTAAGGCGGGGCAAAAGGGGAAGCTGCCCTGGGCCCTGTCATTGTTGTGGGGCCCAAAGCTGCTGCCTCGTACTTGCCAACTATCCCAGTTTAAATTCCCCTTGTCCCTTAAAGATTTAGTCCTGTGCTGTGTCCTGATATCTCAGTGTGAAGTGCTGCTACTAATGCTGCCCAGGTCTGCCCTATTGTTGTGTACAGAGGACTCACCTGCAGACCCTGTGTTTACATGTAAATAACTGTCATTCATATGTAAATAACGGGATCATTCCCCTCTGCAGTGAGGAGATGATGTGCTGTAACCTCTAGCAACCAATTAGTGAGCAGTACTTCTGTACATTAATCTCTAGCAACCAATCAACAAGAACAAATCATGTGCTGTAACCTCTAGCAACTAATCAGTGAGCCGTAATGTGTGCTGTAACCTCTAGCAACCAGTCAATAAGAAATAATGATATGCTGTAACCTCTAGCAACCAATCGCAATCACTGCCTGATCTGATACAGCTGATATTTATTGTATGTCTCAGAGCAGGCGGAGAGCAAAATTGCATGGGGGGTGGGGCCAGGAAAATGTTTGCCCGGGGTCCAATCAACACTGAAGACGGCATAACAACAACATAAAGAAGAACTATCACTTACAATCCAAGATTACTGGAAAAATCTCCTTCCTGCTGGATTCCCAGCATGCTTTGCAGCTTCTCCTCCCTTTCTAAAGGACTACATGTCCCATGGTACCTTGCTGTTCCTGGTTTCTGATTCCGCCTTCTGAAACTCCTCCCCCTCAGAAGGCGGGCTCTGTGAAATGTGTGACACAGCAGCGCCTCCTCGCAGGGCATAGTGACTCCGTGTCCCAGGAAATCCAGTTGTGGGATCTTCACAAACCTCGAGGCTGATTCAGAGAGATGGGCGGAGTCTGGAAATAACTGGAATGCAGTTTGGAAATGAATTTAGGATTTTATATTTCCACCTTAGATCTGCGTAAAGATAAATTCAACGTTTTCAGGGGCTTCCGAACAGAGCGTAACCAGAACAGTAAAACCTCGGATTCCGGAAACATGCTTGTAATCCAAAGCACTTGTATATCAAAGCAAATTTCCCCATAAGAAATAATGGAAACTCCGATGATTCGTTCCACAACCATTTATACATAAGTCCTTCAGTTTATAGTCCTTATAAAAAGATTACAGCGCTGTGATTGGCTGTGTCACCATAAAATGTCCTCCACCAATGGGAGCTTGTATATCAAGTCAAAATGTATTTAAAAATGCTCTCAAAATATTGCAGGGGGTGTGTCTGTGTGGAATGGGGGTGTTGCAGGGGGTGTGTCTGTGTGCAAAGGGGGTGTTGCAGGAGGTGTGTCTGTGTGGAAAGGGGATGTTGCAGGGGGTGTGTCTGTGTGGAAATGGGGTGTTGTAGGCGGGTGTTTGTGTGGAATGGGGGTGTTGCAGGGGTTGTGTCTGTGTGGAAAAGGGGTGTTGCAGGGGGTGTGTCTGTGTGGAATGGGGGTGTTGCAGGGGGCGTGTGTGTGGAATGGGGGTGTTTCAGTGGGTGTGTCTGTGTGGAATGGGGGTGTTGCAGTGGGTGTGTCTGTGTGGAATGGGGGTGTTACAGGGGGTGTGTCTGTGTGGAAAGGGGGTGTTGCAGGGGGTGTGTCTGTGTGGAATGGGGGTGTTGCAGGGGGTGTGTCTGTGTGGAATGGGGGTGTTGCAGGGGTTGTGTCTGTGTGGAAATGGGGGTGTTGCAGGGGGTGTGTCTGTGTGTAATGGGGGTGTTGCAGGGGGTGTGTCTGTGTGGAAAAGGGGTGTTGCAGGGGGTGTGTCTGTGTGGAATGGGGGTGTTGTAGGCGGGTGTTTGTGTGGAAAGGGGGTGTTGCAGGGGGTGTGTCTGTGTGGAATGGGGGGTGTTGCAGGGGTTGTGTCTGTGTGGAATGGGGGTGTTGCAGGGGGCGTGTCTGTGTGGAATGGGGGTGTTGCAGGGGGTGTGTCTGTGTGGAATGGGGGTGTTGCAGTGGGTGTGTCTGTGTGGAATGGGGGTGTTGCAGGGGTTGTGTCTGTGTGGAAATGGGGGTGTTGCAGGGGGTGTGTCTGTGTGGAATGGGGGTGTTGCAGGGGGTGTGTCTGTGTGGAAAACGGGTGTTGCAGGGGGTGTGTCTGTGTGGAATGGGGGTGTTGCAGGGGGTGTGTCTGTGTGGAATGGGGGTGTTGCAGGGGGTGTGTCTGTGTGGAATGGGGGTGTTGCAGGGGGTGTGTCTGTGTGGAATGGGGGTGTTGCAGGGGTTGTGTCTGTGTGGAAAGGGGGTGTTGTAGGCGGGTGTTTGTGTGGAAAGGGGGTGTTGCAGGGGTTGTGTCTGTGTGGAAAGGGGGTGTTGCAGGGGTCGTGCATGTGTGGAATGGGGGTGTTGTAGGCGGGTGTTTGTGTGGAAAGGGGGTGTTGCAGGGGGTGTGTCTGTGTGGAATGGGGGGTGTTGCAGGGGTTGTGTCTGTGTGGAATGGGGGTGTTGCAGGGGGCGTGTCTGTGTGGAATGGGGGTGTTGCAGGGGGTGTGTCTGTGTGGAATGGGGGTGTTGCAGTGGGTGTGTCTGTGTGGAATGGGGGTGTTGCAGGGGTTGTGTCTGCGTGGAAAGGGGGTGTTGCAGGGGGTGTGTCTGTGTGGAATGGGGGGTGTTGCAGGGGTTGTGTCTGTGTGGAAAAGGGGTGTGTCTGTGTGGAAAGGGGGTGTTGCAGGGGGTGTGTCTGTGTGGAATGGGGGTGTTGCAGTGGGTGTGTCTGTGTGGAATGGGGGTGTTGCAGGGGTTGTGTCTGTGTGGAAAGGGGGTGTTGCAGGGGGTGTGTCTGTGTGGAATGTGGGGTGTTGCAGGGGTTGTGTCTGTGTGGAAAGGGGGTGTGTCTGTGTGGAAAGGGGGTGTTGCAGGGCGTGTGTCTGTGTGGAATGGGGGTGTTGCAGTGGGTGTGTCTGTGTGGAATGGGGGTGTTGCAGGGGGTGTGTCTGTGTGGAAAAGGGGTGTTGCAGGGTGTGTGTCTGTGTGGAATGGGGGTGTTGCAGGGGTTGTGTCTGTGTGGAAAGGGGGTGTTGCAGGGGGTGTGTCTGTGTGGAAAGGGGGTGTTGCAGGGGGTGTGTCTGTGTGGAATGGGGGTGTTGCAGGGGTTGTGTCTGTGTGGAAAGGGGGTGTTGCAGGGGGTGTGTCTGTGTGGAATGTGGGGTGTTGCAGGGGTTGTGTCTGTGTGGAAAGGGGGTGTGTCTGTGTGGAAAGGGGGTGTTGCAGGGCGTGTGTCTGTGTGGAATGGGGGTGTTGCAGTGGGTGTGTCTGTGTGGAATGGGGGTGTTGCAGGGGGTGTGTCTGTGTGGAAACGGGGTGTTGCAGGGTGTGTGTCTGTGTGGAATGGGGGTGTTGCAGGGGTTGTGTCTGTGTGGAAAGGGGGTGTTGCAGGGGGTGTGTCTGTGTGGAAAGGGGGTGTTGCAGGGGGTGTGTCTGTGTGGAATGGGGGTGTTGCAGGGGTTGTGTCTGTGTGGAAAGGGGGTGTTGCAGGGGGTGTGTCTGTGTGGAATGGGGGTGTTGCAGGGGGTGTGTCTGTGTGGAAAGGGGGTGTTGCAGGGGTTGTGTCCGGGGAGCAAATCACCTTCCTATTCCTTGTAATAGGAATAAAAGCGTTTGAAAAAAAATGTAAAAAAAAGTGTAAAAAATAAAACAATAAGTAAAATAAAAAACAAAATATAATAAAAAAAAATTAAAACGCCCCTGTCCCCGGCAGCTCGCGTTTAGAAGCATACGCACACGTAAGTCCCACCCACGTATGTAAACGTCGTTCAGTCCACACATGTGAGGTGTCGCGGCGTGCGTTAGAGCGCGTGCAACAATTCTAGCTCCGGACCTCCTCTGTAACTCTAAACTGGTAACCTGTAAAAATATTTCAGTGTCGCCTATGGAGATTTTTAAGTAACGAAATTTGGCGCCATTCCATGAATGTGCGCAATTTTAAAGCGTGACATGTTAGGTATCTATTTACTCGGCGTAACTTCATCTTTCATATTTTACCAAAAAATTGGGCTGATTTTACTGTTTTGTTATTTTTTAATTTATGAAACCATTTTTTTTTACAAAAAAAAAGCCGTTTGAAAAATTATTGCGCAAATACGGTGCAAGATAAAAAGTTGCAATGACCGCCATTTTATTCCCTAGGGTGTCTTCTAAAAAAACATATATAATGTTTGGGGGGTTCTGAGTAATTTTCTAGCAAAAGAATGACGATTTGTACATGAAGGAGAGAAGTGCCGGGATAGGCCCCCCGGGAAGGAGGTGGGTTTTAAAGCCCGGGATTGAAGGGGTTAAGGTCGTTCCACATTTGAGGACAGATTTACCTTCTAAGTGTCCCCCCAACGCTCGCCAACCAACTCCATTGACGTGGAAGGTGTCCGGTGGCTCTCCTAATGCCAAGTCTAAAAAAGGTCACAACTGACGGCTGATTGGCTGAGAGATCGGTTTACTGACAACAAACTTTGGAAACTTCCTACAGATGATTAGATTTGGTGGGCAGAAGTTTCCTGTCATCTCTTCATCATTAATTCCACCTATTCACAAGACTCGATGATCCGCGGATAGTTGAAACTAAACATAAATCCACCTCGGCGCCAGTAAATTTACCCCCCTTCATGACCCAGGCCATTTATTACTAATCAGCACAGCACTGGATCTCTGGCCCCCTTTATATAACACAGCACCCTGCACCTCTGGACCCCTTTACATTACACAGCACCCTGCACCTCTGGACCCCTTTACATTACACAGCACCCTGCACCTCTGGACCCCTTTACATTACACAACACCCTGCACCTCTGGCCCCCTTTACATTACACAGCACCCTGCACCTCTGGACCCCTTTACATTACACAGCACCCTGCACCTCTGGGCCCCTTTACATTACACAGCACCCTGCACCTCTGGACCCCTTTACATTACACAGCACCCTACATCACTGGGCCCCTTTACATTACACAGCACCCTGCACCTCTGGACCCCTTTACATTACACAGCACCCTGCACCTCTGGACCCCTTTACAATACACAGCACCTTGCACCTCTGAACCCTTTTACATTACACAGCACCCTGCACCTCTGGACCCCTTTACATTACACAGCCCCCTGCACCTCTGGGCCCCTTTACATTACACAGCACCCTGCACCTCTGGACCCCTTTACATTACACAGCACCTTGCACCTCTGAACCCTTTTACATTACACAGCACCCTGCACCTCTGGACCCCTTTACATTACACAGCCCCCTGCACCTCTGGGCCCCTTTACATTACACAGCACCCTGCACCTCTGGACCCCTTTACATTACACAGCACCCTGCACCTCTGGACCCCTTTATAAGACACAGCACCCTGCACCTCTGGACCCCTTTATAAGACACAGCACCCTGCACCTCTGAACCCTTTACATTACACAGCACCCTGCACCTCTGGACCCCTTTACATTACACAGCCCCTGCACCTCTGGCCCCCTTTACATTACACAGCACTGCACCTCTGGACCCCTTTACATTACGCAGCCCCCTGCACCTCTGGACCCCTTTACATTACACAGCCCCCTGCACTTCTGGACCCCTTTACATTACATTGCACCCTGCACCTCTGGACCCTTTTACATTACACAGCACCCTGCACCTCTGGACCCTTTTACATTACACAGCACCCTGCACCTCTGGACCCCTTTACATTACATAGCACCCTGCACCTCTGGGCCCCTTTACATTACACAGCACCCTGCACCTCTGGACCCCTTTACATTACACAGCCCCCTGCACTTCTGGACCCCTTTACATTACACAGCCCCCTGCACCTCTGGACCCCTTTACATTACACAGTCCCCTGCACCTCTGGGCCCCTTTACATTACACAGCACCCTGCACCTCTGGGCCCCTTTACATTACAGAGCCCCCTGCACCTCTGGACCCCTTTACATTACACAGCACCCTGCACCTCTGGGCCCCTTTACATTACACAGCACCCTGCACCTCTGGACCCCTTAACATTACAAAGCACCCCACAGTTTGTTACACAGACACCCCCCTAACAGTTCTGGATGCCCTGCATGTTACACTGGGGGGAGACGTGACATGCGGCAAGCGGGCCGCCACGGTTTGCCCTATGGCCAGTCCGGGCCTGGGAGGAACCCTGCCTGAACTTCAGGGTGCTACACAAGGGAGGTCATAGCTCAAGAAAGGAGAAAGGACGGATCGCTCCAAGCAGGAAATCGGACACTCCCACCAAATCCTGGACCCTCGCTCTCCTTTCCTCTCTTGTATCTCATTTTATGGAGGAACGAGGGAAGCGATACAGAAAACCGGCCGCGGAGTGACGAGCGTTTCTTTTCCGGATATAAAGAGGTTAAAAATTAAAAGCAAGCATGGGCAAAAAAATAAATAGTCTTATTTTTTGAAGGTTTTAAAGAAAGTGGGATCTCATGAATCACTGTGTGCTGCTAGAATATGCATTTAGTGCACGAGTGAGAAGATTGTCCTATAAATCTGTCAGCCGACGTCAGATTCATGGCCCTATTGCAGCCGGAATGAGGATCGCTCTATCCTGAATATCTTTACGAGAGAGGACATGCATTTTTAAGAATGGCACCATAAAGCATCGGAAATGTCATCTATAAAGGGTGAGGAACCCGATTCCTATGCAGAGTGTGGAGCCCGCATCTCATTGGATTGGAGGCAGACAGTAATTACCGCACTTTTCTTCACATAGTGATACATGTCATAAATATCTCAACACGTTCACATCTATAACGGGCCATTTTGGGGGTTGAAGACCCAACAAGAACCCTCTGTGATTTTTTTTTTTTTGTTCTCTATACCTTGGAATGTTCCCTGGTTCAGCCCATATTCTGTCCGATGTATACAGCACCATGCTTATAGGAGTATGTCCTGCTCTATTTAGGTGTATGGAAAGCCAAAAAATAAATCTTTGTTGTATTGCAGCTTTTCGGTTGGTAGATGCAGTTGTAGGCAGGGGCACTCTATTTTCTCCACTGTAGGTGGCGCTCGAACCGCAGCGGCATTGCAGTTGTAGGGGAAGTAAAGAGAAACTTGGTTCCTCTATGGTTTCCTGGGTCACTGAGGAAGCTATCCCATTGGATGCTACAGCACCATGTGACTCTGGCAGCCATCTTAGGTCAGGTAGAGCCGATTTAAGGCCCTGGTTCCCAGGTTTGGTGTGCAATTTTTGGCCACCCCACCAACCCCCCCCCAAGCGGTCAGTCGGTAGTACTTACCCCATCACCGGTGACTTCCCCTTGCTTAGCGGCGGCAGCCTCCCATTCCCTTGCTCTACATCAACAGCAGCTTCCCCTGCTCAGCAGCCTCCCGTTCCCCTGCTCTACATCAACAGCAGCTTCCCCTGCTCAGCAGCCTCCCGTTCCCCTGCTCTACATCAACAGCAGCTTCCCCTGCTCAGCAGCCTCCCGTTCCCCTGCTCTACATCAACAGCAGCTTCCCCTGCTCAGCAGCCTCCCGTTCCCCTGCTCTACATCAACATCAGCTTCCCCTGCTCAGCGGCCTCCCATTCTCCTGCTTTACATCAACAGCAGCTTCCCCTGCTCAGCAGCCTCCCGTTCCCCTGCTCTACATCAAGAGCAGCTTCCCCTGCTCAGCGGCCTCCCGTTCCCCTGCTCTACATCAAGAGCAGCTTCCCCTGCTCAGCAGCCTCCCGTTCCCCTGCTCTACATCAACAGCAGCTTCCCCTGCTCAGCAGCCTCCCGTTCCCCTGCTCTACATCAACAGCAGCTTCCCCTGCTCAGCGGCCTCCCGTTCCCCTGCTCTACATCAACAGCAGCTTCCCCTGCTCAGCAGCCTCCCGTTCCCCTGCTCTACATCAACATCAGCTTCCCCTGCTCAGCAGCCTCCCGTTCCCCTGCTCTACATCAACAGCAGCTTCCCCTGCTCAGCAGCCTCCCGTTCCCCTGCTCTACATCAACAGCAGCTTCCCCTGCTCAGCAGCCTCCCGTTCCCCTGCTCTACATCAACAGCAGCTTCCCCTGCTCAGCAGCCTCCCGTTCCCCTGCTCTACATCAACAGCAGCTTCCCCTGCTCAGCAGCCTCCCGTTCCCCTGCTCTACATCAAGAGCAGCTTCCCCTGCTCAGCAGCCTCCCGTTCCCCTGCTCTACATCAAGAGCAGCTTCCCCTGCTCAGCAGCCTCCCGTTCCCCTGCTCTACATCAACAGCAGCTTCCCCTGCTCAGCAGCCTCCCGTTCCCCTGCTCTACATCAAGAGCAGCTTCCCCTGCTCAGCAGCCTCCCGTTCCCCTGCTCTACATCAAGAGCAGCTTCCCCTGCTCAGCAGCCTCCCGTTCCCCTGCTCTACATCAACAGCAGCTTCCCCTGCTCAGCAGCCTCCCGTTCCCCTGCTCTACATCAACAGCAGCTTCCCCTGCTCAGCAGCCTCCCGTTCCCCTGCTCTACATCAACAGCAGCTTCCCCTGCTCAGCAGCCTCCCGTTCCCCTGCTCTACATCAACAGCAGCTTCCCCTGCTCAGCAGCCTCCCGTTCCCCTGCTCTACATCAACAGCAGCTTCCCCTGCTCAGCAGCCTCCCGTTCCCCTGCTCTACATCAACAGCAGCTTCCCCTGCTCAGCAGCCTCCCGTTCCCCTGCTCTACATCAACAGCAGCTTCCCCTGCTCAGCAGCCTCCCGTTCCCCTGCTCTACATCAAGAGCAGCTTCCCCTGCTCAGCGGCCTCCCGTTCCCCTGCTCTACATCAACAGCAGCTTCCCCTGCTCAGCGGCCTCCCGTTCCCCTGCTCTACATCAACATCAGCTTCCCCTGCTCAGCAGCCTCCCGTTCCCCTGCTCTACATCAACAGCAGCTTCCCCTGCTCAGCAGCCTCCCGTTCCCCTGCTCTACATCAACATCAGATTCCCCTGCTCAGCGGCCTCCCCCTGCTCTACATCAACAGCAGCTTCCCCTGCTCAGCAGCCTCCCGTTCCCCTGCTCTACATCAACAGCAGCTTCCCCTGCTCAGCGGCCTCCCGTTCCCCTGCTCTACATCAACAGCAGCTTCCCCTGCTCAGCAGCCTCCGTTCCCCTGCTCTACATCAACAGCAGCTTCCCCTGCTCAGCAGCCTCCCGTTCCCCTGCTCTACATCAACAGCAGCTTCCCCTGCTCAGCAGCCTCCTGTTCCCCTGCTCTACATCAACAGCAGCTTCCCCTGCTCAGCAGCCTCCCGTTCCCCTGCTCTACATCAACATCAGCTTCCCCTGCTCAGCAGCCTCCCGTTCCCCTGCTCTACATCAACAGCAGCTTCCCCTGCTCAGCAGCCTCCCGTTCCCCTGCTCTACATCAACATCAGATTCCCCTGCTCAGCGGCCTCCCATTCTTCTGCTCTACATCAACAGCAGCTTCCCCTGCTCAGCGGCCTCCCGTTCCCCTGCTCTACATCAACAGCAGCTTCCCCTGCTCAGCGGCCTCCCGTTCCCCTGCTCTACATCAACAGCAGCTTCCCCTGCTCAGCAGCCTCCTGTTCCCCTGCTCTACATCAACAGCAGCTTCCCCTGCTCAGCAGCCTCCCGTTCCCCTGCTCTACATCAACAGCAGCTTCCCCTGCTCAGCAGCCTCCTGTTCCCCTGCTCTACATCAACAGCAGCTTCCCCTGCTCAGCAGCCTCCCGTTCCCCTGCTCTACATCAACAGCAGCTTCCCCTGCTCAGCAGCCTCCCGTTCTCCTGCTCTACATCAACAGCAGCTTCCCCTGCTTGGCGGGCCTCCTGTTCTCCAGAGGCGGTGGCGGCTTACCCCTGCTTGCCGGCCTCCCGTTGTCCTGCTCTCCACAGCGGCGGCATTCGTTTCCTCCCTCCTCCTCAGCGGCCAATCGGGAGTCTTCTCTTTTTTGGCCAATCTCACACCCGCTTCTGATTGACCGGATTGAGTATCAGTGTTTCAACCCCGAAAGGGGCCGGACGCATGAATAGGGGGCGGCCGCGACGTCAATGAATAGATTCATGCTATGCATGAATCAGAGGCGGCTCTTGGCTTTGTGAGGCCTTAGGCAAAACATAGACATGAGCCCCCACTCACGCCCATAATGGGGAAAAATAATTCAAGCAAAAAAATGATTGCAGAAAATGCCCAGATCTTGCACACAGGTGACCAGCACCACTTCCAGGGCACCCTCCTCACCCATCAGACATATTCAGCCAATGTAAGAGTGAGGTCAAGTAGCAGGCTGGGGTAAGTACCAGGGAAGCAAGCAGAGCTTGGTCAAGTAGCAGGCCAAGGTCAAAATCAAGCAGGCTGAAGTCAGTACCAAGGAAGCAGGCAGAGTGTAGTCAAGTAGCAGGCCGATGTCAGTACCAAGGAAGAAGGTAGAGCGTAGTCAAGTAGCAAGCTTGGGTAAGTACCAGGAAAGCAGACAGAGTGCAGTCAAAGGCAAGCCGAGATCAAGATCACAGATCAAGGTCAAGACAGGAGCTAGCCGGGTTAGCAACAGAAGAACGGCAGTCAACAGCTGAAAAGCAGGAAAGGATTGTGTTTGGCAGACCGCAGAGAAGAACCTTGGGAATATGGGGTGAATATTTGGACAGGAGTACACTCACTTAGAAGCAGATAAAGTTAACTGCCAGGGTCATACACAGTTAGGCAGGAGGAAGCACAGTCAAGTTGCAGGCTGGGGTAAGTACCAGGGAAGCAGGCAGAGCGTAGCCAAGCAGCAAGCTGGGGTAAGTACCAGGGAAACAGCCTACTTTACATAGGCAGCTTGGTGCCATTCCCGAGAACATGACAGGAACAGGCGGTTTTTGGATCCCTACAAAATTGCTGATGATTGCCTAGAAATACACTTGAGAATCCGGATTTTTGGGAAACCTCTCATCTTTAACCCATAAAACATTCCGGAATATTTTTGGATTTTGATTCCCTGTTGAGTTTCTTTTGGCGACTCTTCCGATCTCTCACAAGAACACGTCTCGGCTCTCGCAGTTCTATTTTTGCCTTTTACAGTTGAGATGGAAGCTGAGACCCGGCGTGTGAGATATATTTACAGTTCAGTGGAAAGTGATCTTGATATATTTTGTAAATGACATATTTACTGTCTGCTAGTAAATGATCTGTGCAGTATATATATATATATATATATATATATATATATATATATATCGGTTTCCTCCGACGTACGGCCAACAAAAAACATTCTCATCTATACATAGCAGTTTGCAAATAAGAAACTAAAACATTTCATTGTGCTTCAAGCTGAAAAGGCCGATTTCCTGATAAATATCTGTTTGGTGGACATCGTGGCCAGAGAAGGGAGGTCGGGGTCAGGGCCGCCATCAGGGGGGTACAGGCAGTACACCTGTAAGGGGCCCGAAGGTCCCCAGGGGCCCGGATGGCAACCCTTTTATTTATTTTATTTTTTGTAAGGGGCCCAGAGGCCCCCAGGACCCCGGAGGGCAACCCCCCTTTTTTTTATTTATATATATATATATATATATATATATATATATATATATATATATTTAATATTAAAGGGCCCAGAGGTCCCCAGGACCCTGGATGGCAACCCCCCTTTTTTTATAAAAAAAAAATATATATATATTTTTTTTATATATTTTTTATTTATTTTTTATTTTGATTAAAGGGCCCAGAGGTCCCCAGGGATCCGTATGGCAACCCCTTTTTTATTTTATTGTTTGTAAGGGGCCCGGAGGTCCCCAGGAACCCGGAGGGCAACGCCCTTTTTTTATAAAATAATATATATATATTTTTATTAAAGGGCCCAGCGGTCCCCAGGACCCCGGAGGGCAACCTCCCTTTTTTTTTTTTTTATAAAATAATATATATATATATATATTTAATTTTTTTATTAAAGGGCTGGAGGTCCCCAGGGCCCCAGATGGCAACCCCCCTCTTTTTTATATATATATATATATATATATATATATATTATTTTTTATTTTTATTAAAGGTCTCAGAAGTCCCCAGGGCCCCAGATGGCTACCCCCCTTTTTTTTAATATAATTTTTATATATATATATTTTTTTTTATTTTTTATTTTTTTGTAAAAGGCCCAGAGGTCCCCAGGTCAACCCCCCCAATTCGTGGCACCCCCCCCCCCCACTTCTCAATTTTCTCTATTCAGCACCCCCGGTTCTCTGCTCCAGGGGGCCCATGTGTGAAGCTGTGTAAGGTAAGGTGACCAGATTTTTAAAATGAAATCCGGGGACATATTTTTTCTTTACTATAGTAATGGCAACAATCAGCGACTCTCTGCCCGTCGCCACCCACCTCACAGCCTCTCAAGTGTTACTCTTCGGGCCCCGGCTACTACTGGATGGGGCGCAGCGGAAGATCTCTCCGCCAGGGAAGGCAAGGAGATAGGCAGGTGGCTGGCCAAGATTTGAGCCAAGGCAGAAGAACATGGATGCGGAGCTGAATGGGCATGTGCCTGAAACTGAAGAAATATTCCCTCCACTCCGACTTGCACAGGATCATCAGAAAGGGGCACAGATAATGGGAAAAATACAACCCCCTTATGCTAGTAGGCACGGCGGAGCGGGTGTGTAATTCAATTTGTTTTATTTTAATTCTGCACCGATTGTCTTTGAAATTGCCCCTGCCCCTATTAAATCCAATCTGGGGACAAAACCAGGGACAGACTTGGTCCGGGGACAGTGTCCTCAATCAGGGGACTGTCCCCTGAAACTGGGGATGTCTGGTCACCCTAGTGTAAGGGGCCCCAAAATTCCTGATGGCGGCCCTGGTCAGGGGGGTTACACCTAAGAGCCATCGTGGACAGTGCAGGAGGAGAGAGGTGGGGCAATACATAAGAGCAACTGGGGAGGTGACAGGAGGAGAGAGATGAAGGTGACACATAAGAGCCACTAGCGACGTGGCCAGGGGAGAAAGGGGGGGGCCCTAAAATCTATCGGGGCTATGGCAGGAGGAAAAAGGTGGGGTGGCCACCAAAGGGCGACTGGGAACATGACTGGAGAAGAGGGGTGGGGATGACACCTAAGAGCATGGGCGTCCGCAGGTAGGGGCAAGGGGGGGGGGAAGTGCCCCCTGGAATCAGGGATCGGATCAAGGTTCCCCACTCGGTCCTTTTCCTAGCACTGGCCCTGCTTGCACCTGTACAAAGTTTAGCAGGGCCGGTGACAGCTAGTGCGAGGAACGGGACAGCAAAGGCCTCAAGGGATGAGCAGGTTGACATCATCTGGTCTACATAGTGCGAGCGGCCCAGGAGACGGAGGCCATGGCAAAGGAGAGCAGCAAAACGCCAGGAACATCAGGCACAGAGTTGAAAAGCGTAAGAGCATGGGTGACCTTAAAATGATGCTCCCCTGAAAAGAGTTCTGCGGACACCCATACCTAAGAGACATTAGGGACATGGCTGGAGGACACAAGTGGGGTGACACCTTAAAGCCATTAGGGACATGGCTGGAGGAGACAAGTGGGGACACACCTAAGAGCCATTAGGGGCATGGCCGGAGAAGACAAATGGGGGTGGCACCTAAGAGTCTTTATGTACAGTGCAGGAGGAGAGAGGTGGGGGTGATACCTAAGCAACCGGGGAGGTGCAGTGACACATAAGAGCCACTGGGGACGTTGCCGGGGGAGAGAGGTGGGGTGACACCTAAAATCCATTGGGGACATGGCTGGAGGAGAGGGGTTGAGGTGGCCACCAAAAATGAGGAGACAATTGGGGGTGACATCTAAGAGCTATTAGGGACATGGCCAGTGGACACAAGTGGGGGTGACACGCCATTGGGGACATGGCTGGAGGAGAGGGGTTGAGGTGGCCACCAAAGAGGAGGAGACAATTGGGGAGAGACACAAGAGAGCCATTAGGGACATGGTCAGTGGAAACAAGTGAGGGTGACACCTAAGAGCCATTGTGGACAGTGCAGGAGGAGAGAGGTTGGGACGATACCTAAAAGCAACTGGGGAGGTGAGTGACACATACAGTAAGAGCCACTGGGGATGTTGCCGGGGTGAGAGAGGTGGGGGTGACAAGTAAAATCCATCGGAGACATGGTTGAAGGAGAGGGGTTAAGGTGGCCAACAAAGAGCAGGAGACAAGTGGGGGGGACACCTAAGAGCCATTAGGGACATGGCTGGAGAAGTCAAGTGGGAGTGACACCTAAGAGCCATTGTGGACAGTGCAGGAGGAGAGAGGTTGGGATGGTACCTAAAAGCAACTGGGGAGGGGACACATACAGTAAGAGCCACTGGGGATGTTGCCGGGGGGAGAGAGTTGGGTTTGACAAGTAAAATCCATCGGAGACATGGTTAAAGCTGAAGGAGAGGGGTTGAGGTGGCCAACAAAGAGGAGGGGACAAGTGGGGGGGACACCTAAGAGCCATTAGGAACATGGCCGGAGGAGACAAGTGGGGGTGACACCTAAGAGCCATTAGGGACACGGCCGGAGGAGACAAGTAGGGGTGACAACTAAAAGCCATTAGGGACGTGGCTAGAGAAGTCAAGTGGGAGTGACACCTAAGAGCCATTGTGGACAGTGCAGGAGGAGAGAGGTTGGGGTGGGGAGGTAACTGGAGGAGAAAGATGGAGGTGACACATAAGAGCCACTGTGGACGTGGCCGGGGGAGAGAGGGGGAGAGAGGAAGGGATGACACCTAAAATCCATTGGGGTCATGGCTAGAGGAGAGGGGTTGAGGTGGCCACCAAAGAAGAGGAGACAAGTGGGGTGACACTAGGGACATGGCCGTGGAAGACAAGTGCAGGTTGGAGGTGACACCTAAGAGTCATTAGGGACATGGTCAGAGGAGACAGGTGGGGGGGTGACACCCAAGAGTCATTAGGGACATGGTCGTGGAAGACAAGTGGAGGTTGGAGGTGAGACCTAAGGGTCGTTAGGGACATGACCAGAGGAGACAAATGGGGTGACACCCAACATGGTCGGAGGAGACAGGTGGGGGGTGACACCTTAGAGTCATTAGGGACATGGTCGGAGGAGACTGGTGGGGGGTGACACCTTACAGTCATTAGGGACATGGTCGGAGGAGACTGGTGGGGGGTGACACCTTACAGTCATTAGGGACATGGTCGGAGGAGACTGGTGGGGGGTGACACCTAAGAGCCATTAGAGACATGGCCATGGAAGACAAGTGGAGGTTGGAGGTGACACCTAAGTCATTGGAGAATTGGCCATAGGAGAGGTTTGGGGGTAAAACACCTAAAAGCCACTTTTTTTTGCTGGTTTCCGTATTTCCCACATAGGGCAGCTCACTCACTTGTATGGGTGGCCCTATGTGCATTTGTCACACCATAGAACCTCAGGGACCACATGTTGGCCCCCGGGCCCGGCACATTTTTAATAGTTGCCACAATTTTCGTGCATTTTGTCACCAATTTTGCACCATGTTTGGGGTACCATCAGGAATGAACGGCACCCAAACCCGTGTTGCACGTTTTTTCCACGATTTTGAAACACGGGCCGACTTTGCTTATAATTCCAAATCACTCAAATGTGAATGAGGCCAAAGGCTCCACCTACTGAAAGTTCAGCGTGATTGTGTAATTGGTTGAAAGACATGGGAGGCTTTTATTCCAGCAACCAATGAAATTTATGTAAAACACCTTCAAAAATATTAAAAAAGTAAAGTTGTAGGGCCAGATTCAGGTAGACTTACGACGGCGTATCTACAGATACGCCGTCGTAAGTCTGAATGTCCGCCGTCGTATCCCGGCGCCTGATTCACAGAATCAGATACGCCGGGATTAAGCTAAGATACGAGCGGCGTAAGTCTCCGTCGCAGTAAGATACGTCATTTACGTAAGGCCTTTTTCAGGCGTAAAGATAAAGCAACAAAAAGATGGCGCAGCCCCGGACCATATTGCTGTCCAAAGACCAGAGCACTTTTTGTGATTCGGCACTGCGTCGCTTTAACTGACAATTGCGCGGTCGTGCGACGTGGCTCCCAAAACGAAATTGGCGTCCTTTTTTCCCCACAAATAGAGCTTTCTTTTGGTGGTATTTGATCATCTCTGCGGTTTTTATTTTTTGCGCTATAAACAAAAATAGAGCGACTATTTTGAAAAAAATGCAATATTTTTTACATTTTGCTGTAATAAATATCCCCCCAAAAATATATAAAAAAACATTTTTTTTCCTCCGTTTAGGCCGATACGTATTCTTCTACATATTTTTCGTAAAAAAAAAATGCAATTAGCGCTTATTGATTGGTTTGCGCAAAATTTATAGCGTTTACAAAAAAGGGGGTCGTTTTATGGCATTTTTATTAATATTTTTTTTTTCACTAGTAATGTCGGCGATCAGCGTTTTTTTTCGGTACTGCGACATTGTGGCGGACACTTCGGACACTATTGACACATTTTTGCGACCATTGGCATTTTTATAGCGATCAATGCTATAAAAATGCATTGGATTACTATAAAAATGCCATTGGCAGTGAAGGGGTTAACACTAGGGGGCGGGGAAGGGGTTAAGTGTGTTCCTATTTGTGTTCTTACTGTATGGGGGGGGGGGGGGGGACTCACTGGGGGGAATCACTGATCTTCCGTTCATACATTGTATGAACGGAAGATCAGCGTTTCCCCCGCTGACAGGAACGAGAGGAATGTGTTTACACTCACAGCTCTCGTTCCCCGCTCTGTAACAAACGAGCGCGCGTGCCCGGCGGCGATCGCGCCCGCCGGGCACGCACGCGGGACTCGGGGGCGAGCGGGGGGCATGCGCGCGGGCCGCCGGCGGCGCGCGCGCGCCCCCTAGCGGCCGCGAAAGTCCCGACGTAGAGCTACGGGCTCTCGCCCAGGAGAGCCGACCTGCCGCCGTAGAACCACGGCGGCTGGTCGGCTAGTGGTTAAGTATGGACGTCGGGACAGCCGTCGAATTTCACGTCGTTTACGACGTTTGCGTAAGCCGATTCAGAATGGGGCTGGGCGTAAGTTACGTTCACTTCGTTTTCATTGACTATTTGCGACGTGAGTTGGAGCATGCGCACTGGGATACGTCCACGGCCGGCGCATCCGCAGTTCATTTGGTGCGTCATTTACGTGGGGGTCCCCGTTAATTTCAATACAACGCGCCCCCTACCTGCCCAATTTGAATTGCGCGCCGATACGCCGGCCCATTTACGCTACGCCGCCGCAACTTACAGAGCAAGTGCTTTGTGAATACATCACTTGCCTGTAAAAGTTGCGGAGGCGTAGGGTAAATAGGATACGTTACGCCCGCACAAAGATACGCGCTCCATCCTGAATCTAAATAAAAAAAAATTAAATGTCCTTTTAAATTAAAAAAATTAAAAAAATTGGGAAAATCGAAAATAAAAAAGGAAATTCGAAATAATAACTAACTATTAAATTATAAGTATCGGAATTTCCTTTCAAATTTGACTGTTAGTAAGCGTAACAAATACAAATTATCCGAAATAACGAACGCCACATTTAAACGAATGGAATGTAACAAATTAAAATTAATAAATAACAATAATAATAATAATAAAATGTTACTATTATTATTATTATTTATTCAGACAAATTTGTAAGAAAATTTCAATACCTATAATTTAATAGTCACAGTAATTATTATTACTTAGTTAGTTATTATTTCGGATTTTCGTTCTTTCTGATTTTTTCATTTTCGAATTTACGAATTTTTTAAATTACGAACTTTTCGACGACGTACAGATACGTGACTTTTCCTACACTGGCCACCCATCAGCAGCACTTTACATTTCCTCAGTTACTTCCTGGTTTTTGGGCCGGGGCCAAAAAGATGTCATACATCCCAGGAGTTCTTCATGGGAGGAGGAGCATTCTCAGCTATGCACACCCACCCATCTACATGCCTGAGCTAAACGCAGATGGATTCCAGGAAGTACATTTTACATTAATTATCTGCCAATACTCAAGATGGCTTTGGCTAGAAGTGCTGAGAGGGAGGGGGGGGGGGATTTGGATGGAGACAGGTAAGGATGGGGAGTGGAAGGACGGATGGAGACATTGATGGATGGGGGAGTGGAAGGATGGATGGAGACATGGATGGATGGAGACGTGGATGGATGGAGGAGTGGAAGGATGGATGGAGACGTGGATGGATGGAGGAGTGGAAGGATGGATGGAGACATGGATGGATGGGGGAGTGGAATGATGGATGGAGACATGGATGGATGGAGGAGTGGAAGGATGGATGAAGACATGGATGGATGGAGGAGTGGAAGGATGGATGGAGACGTGGATGGATGGAGGAGTGGAAGGATGGATGGAGACATGGATGGATGGAGGAGTGGAAGGATGGATGGAGACATGGATGGATGGAGGAGTGGAAGGATGGATGGAGACATGGATGGATGGAGGAGTGGAAGGATGGATGGAGACATGGATGGATGGAGGAGTGGAAGGATGGAGACGTGGATGGATGGAGGAGTGGAAGGATGGATGGAGACATGGATGGATGGAGGAGTGGAAGGATGGATGGAGACGTGGATGGATGGAGGAGTGGAAGGATGGATGGAGGAGTGGAAGGATGGATGGAGACATGGATGGATGGAGGAGTGGAAGGATGGATGGAGACATGGATGGATGGAGGAGTGGAAGGATGGATGGAGACATGGATGGATGGAGGAGTGGAAGGATGGATGGAGACATGGATGGGGGAGTGGAAGGATGGATGGATGGATGGGGGAGTGGAAGGATGGATGGAGACATGGATGGATGGAGGAGTGGAAGGATGGGTGGAGACATGGATGGATGGAGGAGTGGAAGGATGGGTGGAGACATGGATGGATGAAGGAGTGGAAGGATGGATGGAGACATGGATGGATGGAGGAGTGGAAGGATGGATGGAGACATGGATGGGGGAGTGGAAGGATGGATGGGGGAGTGGAAGGATGGATGGAGACATGGATGGATGGATGGGGGAGTGGAGGGATGGATGGAGACATGGATGGATGGAGGAGTGGAAGGATGGATGGAGACATGGATGGATGGAGGAGTGGATGGAAACATGGAGGATGGGGGAGTGGAAGGATGGATGGAGACATGGATGGATGGGGGAGTGGAAGGATGGATGGAGGAGTGGAAGGATGGATGGATGGGGGGGTGTAAGGATGGATGGAGGAGTGGAAGTGGAAGGATGGAGACATGGATGGATGGGGGAGTGGAAGGATGGATGGAGACATGGATGGATGGATGGAGGAGTGGATGGATGGATGGGGGAGTGGAGGGATTGATGGAGACATGGATGGATGGGGGAGTGGATGGATGGATGGGGAAGTGGAGGGATTGATGGAGACATGGATGGATGGGGGAGTGGAAGGATGGATGGATGGATGGGGGAGTGGAGGGATGGATGGAGACATGGATGGATGGAGGAGTGGAAGGATGGATGGAGACATGGATGGATGGAGGAGTGGATGGAAACATGGAGGATGGGGGAGTGGAAGGATGGATGGAGACATGGATGGATGGGGGAGTGGAAGGATGGATGGAGGAGTGGAAGGATGGATGGATGGGGGGGTGTAAGGATGGATGGAGGAGTGGAAGGATGGATGGAGACATGGATGGATGGGGGAGTGGAAGGATGGATGGAGACATGGATGGATGGATGGAGGAGTGGATGGATGGATGGGGGAGTGGAGGGATTGATGGAGACATGGATGGATGGGGGAGTGGATGGATGGATGGGGGAGTGGAGGGATTGATGGAGACATGGATGGATGGGGGAGTGGATGGATGGATGGATGGATGGATGGGGGAGTGGAGGGATTGATGGAGACATGGATGGATGGATGGATGGATTCGAGTTCGGCTTGAACTCCGGTAAACTCTCCCCCACGGACTGGAAGGGGTTAAAGTCTCCTCGGGTTCCTCTGCCCACCACACTTTCCACCTTGGCAGAGATTCAGGCAGAAAGGTAACAAGGGGACTCTGTCCAGAGCTCCCCCCCTCCCCCTCCCTCCCTTCCCCTCCCCCACCATCATTTCTCCGAACACATCCACCAGAAAAGATGATAAATTTCCCCCGGTGACATTACAGACAGTCATAAATAATTCTCTCCTCTTTGGTGCCGGCACTTTCCATTAGGCCTGTCTGTTGACACCCCCAGTCTTTGCCGGGACCGGCGGTGAAATTTATCAGCCTGCTTTCCACACCTAATAAATCACCGGTGCCGGGAGCCATGTGGCAGATCGGCCCTTCAAAACACGGCGAAGGGGAAGGCCGAAGCCTGCTCAGGATTTGCTGCACGCCCTTTATTTTATTGTCCCTGCGTCTCCCGGCCGGGGCCCCGGCTCGGCTTTTCCCTTCCTGGTGATTTTGTACGGGGCGCCGATCAATTAGATCATCGCAGAGGGCGGCGCGGCTGGTCCAGGGATTCCGCATCATGGCTTTGCCGACCGTGCGCCTGAAAGAACAGAAACAATCAACATAAAGAAACTCCACAATGATATTTAAATCTGAACTCTTTAATGACATCCCAGTCTTAGTCCGGAGGGTTCAATATTGAGTTGGCCCCGCCCCTTTGCAGGTATAACACCTTCACCTCTTCTGGGAAGATCCGTCCACAAGGTTTAGGGGTGTGTCTATGGGAAGATCCGTCCACAAAGTTTAGGGGTGTGTCTATGGGAAGGTCCGTCCACAAGGTTTAGGGGTGTGTCTATGTGAAGATCTGTCCACAAGGTTTAGGGGTGTGTCTATGGGAAGATCCATCCACAAGGTTTAGGGGTGTGTCTATGGGAAGATCTGTCCACAAGGTTTAGGGGTGTGTCTATGGGAAGGTCCGTCCACAAGGTTCAGGGGTGTGTCTATGGGAAGGTCCATCCACAAGGTTTAGGGGTGTGTCTATGGGAAGGTCCGTCCACAAGGTTTAGGGGTGTGTCTATGGGAAGGTCCGTCCACAAGGTTTAGGGGTGTGTCTATGGGAAGATCTGTCCACAAAGTTTAGGGGTGTGTCTATGGGAAGGTCCGTCCACAAGGTTTAGGGGTGTGTCTATGTGAAGATCTGTCCACAAGGTTTAGGGGTGTGTCTATGGGAAGATCCATCCACAAGGTTTAGGGGTGTGTCTATGGGAAGATCTGTCCACAAGGTTTAGGGGTGTGTCTATGGGAAGGTCCGTCCACAAGGTTCAGGGGTGTGTCTATGGGAAGGTCCATCCACAAGGTTTAGGGGTGTGTCTATGGGAAGGTCCGTCCACAAGGTTTAGGGGTGTGTCTATGGGAAGGTCCGTCCACAAGGTTTAGGGTGTGTCTATGGGAAGATCTGTCCACAAAGTTTAGGGGTGTGTCTATGGGAAGGTCCGTCCACAAGGTTTAGGGGTGTGTCTATGTGAAGATCTGTCCACAAGGTTTAGGGGTGTGTCTATGGGAAGGTCCGTCCACAAGGTTTAGGGGTGTGTCTATGGGAAGATCCATCCACAAGGTTTAGGGGTGTGTCTATGGGAAGATCCGTCCACAAGGTTTAGGGGTGTGTCTATGGGAAGGTCCGTCCACAAGGTTCAGGGGTGTGTCTATGGGAAGGTCCATCCACAAGGTTTAGGGGTGTGTCTATGGGAAGGTCCGTCCACAAGGTTTAGGGGTGTGTCTATGGGAAGGTCCGTCCACAAGGTTTAGGGGTGTGTCTATGGGAAGATCTGTCCACAAAGTTTAGGGGTGTGTCTATGGGAAGGTCCGTCCACAAGGTTAGGGGTGTGTCTATGTGAAGATCTGTCCACAAGGTTTAGGGGTGTGTCTATGGGAAGGTCCGTCCACAAGGTTTAGGGGTGTGTCTATGGGAAGATCCATCCACAAGGTTTAGGGGTGTGTCTATGGGAAGGTCCGTCCACAAGGTTCAGGGGTGTGTCTATGGGAAGGTCCATCCACAAGGTTTAGGGGTGTGTCTATGGAAGGTCCGTCCACAAGGTTTAGGGGTGTGTCTATGGGAAGATCTGTCCACAAAGTTTAGGGGTGTGTCTATGGGAAGGTCCGTCCACAAGGTTTAGGGGTGTGTCTATGTGAAGATCTGTCCACAAGGTTTAGGGGTGTGTCTATGGGAAGGTCCGTCCACAAGGTTTAGGGGTGTGTCTATGGGAAGATCCATCCACAAGGTTTAGGGGTGTGTCTATGGGAAGATCTGTCCACAAGGTTTAGGGGTGTGTCTATGGGAAGGTCCGTCCACAAGGTTTAGGGGTGTGTCTATGGGAAGATCCATCCACAAGGTTTAGGGGTGTGTATGGGAAGATCCATCCACAAGGTTTAGGGGTGTGTCTATGGGAAGGTCCGTCCACAAGGTTCAGGGGTGTGTCTATGGGAAGGTCCATCCACAAGGTTTAGGGGTGTGTCTATGGGAAGGTCCGTCCACAAGGTTTAGGGGTGTGTCTATGGGAAGGTCCGTCCACAAGGTTTAGGGGTGTGTCTATGGGAAGATCTGTCCACAAAGTTTAGGGGTGTGTCTATGGGAAGGTCCGTCCACAAGGTTTAGGGGTGTGTCTATGTGAAGATCTGTCCACAAGGTTTAGGGGTGTGTCTATGGGAAGGTCCGTCCACAAGGTTTAGGGGTGTGTCTATGGGAAGATCCATCCACAAGGTTTAGGGGTGTGTCTATGGGAAGATCTGTCCACAAGGTTTAGGGGTGTGTCTATGGGAAGGTCCGTCCACAAGGAGGTTCAGGGTGTGTCTATGGGAAGGTCCATCCACAAGGTTTAGGGGTGTGTCTATGGGAAGGTCCGTCCCACAAGGTTTAGGGGTGTGTCTATGGGAAGGTCCGTCCACAAGGTTTAGGGGTGTGTCTATGGGAAGATCTGTCCACAAAGTTTAGGGGTGTGTCTATGGGAAGGTCCGTCCACAAGGTTTAGGGGTGTGTCTATGTGAAGATCTGTCCACAAGGTTTAGGGGTGTGTCTATGGGAAGGTCCGTCCACAAGGTTTAGGGGTGTGTCTATGGGAAGATCCATCCACAAGGTTTAGGGGTGTGTCTATGGGAAGGTCCGTCCACAAGGTTCAGGGGTGTGTCTATGGGAAGGTCCATCCACAAGGTTTAGGGGTGTGTCTATGGGAAGGTCCGTCCACAAGGTTTAGGGGTGTGTCTATGGGAAGATCTGTCCACAAAGTTTAGGGGTGTGTCTATGGGAAGGTCCGTCCACAAGGTTTAGGGGTGTGTCTATGTGAAGATCTGTCCACAAGGTTTAGGGGTGTGTCTATGGGAAGGTCCGTCCACAAGGTTTAGGGGTGTGTCTATGGGAAGATCCATCCACAAGGTTTAGGGGTGTGTCTATGGGAAGATCTGTCCACAAGGTTTAGGGGTGTGTCTATGGGAAGGTCCGTCCACAAGGTTCAGGGGTGTGTCTATGGGAAGGTCCATCCACAAGGTTTAGGGGTGTGTCTATGGGAAGGTCCGTCCACAAGGTTTAGGGGTGTGTCTATGGGAAGGTCCGTCCACAAGGTTTAGGGGTGTGTCTATGGGAAGATCTGTCCACAAAGTTTAGGGGTGTGTCTATGGGAAGGTCCGTCCACAAGGTTTAGGGGTGTGTCTATGTGAAGATCTGTCCACAAGGTTTAGGGGTGTGTCTATGGGAAGATCTGTCCACAAAGTTTAGGGGTGTGTCTATGGGAAGATCCATCCACAAGGTTTAGGGGTGTGTCTATGGGAAGATCTGTCCACAAGGTTTAGGGGTGTGTCTATGGGAAGGTCCGTCCACAAGGTTTAGGGGTGTGTCTATGGGAAGATCCATCCACAATGTTTAGGGGTGTGTCTATGGGAAGATCTGTCCACAAGGTTTAGGGGTGTGTCTATGGGAAGGTCCATCCACAATGTTTAGGGGTGTGTCTATGGGAAGGTCCGTCCACAAGGTTTAGGGGTGTGTCTATGGGAAGGTCCGTCCACAAGGTTCAGGGGTGTGTCTATGGGAAGGTCCATCCACAATGTTTAGGGGTGTGTCTATGGGAAGGTCCGTCCACAAGGTTTAGGGGTGTGTCTATGGGAAGGTCCGTCCACAAGGTTTAGGGGTGTGTCTATGGGAAGATCTGTCCACAAAGTTTAGGGGTGTGTCTATGGGAAGGTCCGTCCACAAGGTTTAGGGGTGTGTCTATGTGAAGATCTGTCCACAAGGTTTAGGGGTGTGTCTATGGGAAGGTCCGTCCACAAGGTTTAGGGGTGTGTCTATGGGAAGATCCATCCACAAGGTTTAGGGGTGTGTCTATGGGAAGATCTGTCCACAAGGTTTAGGGGTGTGTCTATGGGAAGGTCCGTCCACAAGGTTCAGGGGTGTGTCTATGGGAAGGTCCATCCACAAGGTTTAGGGGTGTGTCTATGGGAAGGTCCGTCCACAAGGTTTAGGGGTGTGTCTATGGGAAGGCAGTCCACAAGGTTTAGGGGTGTGTCTATGGGAAGGTCCATCCACAAGGTTTAGGGGTGTGTCTATGGGAAGGCAGTCCACAAGGTTTAGGGGTGTGTCTATGGGAAGATCTGTCCACAAGGTTTAGGAGTGTGTCAATGGGAAGGCAGTCCACAAGGTTTAGGGGTGTGTCAATGGGAAGGCAGTCCACAAGGTTTAGGGGTGTGTCAATGGGAAGGCAGTCCACATGGTTTAGGGGTGTGTCAATGGGAAGGCAGTCCACAAGGTTTAGGGGTGTGTCTATGGGAAGGCAGTCCACAAGGTTTAGGAGTGTGTCAATGGGAAGGCGGTCCACAAGGTTTAGGGGTGTGTCTATGGGAAGGCGGTCCACAATGTTTAGGGGTGTGTCTATGGGAAGGTCCGTCCACAAGATTTAGGGGTGTGTCTATGGTTGACTCTGTTATTGACCCCCCCCACCGGCTTTTGTCTACCCCTGCCTGCTTACACTATATTACCAAAAGTATTGGGACGCCGGCCTTTACACACACATAACTTTTAATGGCCTCCCAGTCCGGAGTCCGGAGGGTTCAATATTGAGTTGGCCCCGCCCTTTGCAGCTATAACACCTTCACCTCTTCTGGGAAGATCCGTCCACAAGGTTTAGGGGTGTGTCTATGGGAAGATCCGTCCACAAAGTTTAGGGGTGTGTCTATGGGAAGGTCCGTCCACAAGGTTTAGGGGTGTGTCTATGGGAAGGTCCGTCCACAAGGTTTAGGGGTGTGTCTATGGGAAGATCCATCCACAAGGTTTAGGGGTGTGTCTATGGGAAGATCTGTCCACAAGGTTTAGGGGTGTGTCTATGGGAAGGCAGTCCACAAGGTTTAGGGGTGTGTCTATAGGAAGGCCGTCCACAAGGTTTAGGGGTGTGTCTATGGGAAGATCCGTCCACAAGGTTTAGGGGTGTGTCTATGGGAAGATCTGTCCACAAGGTTTAGGAGTGTGTCAATGGGAAGGCAGTCCACAAGGTTTAGGGGTGTGTCAATGGGAAGGCAGTCCACAAGGTTTAGGGGTGTGTCAATGGGAAGGCAGTCCACAAGGTTTTGGGGTGTGTCTATGGGAAGGTCCGTCCACAAGGTTTAGGGGTGTGTCTATGGGAAGGCGGTCCACAATGTTTAGGGGTGTGTCTATGGGAAGGTCCGTCCACAAGATTTAGGGGTGTGTCTATGGTTGACTCTGTTATTGACCCCCCCACCGGCTTTTGTCTACCCCTGCCTGCTTACACTATATTACCAAAAGTATTGGGACGCCGGCCTTTACACACACATAACTTTTAATGGCCTCCCAGTCTTAGTCCGGAGGGTTCAATATTGAGTTGGCCCCGCCCTTTGCAGCTATAACACCTTCAACTCTTCTGGGAAGATCCGTCCACAAGGTTTAGGGGTGTGTCTATGGGAAGATCCGTCCACAAAGTTTAGGGGTGTGTCTATGGGAAGGTCCGTCCACAAGGTTTAGGGGTGTGTCTATGGGAAGGTCCGTCCACAGGGTTGGGGGGCACCTGATGGAGGGAGGGACTCTGGTGGGGGGCACTTGATGGAGGGGGGGACTCTGGTGGGGGCACCTGATGAAGGGGGGGACTATGATGGGGGCACCTAATGGAGGGGGGGGACTATGATGGTTGGCACCGACCTGATGGAGGGTGGGGGGACTCTGATAGGGGGCACCTGATAGAGGGGGGACTCTGGTGAGGGGCACCTGATGGAAGGGGGGGACTCTGGTGGGGGGGGCACCTGATGTAAGAAGGGGAGGGACTAAGGTGTTCTATCGGGGGGTTGAGGTCAGGACTCTGTGCAGGCCAGTCAAGTTCCTCCACCTCCCCCCCAACTCGCTTTGGTTCTTTTTCTTTCTATGCGTTGTGCTCATATCACGGCTCCTCCTTAGCAGAATGTAATGCCGGCGCATTTTTGTAACCCTAGACCAGCACGGGGTGGCGTGTGTTTTGCCCCCGGGGTCTAGGGTTGTGTGTTGGGGGTGACGTCAATGAGCTGCGAATTGGGAACAATGTGACTCTTGCTCCTCAGAATACCCAGAGTAGAGTGTCAACGGGGGGGATCGGATGCCTTGGGGGGGGATCGGATGCCTCGGGGGGGGGATTGAATGCCTCCGGGGGGGGGGGAACATATGTCTCGTGGGGGGAGATCGGATGCCTCGGGGGGGGGGGGGGAACCTATGTCTCTGGGGGGGGGGGGGTTAGATGCCTCAGGGGGGATAAACTGGTCATAAAAGTCTATGCTAGAATCCCCACATTCTAGGACACCATTGATGATCCAGAAGGCCACCGGAAGACCCCCGGACCCCGTTCTCTAGTTATAAGCTTTAATTCAGAGAATACGTTCCTTGCGCCCCCCACCCCCAGAAGCCGATACCCCTTATTCCCTCCATTGTCTCCCTCTACTGAATCCCTTCCAATGAAACCCAAGACTATGACAGACATTGAGAAATGCTTCGACCACGGCGATCGGCATGACCTAAAGCAAGGAAACGATCGTGTAACCGAATATCTCCGGTGACATCTCCGGATTGATTTATTAGGCTCCGGTTACAGCGCCGGGGTTAGCACTCTCGCTGGCTATCCTCCTATACATCCCATAGATCTCACTGCAGAGAGTTGTACCATCTGTTCGAGCCGAGCCGAGCCGAGCCGAGCCGAGCGGCTCCCATTTCTGCCATCCAACCAAACACAGCTGCCGCCCCGCATGCCTTACCGGCCTTACGTCACCGAACCCCGCCGGGAATTTTCTCAGCTGACCGGCCATTTGAGATGCGGACGGGGCGTCTTTATTATTAGTGTCGCTCACGAATATTCGGATTGCGAATATTCGGCTCGAATATGGCATATTCGAGTATTCGCGATATA
Organism: Rana kukunoris; assembly: GCA_029574335.1. Lineage (NCBI taxonomy): Eukaryota > Metazoa > Chordata > Amphibia > Anura > Ranidae > Rana > Rana kukunoris. Next base: position 313,738 of record JAJQKJ010001140.1, on the reverse strand, counting down.
TTGCGAATTTCGCGGTGAATATTCGCTATTTCGAATATTCGTATTTTTTCAATTTTTTTTTTTAGAACAGATCACATCCTAGAGATCCCCATCGACGTCTAAAAGCATTGCTGGTATGATTAGAGACCTTGGGCCGAGTAGCTGCAGCGATCATTTTATATTGCCGAAAAATCGCAATGCGATTATTCGGCAATAGCGATATCGCGCGATTATTTTCGAGAAATTCGCAATATTGTTTTTAGCTAAAATAACACATATATTCGATTTCAGAGTGTTACTGTCGAAATTCCGCAATCAATTTCTCATTCGCATTTTTGCGAAATTACGATAAAATATCACGAATATTCTGAGCCAATCAGAGTGCTCCTTCCGCATTTCTCGAATATTCGCAATTATTTTATATTGTAATATATCACGAATATTCTGAGCCAATCAGAGTGCTCCTTCCGCATTTCTCGAAATTTCGCAATTATTTTGTATTATAAAATATCACGAATATTCTGAGCCAATCAGAGTGCTCCTTCCGCATTTCTCGAAAATTTCGCATTCGCATTCGCAATAGCGAAATTTCACAATCATTTCATTTCCAAAAAATATCGCGAATATTCGCATTTAACGAATATATCTCGAATATTCGACTATATATTGGAGATATATCGCGAAATCGAATATGGCATATTCTGCTCAACACTATTTATTATTTAGAAAATAGTTACAAAGAAACAATAATTATAAATGTATCAATACGAGGCTCAAGCATTTCCATCCACTTTCATTCCTTGTGATCAGATTTTCAGACTCGCTGTTTACAAGTTAAAAACACGCTTTTTTTTTGCTGGTAAATTACCCAGAACCCCCAAATATCATAAAAAAATTCTAACACCCTAGAGAATAAAATGGCGGTCGTTGCAATACTTTCTATCACACCCTATTTGTGCAGCGGTCTTACAATGGGACTTTTTTTTGGTAAAAAAATTGTGTTTTTATATATATATAAAAAAAATAACACAACAGTAAAGTTCGCCCAATTTGTTTTTCTTTGTTGTGAAAGATAATGTTACGCCGAGTAGATTGATACCCAACATGTCGCGCTAAACCCTGTGGACGGACATTCCCATAGACACACCCCTAAACCTTGTGGACGGCCTTCCCATAGACATACCCCTAAACCTTGTGGACCACCTTCCTATAGACACACCCTAAACCTTGTGGACCGGCTTTCAAATAGACACACCCTTAAACCTTGTGGACCGCCTTCCCATAGACACACCCCTAAACCTTGTGGATAGACCTTCCCATAGACACACCCCTAAACCTTGTGGACAGATCTTCCCATAGACATACCCCTAAACCTTGTGGACCACCTTCCTATAGACACACCCTAAACCTTGTGGACCGCCTTCCAATAGACACACCCCTAAACCTTGTGGACCGCCTTCCCATAGACACACCCCAAAACCTTGTGGACCACTTCCCATAGACACACCCCTAAACCTTGTGGACGGACCTTCCCATAGACACACCCCAAAACCTTGTGGACCGCTTCCCATAGACACACCCCTAAACCTTGTGGACGGACCTTCCCATAGACACACCCCTAAACCTTGTGGACGGATCTTCCCATAGACACGCCCCTAAACCTTGTGGAAGGACCTTCCCATAGACACGCCCCTAAACCTTGTGGAAGGACCTTCCCATAAACACACTCCTAAACCCTGAGGACGGATCTTCCCATAGACACACCCCTAAACCTTGTGGACCACCTTCCTATAGACACACCCTAAACCTTGTGTACCGCCTTCCAATAGACACACCCCTAAACCTTGTGGACCGCCTTCCCATAGACACACCCCAAAACCTTGTGGACCGCTTCCCATAGACACACCCCTAAACCTTGTGGACCGCCTTCCCATAGACACACCCCAAAACCGTGTGGACCGCTTCCCATAGACACACACCTAAACCTTGTGGACGGACCTTCCCATAGACACACCCCAAAACCTTGTGGACCGCTTCCCATAGACACACCCCTAAACCTTGTGGACGGACCTTCCCATAGACACACCCCTAAACCTTGTGAACGGACCTTCCCATAGACACACCCCTAAACCTTGTGGACGGATCTTCCCATAGACACACCCCTAAACCTTGTGGACAGACCTTCCCATAGACACACCCCTAAACCTTGTGGACGGATCTTCCCATAGACACACCCCTAAACCTTGTGGACAGACCTTCCCATAGACACACCCCTAAACCTTGTGGAAGGACCTTCCCATAGACACACCCCTAAACCTTGTGGACAGCCTTCCCAGAAGAGTTTGAAGCTGCTATAGCTGCAAATTTCTTGTAATCAGGGCCAGAGTTTTAGACTCGGTGTTTACAAGTTAAAAACACGTTTTTTTTTGCTAGAAAATTACTTAGAACCCCCAAACATTATATATTTTTTTCTAACACCCTAGAGAATAAAATGGCGGTTGTTGCAATACTTTCTGTCGCACCGTATTTGCGCAGCGGTCTTCCAAGCGCACTTTTTTTTGGTAAAAAATAAGACAACAGTAAAATTAGCCCAATTATTTTTTTTTTATTATTGTGAAAGATAATGTTACGGCGAGTAAAATGATACCCAACACGTCACACTTCAAAATTGCGCCGCGCTCGTGGAATGGCAGCGTCCAAACTTTTACCCTTAAAAATCTCCATAGGCGACGTTTAAAAAATGTCTACAGGTTGCATGTTTTGAGTTACAGAGGAGGTCTAGGGCTAGAATTATCGCTCTCGCTCTGGCGATCGCGGCGATACCTCACTTGTGTGGTTTGAACACCGTTTTCATATGCGGGCGCCGCTCACGTATGCGTTCGCTTCTGCGCGTGAGCTTGTAGGAACGGGGCGCTTTAAAACATTTTTTCTTCTGTTTTCTTATTTATTTTTATTTATTTTAGTATTTTTTACACTGAAATCGGTCACTTTTATTCCTATTACAGGGAATGTAAACATCCCTTGTAATAGAAAAAAAACATGACAGGTCCTCTTATATATGAGATCCGGGGGAGGGGTCAGAAAGACGTCACTCCTCATATTTACACAAAAATGCAAATGTTGTTTAACCACTTGACCACTGGGCACTTAAACCCCCTTCCTGACCAGACCAATTTTCAGCTTTCGGTGCTCTCACAATTTGAATGACAATTACTCAGTCATACAACATTCTACCCATTTGAATGTTTTGTCCTTTTTTTCACACAAATAGAGCTTTCTTTTGGTGGTATTTGATCACCTCTGGGTTTTTTATTTTTTGCGCTATAAAAGAAAAACGACTGAAAATTCTGTAAAAAAAAAAATATATATATATTGTTTCTGTCATATTAGCGGGTTATTTCTCACACACAGCATATGCATACCACAAATGACACCCCAAAACACATTCTGCTATTCCTCCTGAGTATGGCGATACCCCATGTGTGAGACTTTTACACAATGTGCCCACATACAGAGGCCAACATGCAGGGAGCGCCTTCACATGTGTGAGACTTTTACACCGCGTGGCCACATACAGAGGCCCAACATGCAGGGAGCGCCTTCACATGTGTGAGACTTTTACACAGCGTGGCCACATACAGAGGCCCAACATGCAGGGAGCACCATCACATGTGTGAGACTTTTACACCGCGTGGCCACATACAGAGGCCCAACATGCAGGGAGCGCCTTCACATGTGTGAGACTTTTACACACGTGGCCACATACAGAGGCCCAACATGCAGGGAGCGACATCACATGTGTGAGACTTTTACACAATGTGCCCACATACAGAGGCCAACATGCAGGGAGCACCATCACATGTGTGAGACTTTTACACAGCGTGGCCACATACAGAGGCCCAACATGCAGGGAGCACCATCACATGTGTGAGACTTTTACACAGCGTGGCCACATACAGAGGCCCAACATGCAGGGAGCGCCTTCACATGTGTGAGACTTTTACACAGCGTGGCCACATACAGAGGCCCAACATGCAGGGAGCACCATCACATGTGTGAGACTTTTACACCGCGTGGCCACATACAGAGGCCCAACATGCAGGGAGCGCCTTCACATGTGTGAGACTTTTACACACGTGGCCACATACAGAGGCCAACATGCAGGGAGCACCATCACATGTGTGAGACTTTTACACCGCGTGGTCACATACAGAGGCCCAACATGCAGGGAGCGACATCACATGTGTGAGACTTTTACACAATGTGCCCACATACAGAGGCCAACATGCAGGGAGCACCATCACATGTGTGAGACTTTTACACCGCGTGGTCACATACAGAGGCCCAACATGCAGAGAGCGCCATCACATGTGTGAGACTTTTACACAGCGTGGCCACATACAGAGGCCAACATGCAGGGAGCACCATCACATGTGTGAGACTTTTACACCGCGTGGCCACATACAGAGGCCCAACATGCAGAGAGCGCCATCACATGTGTGAGACTTTTACACCGCGTGGCCACATACAGAGGCCCAACATGCAGGGAGCACCATCAGGCGTTCTGGAGCACCCAGACCAATTCTGACATTTCTCTCCTACATGGAAAAATCATCATTTATTTGCAAGAAAATGACATAGAACCCCAAAACATTATATATGCTTTTTTAGCAAAAACCCTAGAGAATACAATGGCGGCCATTGCAACTTTTTATCTCGCACGGTATTTGCGCAGACATTTTTTGAATGCGTGTTTTTTAAAAAAAACTGTTTTGTGCTTAAAGCAAAACAAAACAGTAAAGTTAGCCCAATTTTTTTTCATAATGTGAAAGATGAAGTTACGCCTAGTGATGAGCGGAATACGCCATATTCGATTTCGCGATATTTCGCGAATATTTCGAAGAATATTCGCGAATATTCGTTAATATCGAATATTCGTGATATTTTATAAAAAAAAAAAAAATAGCGACATTTCGCATATGCGAAAGCGAAAACGATTGCGAAATTTCGCAATTTTTTTTGGATAAAATATAGCGAATATTCGTAAATATCGAATATCCGTGATATTTTATAAAAATAAAATAAAAATTGCGATTTTTTTTTTATAAAATATCACGAATATTCGATATTTACGAATATTCGCTATATTTTATAAAAAAAAAAAAATTGCGAAATTTCGCTAGTGCGAATGCGAAATTGATTGCGAAATTTGAAAAAATACAAATATTCGAAATAGCGAATATTCGCCGCGATATTCGAGTTATTCGCGAATACTCGAATATGCAATATTCGTAGCGAATATTCGCAATGCGAATATTCGTGAGTAACACTAGTTACGCCAAGTAAATAGATACCCAACATGTCACACCTCAAAATTGCGCACACTCGTGAAATGGCGCCAAACTTTGCTACTTAAAAATCCCCATAGGCGGTATTGCAGAGTATCGCGCGGGGTATTGCAGAGTATTGGGGTATTGCAGAGTATCGCGCAGGGTATTGCAGAGTATTGGGGTATTGCAGAGTATTGAGGTATTGCAGAGTATTGGGCAGGGTATTGCAGAGTATCGGGGTATTGCAGAGTATTGGGGCATTGCAGAGTATTGGGCAGGGTATTGCAGTATCAGTATTCAGTATTGGGGTATTGCTGGGGTATTGCTGAGTATTGGGGTATTGCTGAGTATTGGGGTATTGCTGGGGTATTGCTGAGTATTGGTATTGCTGAGTAGGGTATTGCTGAGTATTGGGGGTATTGCTGATTACTGGGGTATCAGAGTAGGGTATTGCTGAGTACTGGGAGTATTGGGGTATTGCTGATTGGGGTATTGCAGAGTATTGGGGTATTGCAGAGTATTGGGGAGTATTGGGGTATTGCTGAGTATTGGGGTATTGCTGAGTACTGGGGTATTGCTGATTGGGGTATTGTACTGGGTATTGCTGACTGGGGTATTGCTGAGTATTGGGTATTGCTGACTGGGTATTGTATTGGGGTATTGCTGATGGGGTATTGCTGATTACTGGGGTATTGCAGAGTATTGGGGTATTGCTGAGTACTGGGTATTGCTGAGTACTGGGGTATTGCTGAGTATTGGGGTATTGCAGAGTATTGGGGTATTGCAGAGTATTGGGGTATTGCTGAGTATCGGGGTATTGCTGAGTATTGGGGTATTGCTGAGTACTGGGGTATTGCTGAGTATTGGGGTATTGCTGAGTACTGGGTATTGCTGAGTACTGGGGTATTGCTGAGTATTGGGGTATTGCTGAGTACTGGGTATTGCTGAGTATTGGGGTATTGCTGAGTACTGGGGTATTGCTGAGTATTGGGGTATTGCAGAGTATTGGGGTATTGCTGAGTACTGGGGTATTACTGAGTATTGGGGTATTGCTGAGTATTGCTGAGTACTGGGTATTGCTGAGTATTGGGGTATTGGGGTATTGCTGAGTACTGGGGTATTGCTGAGTATTGGGGTATTGCTGAGTACTGGGGTATTGCTGAGTACTGGGGTATTGCTGAGTATTGGGGTATTGCTGAGTACTGGGTATTGCTGAGTATTGGGGTATTGCTGACTGGGTATTGCTGAGTATTGGGGTATTGCTGATTGGGGTATTGCAGAGTATTGGGTATTGCTGAGTATTGGGGTATTGCTGAGTATTGGGGTATTGCTGAGTACTGGGTATTGCTGAGTATTGGGGTATTGCTGAGTACTGGGTATTGCTGACTGGGGTATTGCAGAGTATTGGGTATTGCTGATTGGGGTATTGCAGAGTATTGGGGTATTGCTGAGTATTGGGGTATTGCTGGGATTGCTGAGTATTGGGGTATTGCTGGGGAGTATTGGGGTATTGCTGGGTATTGCTGAGTATTGGGGTATTGCTGAGTACTGGGGTATTGCTGAGTATTGGGGTATTGCAGAGTATTGGGGTATTGCTGAGTACTGGGTATTGCTGAGTATTGGGGAGTATTGGGGTATTGCTGAGTATTGGGGTATTGCAGAGTATTGGGGTATTGCTGAGTATTGGGGTATTGCTGAGTATTGGGGTATTGCTGAGTATTGGGGTATTGCTGAGTATTGGGGTATTGCTGAGTACTGGGGTATTGCTGAGTATTGGGGTATTGCTGATTGGGGTATTGCTGAGTATGGGGTATTGCTGAGTACTGGGGTATTGCAGATTGGGGTATTGGACTGGGGTATTGCTGACTGGGGTATTGCAGAGAATTGGGGTATTGCAGAGTATTGGGGTATTGCTGAGTATTGGGGTATTGCTGAGTACTGGGTATTGCTGAGTATTGGGGTATTGCTGAGTACTGGGGTATTGCTGAGTACTGGGGTATTGCTGAGTACTGGGTATTGCTGAGTATTGGGGTATTGCTGAGTACTGGGGTATTGCTGAGTATTGGGGTATTGCAGAGTATTGGGGTATTGCTGAGTACTGGGTATTGCTGAGTATTGGGGTATTGCTGAGTACTGGGGTATTGCTGAGTATTGGGGTATTGCAGAGTATTGGGGTATTGCTGAGTATTGGGGTATTGCTGAGTATTGGGGGTATTGCTGAGTATTGGGGGTATTGCTGAGTATTGGGGTATTGCTGAGTACTGGGGTATTGCTGAGTATTGGGGTATTGCTGAGTATTGGGGTATTGCTGAGTATTGGGGGTATTGCTGAGTACTGGGGTATTGCTGAGTATTGGGGTATTGCTGAGTACTGGGGTATTGCTGAGTACTGGGGTATTGCAGAGAATTGGGGTATTGCAGAGAATTGGGGTATTGCTGAGTATTGGGGTATTGCAGAGTATTGGGGTATTGCTGAGTACTGGGGTATTGCTGAGTATTGGGGTATTGCTGAGTATTGGGGTATTGCTGAGTATTGGGGTATTGCTGAGTACTGGGGTATTGCAGAGTATTGGGGTATTGCTGAGTATTGGGGTATTGCTGAGTACTGGGTATTGCTGAGTATTGGGGTATTGCTGAGTACTGGGGTATTGCTGAGTATTGGGGTATTGCAGAGTATTGGGGTATTGCTGAGTATTGGGGTATTGCTGAGTATTGGGGGTATTGCTGAGTATTGGGGTATTGCTGAGTATTGGGGTATTGCTGAGTACTGGGGTATTGCTGAGTATTGGGGTATTGCTGAGTATTGGGGTATTGCTGAGTATTGGGGGTATTGCTGAGTATTGGGGTATTGCTGAGTACTGGGGTATTGCTGAGTATTGGGGTATTGCTGAGTACTGGGGTATTGCTGAGTACTGGGGTATTGCAGAGAATTGGGGTATTGCAGAGAATTGGGGTATTGCAGAGTATTGGGGTATTGCTGAGTACTGGGGTATTGCTGAGTATTGGGGTATTGCTGAGTATTGGGGTATTGCTGAGTATTGGGGGTATTGCTGAGTATTGGGGGTATTGCTGAGTATTGGGGTATTGCTGAGTACTGGGGTATTGCTGAGTATTGGGGGTATTGCTGAGTATTGGGGTATTGCTGAGTATTGGGGGTATTGCTGAGTATTGGGGGTATTGCTGAGTACTGGGGTATTGCTGAGTATTGGGGTATTGCTGAGTACTGGGGTATTGCTGAGTACTGGGTATTGCAGAGAATTGGGGTATTGCAGAGAATTGGGGGTATTGCTGAGTATTGGGGTATTGCTGAGTACTGGGTATTGCTGAGTATTGGGGTATTGCTGAGTACTGGGGTATTGCTGAGTATTGGGGTATTGCTGAGTATTGGGGTATTGCTGAGTATTGGGGGTATTGCTGAGTATTGGGGGTATTGCTGAGTACTGGGGTATTGCTGAGTATTGGGGTATTGCTGAGTACTGGGGTATTGCTGAGTACTGGGGTATTGCAGAGAATTGGGGTATTGCAGAGAATTGGGGTATTGCTGAGTATTGGGGTATTGCTGAGTACTGGGTATTGCTGAGTATTGGGGTATTGCTGAGTACTGGGGTATTGCTGAGTATTGGGGTATTGCTGAGTATTGGGGGTATTGCTGAGTATTGGGGGTATTGCTGAGTATTGGGGTATTGCTGAGTACTGGGGTATTGCTGAGTATTGGGGTATTGCTGAGTATTGGGGTATTGCTGAGTATTGGGGGTATTGCTGAGTATTGGGGGTATTGCTGAGTACTGGGGTATTGCTGAGTATTGGGGTATTGCTGAGTACTGGGGTATTGCTGAGTACTGGGGTATTGCAGAGAATTGGGGTATTGCAGAGAATTGGGGTATTGCAGAGTATTGGGGTATTGCTGAGTACTGGGGTATTGCTGAGTATTGGGGTATTGCTGAGTATTGGGGTATTGCTGAGTACTGGGGTATTGCAGAGTATTGGGGTATTGCTGAGTACTGGGGTATTGCACAGTATTGGGGTAGCAGGGATGGATGGCTGGATCTGTGACTGCATTTGTCACAGATCCAGGCACAGCGCTGCTCCTGCCACCCGCTCCCCCCCCCCCTCTCCTCGCACACTGTACAGAACGGTACAGAGAGGAGAGGGAGGAACCGGCGTCATCATTCGACGGCGCGATCACGTGGTAAACGGCAGCCATCGGCGGCAATTTACCGTGATCCGTGATGCGCCGGGTCTTCTAGATCCGGCGAGCACGGACACTTCCGCGAGCGCGTCCCAGGGGACTCGACCGCGCTGTAACAGTATTTTTGCTAGAGCGCGGTCGGCAAGTGGCTAAAAAAATGACAAGAAAATATTGCTTTAAAGTGGATGTAAACCCATAATTCTATGATGTCACAATGTAGAGTATAAGATTTCCTATCATCTGCGCCCAGTCTCGCCACACAGAGTTAATCCAGCTCTGAGAAATCCTCTTTTATGTTCAGTGAAAATGAACAGAACTCCAGATAAAACCCTCCCTAGATAAAAAGTCAGTTTTCTCTCTTCTTGCTTTGAGTGAGAGGTTATTTACATATCTAGACATGTTTATCATATGTTATGTTATGTTTATCATAACATGAGGTGATATAACATCATAACACATCCTGGTAATATACAATGAACTTTGGATCACCTCTTGTTATGATAAACATGTCCAAGCTAGATATGTAAATAACCTGTTACTGAAAGCAAAAACAGAGAAACGGACTTTGTAATCTGGCAAGTTTTTATCTGGAATTCTGTTAATTTGCACTAAACTTTAAAAGAGGATTACTCAGATCTGTGTGGCAAGACTGGGCACAGATGATAGGAAATCCTATACTTTAAGAAGCATGGGCGGAAGTGATGTTTTGATGTCACTTCCGCCTCTGCCATGCTATGGGGACGGGTGGGGGCCATCTTGCCCTCACTTGTATCCCAGCCGAGGAGAGGAAAGAACCCGATCGCTTCCGCCGCTACCGACGGCTCCCGTAAGCGGCGGAGGGCGCGGGATAACGGTGATCTCACGGCAAATCCACCGCGGAGACCACCGTTATCGTTTACAGGACCGCTCACACTAAAGATGGATATCCCGGTTGCGGCAGCAGCTGCTGGCGTTACCGAGATATCCATCTTTAACCACTTAAGCCCCGGACCAAAGTGCAGCTAAAGGACCTTGCCCCTTTTTGCGATTCGGCACTGCGTCGTTTTAACTGACAATTGCGCGGTCGTGCGACGTGGCTCCCAAACAAAATCGGCGTCCTTTTTTCCCCCACAAATAGAGATTTCTTTTGGTGGTATTTGATCACCTCTGCGGTTTTTATTTTTTGCGCTATAAACAAAAATAGAGCGACAATTTTGAAAAAAATGCAATATTTTTTACTTTTTGCTATAATAAATATCCCCAAAATATATATAACATTTTTTTTCCTCAGTTTAGGCCGATACGTATTCTTCTACGTATTTTTGGTAAAAAAAAAATCGCAAAAAGCGTTTATCGGTTGGTTTTCGCAAAATTTATAGCGTCTACAAAATAAGGGATAGTTTTATTGCATTTTTATAATTTTTTTTTGTTTTACTACTAATAGCGGCGATCAGCGATTTTTTTCGTGACTGCGACATTATGGCGGACACTTCTGACACATTTTTGGGACAATTGTCATTTTCACAGCAAAAAAATGCATTTAAATTGCGTTGTTTACTGTGAAAATGACAGTTGCAGTTTGGGAGTTAACCACAAGGGGGCGCTGTGACATTGAGTGTTCCCTGTGTGTGTTTACAACTGTAGGGGGGTGTGGCTGTAGGTGTGACGTCATCGATCACGTCCCCCTATAACAGGGATGACGCGATCGATGCTGCGGCCACATTGAAGCACGGGAAAGCCACGTTTACACACGGCTCTCCCCGTTCTTCAGCTCCGGGGATCGATCGCCGCACTCCAGCGGCGATCGGGTCTGCGAGTCCCGCGGTTCCGGTTCCGGAGCTTCGGACCGGGTCATGGGAGCGCGCCTGTGACCCACGGCTGGGTACTAGAACCAACGTATATATATATTGATGTGCCCAGCCGTGCCATTCTGCTGACGTAAATGTACAGTAGGCGGTCCTTAACTGGTTAATCACTTAATACCCGCACGCCTTCATATGACGTCCAAAAGGGGGATCTGTTTTTCCGGGTGGGCGTCATATGACGTCCTGTACTTTGTGGGGTGATATCTGAATGATGGGGCACCCGGAGGCATCATTCAGATATAATTTTTTAGCGGCGGCGATCCTGCGCACCGTAAGAACGATCATAGCGGCGATTCCGCCGCTTGATCATTCTTATAAGTGGCGGGAGGGGACATCCCCCGCTCCCGCCGCCATCCGGTGCTTCTCCGGGCTCTTTCGTCCCATCGGGGGCCCGGAGAGATGATCGCCGTCCGCCGGATGTGCAGCATAGAGATGACTGGTGACCAGATGGTCACCAGTCATCCCTATGACCGTCGTAGGCCCGGGTGCGACGTGATGACGTCACACCCGGGTACCCGGAAGTAAACAAAGCCGCAATTGCAACTAGTTTGAATGAGATCTGTGACATTTTTTTTCACGGATCTGATGCTTTCCAGCCTGGAGTAGAGATGTGGGGGGAGGGGGGAGGTCTTAGTGATGAGCGGAATACGCCATATTCGATTTCGCGATATTTCGCGAATATTTCGAAGAATATTCGCGAATATTCGTTAATATCGAATATTCGTGATATTTTCTAAAAAAAAAAAAAAAAAATTTGCAATATTTACGAATATTCGCTATATTTTATATAAAAAAAAAATAGCGAAATTTCGCATATGCGAAAGCGAAAATGATTGCGAAATTTCGCTATTTTTTTTTTGGACAAAATATCACGAATATTCGATATTTTCGAATATTCGCTATTTTTTATAAAAAAAAAAAAAAAATGCGAAATTTCGCTATTGCGAATTTTCACTATTGCGAAATTTCGCGAATGCGAAATTTATTGCGAATTTTGTTGCGAAATTTGAAAAATACGAATATTCGAAATAGCGAATATTCGCTGCGATATTCGAGTTATTCGCGAATACTCGAATATGCAATATTCGTAGCGAATATTCGCAATGCGAATATTCGTGAGCAACACTAGGTCTTACTGACCCCGCCTCTCTCCATAAAGAGGACCTGTCACACACATTTCCTATTACAAGGGATGTTTACATTCTCTGTAATAGGAATAAAAGCGATCGAAAAAAAAAATGTCAAAAAAAGTGTAAATAATAAATAAATAAGTAAAATAAAAAATAAATAATAATAATAAAAAATTAAAACTCCCCTGTCCCCGGTAGCTCACGCTCAGAAGCGTACGCACACGTAAGTCCCGCCCACGTATGTAAACGTCATTCAAACCACACATGTGAGGTGTCGCCGCGTGCGTTAGAGCGCGTGCAACAAATCCAGCCCCAGACCTCCTCTGTAAATCTAAACTGGTAACCTGTAAAAATGTTAAAGTGTTGCCTAGGGAGATTTTTAAGTAACAAAGTTTGGCGCCATTCCACGAGCGTGCGCAATTTCAAAGCGTGACGTGTTAGGTATCTATTTACTCGGCGTAACTTCGTCTTTCATATTTTACAAAAAAAATGGGCTAACTTTACTGTTTTGTTATATTTTGATTTATGAAACCATTTTTTTTATAAAAAATAGGCGTTTGAAAAATTATTGCGCAAATACGGTGCAAGATAAAAAGTTGCAATGACCGCCATTTTATTCCCTAGGGTGTCTTCTAAAAAAAAACATATATAATGTTTGGGGGGTTCTGAGTAATTTTCTAGTAAAAGAATGATGATTTGTATATGTAGGAGAGGAGTGCCGGAATTGGCGCGGGAAGAAGGTGGGTTTTAAAGCCCGGGATTGAAGGGGTTAAAAAAAGGACGTATATGTACATGAGCCGGTCCGTAAGTGGTTAATAGTTAGTTATTCTATTCTAATTTTCAGGTTTTCGTTCATTCAGTTTGTTTTTTGCTTTTGTGATTAGCTGTGATTGGCCCTGTACCATGTGATCGCATTAACCAATCACAGCTACCAATACAATACAATTGTATACATGCGTGAAAGGATGCCATCCATTCTTTACAACTGTCATGTTACATAGTTACATAGCAGGCGAGGTTAAAAAAAGACACAAGTCCTGCCGTGATTGGTCACAGCGATCACATGGTACCAGCAACAGGCCAGTACAGTGATCTGTCATCGGCAGTGTCCGGTGGACACACCCAGTGACAGATCGTGCCCAGAATGCTGAAAGTCTGTCATGTTACATAGTTACATAGCAGGCGAGGTTAAAAAAAGACACAAGTCCTGCCGTGATTGGTCACAGCGATCACATGGTATGTGATTAGCTGTAATTGGCTCTGTACCATGTGATCACATTAACCAATCACAGCTACCAATACAATTGTACACATTTGTACACAATGGCTAGCGTGAAAGGAAGCCATCCATTCTTTACAACTGTCATGTTACATAGTTACATAGTAAGCGAGGTTAAAAAAAAAGACACAAGTCCTGCTGCGATTGGTCACAGCGATCACATGGTACCAGCAACAGGCCAGTACAGTGATCTATTACCGGTGGACACACCCAGTGACAGATCGTGCCCAGAATGCTGAAAGTCTGTCATGTTACATAGTTACATTGTAGGTGAGGTTAAAAAAAAAGACACAAGTCCTGCTGTGATTGGTCACAGCGATCACATGGTACCAGCAACAGGCCAGTACATGCTTTGACCAGAGCAATATAATGTTACCAGTTATCATTTTTTTGTGAATGAAACTGGTAACATTCAGTTTGATTTGCTTTTGTGATTAGCTGTGATTGGCCCTGCACCATGTGATCACATTAACCAATCACAGCTACCAATACAATTGTATACATGCGTGAAAGGAAGCCATCCATTCTTTACAACTGTCATGTTACATAGTTAGTTACATAGTAAGCAAGGTTAAAAAAAAGACACAAGTCCTGCTGCGATTGGTCACAGCGATCACATGGTACCAGCAACAGGCCAGTACAGTGATCTGTCATCGGTGGACACACCCAGTGACAGATCGTGCCCAGAATGCTGAAAGTCTGTCATGTTACATAGTTACATTGTAGGTGAGGTTAAAAAAAAAAGACACAAGTCCTGCTGTGATTGGTCACAGCGATCACATGGTACCAGCAACAGGCCAGTACAGTGATCTACTACCGGTGGACACACCCAGTGACAGATCGTGCCCAGAATGCTGAAAGTCTGTCATGTTACATAGTTACATTGTAGGTGAGGTTGAAAAAAAGACACAAGTCCTGCTGTGATTGGTCACAGCGATCACATGGTACTAATAACAGGCCACACCCAGTGACAGACCGTGCCCAGAATGCTGAAAGTCCCGCCCAGCAGTTATTTTGCAATCGGGTGGGCGGGAAGTGGTTAATCAGCTCAATGCCGCCACCCATATCTATTTGTCCTCTTATTGGGGGAGGGGCGGGATCATGAATGAGGCTACAACTGTTTTTTTAGGGGAGGCGATTCTCTTTCTAGTAAAAGTGATCCAAGCAGCTATACAGCCGCTGGATCGCTTTTACAGGCAGCAGAATGGGGTCCCTCCCCTGTCACCACCATCCCTTCGAGGAGCCCGATAACATTGGTTGGTCACCTTCACTGGAGAAGAGTGACAGCAACAGAAGTTCCCGCCCCTTTTCTGTGACATCAGAAACCCGGAAGCGTCAAGGATTTTGTCACTTGCGGTTTTGGGTTTATTCGTTGACAAGCCATTTACCGGCTTTGGTGGCCAGAAGAGAAATCTGGGGGGCCTAACAGACCCCAGATCTCTCCCTAAAGAGGACCTGTCATGGGCCATGTTACCCCAAGGGGTGTTGTTCATCCCTTATGATAGCAATAAAGTTGAGGAAAAAAATGAAAGCTACAGTGTAAAAAAAAAAAATCGTTGCAGGCTCTAAAAGGCGCCCAACAGCGGGCACCATACTGGGCGTTCATTGTTTGGTGCTCGGGTCTGTTACCTGTCCCCTGATTGGCTGAAATGTCAGGCGCTGTGATTGGACGCCTGATAGAGAGGACGGGAGAAGACATCGAGGAGCGCGGAGGACGCCACTGTGACCCGCTGCGAGACAGGGGAGTTTCGGGCGATGCACACTGGCAGCATTTGATGGGGCACAGTAGCTGAAATTGATGGCACAGTGGCGGCAATTTATGGGTACAGTGGCAACAATTGGTGGGCACACTGGCAGCATCTGATGGGGCACAGTAGCGGTAATTTGTTGGGCACACTGGAAACATTTTATGGGGCACAGTAGCGGCAATTGATGTGCACACTGGCAGCAATTGATGGGCACAGTGGCTGCTTATGATGGCACAGTGGCTGCCCTTGATGGGCACAGTGTCTGCACTTGATGGGCACAGTGGCTGCATTTGATGAGCACAGTGGCTGCACTTGATGGGCATAGTGGCGCCAATTGATGGGCACAGTGGATGAGTTTGATGGGCACAGTGGCAGCAACTGATGGGCACAGTAGCTGCGTTTGATGGCACAGTGGCTGCATTTGATGGCAAAGTGGATACGTTTTATAGGCACAGTGGCTGCACTTGATGGGCACAGTGGCTGCGCTTGATGGGCACAGTGGCTGCGTTTGATGGGCACAGTGGCTGCAATTGATGGGCACAGTGGCTGCGCTTGATGGGCCTCAGTGGCTGCGCTTGATGGGCACAGTGGCTGCACTTGATGGGCACAGTAGCTGCGTTTGATGGGCACAGTAGCTGCGTTTGATGGCAAAGTGGATACGTTTGATGGGCACAGTGGCTGCACTTGATGGGCACAGTGGCTGCACTTGATGGGCACAGTAGCTGCTTTTGATGGCACAGTGGCTGTGTTTGATGGCACAGTGGATGAGTTTGATGGACACAGTGGCGGCAACTGATGGGCACAGTAGCTGCGTTTTGATGGGCACAGTGGCTGCGTTTGATGGCAAAATGGCTGCCTTTGATGGGACACAGTAGCAGTAATTGATGGGCACACTGGCAGCAATTGATGGGCACAGTAGCGGTAATAGATAGGCACACTGGCAGCAATTCATTGGCACACTGGCACTGGCAGCAACTGATGGGCACAGTAGCTTCAGTTGATGGAACAGTGGCTGCGTTTGATAGGCACAGTGGCAGCATTTGATAGGCACAGTGGCTGTGTTTGATAGGCACAGTGGTTGCGTTTGATGGGCACAGTGGCTGCATTAGATGGGCACAGTGGCAGCGTTTGATGGGCACAGTTGCTGCGTTTGATGGGCACAGTTGCTGCGTTTGATGGGCACATTGGCTGTGTTTGATGGCAAAATGGCTGCATTTGATGGGGCACAGTAGTAGTAATTGATGGGCACAGTGGCAACATTTGATAGGGCACAGTAGCGGTAATTGATGGGCAAACTGGCAGCAATTGATGGCACAGTAGCTGCGCTTGATGGGCACAGTGGCAGCAATTGATGGTTTTATTTGTTGCCCCCACCAAAAATTTTGAGCACCAGCCGCCACTGGCCCGAAGCACGTGGGCAGGTACGGCTGTGACGAGGTTGTGGCCCCTGGGGATACATTGTATCGGGTTCATGAGGGACACAACTTTTTTGGTTGCCTCCAATGACTGCGGTTGTTATTTGATCCCTCGGCATCCTTCGGTAAGAGAAAAGGCTCCTGGGATGAGACCAGAGCACCTGCATCATCTTCTGCAGCCAGGAACCATAAAGCAAGCAGCGTGGGGCTCTCCGAACTCCGAGGGACGCGGCGGCGGCGGCGGCGGCGGCGTCACCTCGCCCTTGATTTGTGACACTGCAGGAACACTGGATCTGACCCCATTAGCAGCGCATTTCCTGGCTTGTTAGCATCATATTTGTATAATTTACAACTCCTTCATCTTCACCGAGCGCGCTCCTCGCCGGATGTAATGGTGGCCATATATTCCGCCCGCCGACTCCTGAAGATCCGCGGATGGGCGGCGGGCCGGAGTGCGGGAGGGGAGCGGCGCTCGTCCTCTGGGTTTTGTCTTCTCTCATAGAGAACAATGGATCTGATTCCATCCGACCGCTTACCGAGCTACCGATAAATACGGAGCGCGGCTTGTCTGCCATCCGATTGGCTTTAACCCCTTAAGCCCCGGACCATTATGCAGGTGAAGGACCCGGCCCCTTTTTTTGCGATTCGGCGCTGCGTCGCTTTAACTGACAATTGCGCGGTCGTGCGACGTGGCTCCCAAACAAAATTTGGCGTCTTTTTTCCCCCCACAAATAGAAGTTATTTTTGGTGGTATTTGATCACCTCGGCGGTTTTTATTTTTTGCGCTATAAACAAAAATAGAGCGACAATTTTGAAAAAAAAAATCAATACACTTAATATTGCGCTGCGTAATCGAAATACTCTACGCCGCCGCATTTCACCAGGCTCTACACCGAATCCTGGTAGATTTTTGCCCGTACGCTACGGCGGCGTAGTGTATTTCTCGCCGCGTAATCGAAATACGCGATTGGGGGGCGTGAAGCATTTAAATGAGGCGCGTCCCCGCGGCGATCGAACTGCGCATGCTCCGTTCGGAAATTTCCCGCCGCGCATTGCGCGAAATCACGTCGTTACGTCATTCGTTGTTCGAGTAGCGGCGTTTACGGACATTCCTATTGCCGTACGGCTTGCGTCAAAAATAAAAAAAGACGTCGGAAAACGTTGATATTTGACGCGGGAACGACGGCCATACTTAACACGGGCTGTCTAATATTAGAGCAGCAAAAAGCTGGTATAGTGTCACGCAAAAAAAAAAAGATGACTAAAGGTGCCGTAAGAGATTGCGATTGACGTTCGTAATTTCGGGGATCGCCGGCAAAAGCTCATTCGCATACCCCGACGCGGAAAACGACGGGAAGTCCGCCCAGCGGCCGCAATTTTATTGCAGCGTAGATCCGAAGGCGTACGAACACATAATCCAGTCGGATTGAAGCCCGCAGCCGTCTTTTCATGGTTTGAGGTTTCCGACTAGCTAAAAAACGCGCGTAATTCGAAAATTACTCCAGTCTAACACCCAGTTACACAGGAGATACGGCTCTCTGAATCTGGCCCTTTGTATTTTACTTTTTACCATAATAAATATCCCCCTAAAATATATATAAATTTTTTTTTTTTTTCCCCTCAGTTTAGGCCGATACGTATTCTTCTACTTATCTTTGGTAAAAAATAAATAAGCGTTTATCGATCGGTTTGCGCACATTTTATAGCGTTTTAGCGTTTTTATAGCGTTTCCAAAATAGGGGATCGTTTTATAGCATTTTTATTTTTATTTTTTTTTTAACTTCTAATGGCGGCGATCGTTGTTTTTTTTTTTCCGTGACTGCGACATTACGGCGGACGCGTCGGACAATTTTGACACATTTTTGGGGGACCATTGTCGTTTTCACAACGAAAAGTGCTATAAAAATGCCTCGATTACTGTGAAAATGACAATGGCAGCTTAGGAGTTAACCACAAGGGGGCGCTGAAGGGGTTAGTGTGACCTCATGTGTAACTGTAGGGCTGGACCTGTGACATCGGTGATCGCCTTTCCCTATATCAGGGAACAGACGATCAGTGTCACTGCCACAGTGAAGAACGGGGAAGGTGTGTTTTACACACGGCTCTCCCCGTCCTTTAGCTCCTGTGACCGATCGCGGGACTCCGGCGGCGATCGGGTCTGCGGGTCCCGTGAAAAGAAAAACGTTTTTTTTTTTTTAGAAATAATAAATAAAAAAATAAGACAACAATAAATTTGGGCCAATTTTTTATATATTGTGAAAGACGATGTTACACCGAGTAAAATGATACCCAACACGTCACGCTTCAAAATTGCGCCGCGCTCGTGGAATGGCGTCAAACTTTTACCCTTCAAAATCTCCATAGGCGACGTTTAAAAAAATCTACTGGTTACATGTTTTGAGTTACAGAGAAGGTCTAGAGCTAGAATTATTGCTCTCGCTCTTACGGTCGCTGTGATACCTCACATGTGCGGTTTGAACACCGTTTTCATATGCGGGCGCCGCTCACGTATGCGTTCGCTTCTGCCCGTGAGCAGGGCCACCATCGGATTGGATTACACATGTTGTTTTTTCTTTCAGGTTGCCCTGATGATGGGGCACAATTCCTTCCATTGTTGCCAACGATGGGGGACAATTCCTTTAACTGACGCCAATGATGGGGCACAATTTCCTCATTGATGCCAACGTTGGGGTACGTTTACTTTAATTGACGCCAACAATGGGGCATGATTACTTCCATTGACACCAACGATGGGAATGTGTGACCATTCTTCCAGAAACACATTTTGAGGTCAGGTCAGATGTTGGATGAGAAGGCCCGGCTCGCAGTCTCCCCTCTAATTCAAGCCACAGGTGTTCTATCAGATTGAGGTCAGGACTCTGTGCAGGCCAGTCAAGTACCTCCATCCCCCAAACTCCCTCATCCATGTCTTTAAAACATTCCCATAGACACCCTCCTAAACCTTGTGGACGGCCTTCCCATAGACACACCCCTAAAACTTGTGGGCGTCCTTCCCATAGACACACCCCTAAACCTTGTGGGCGTCCTTCCCATAGACACACCCCTAAACAACCTTGTGGATGACCTTCCCATAGACACACCCCCTAAACCTTGTGGATGACCTTCCCATAGACACACCCCTAAACCTTGTGGGCGTCCTTCCCATAGACACACCCCCTAAACCTTGTGGATGACCTTCCCATAGACACACCCCCTAAACCTTGTGGACGGCCTTCATATAGACACACCCCTAAACAAACCTTGTGGATGACCTTCCCATAAACACACCCCTAAACCTTGTGGACGGCCTTCTGCAAAGGGGCGGGGCCAACTCAATATTGAACCCTCCGGGCTAAGACTGGGACATTATTAAAGTTCATGTGCGTGTAAAGGCCGGCGTCCCAATACTTTTGACTATAATAGTGTATGTGCTCATCCTGTTTTTTATTTTTATTTTAAAAAAAAAATTGCATTACACCTGTAAGGGCCCTGATGGTCCCCAGGGCTCCTTACATATAAATAAAATAAAAAAAAGTAACATATGCGCTTCCTTTAAAAGCAGCAAAAAAAAAAAAAAAAAATTAATAAAAAATAAATACTTCTAATAAAAATACTTCTTTCTAAAATAAAATAAAAATATTATTAAAAAAAAGGAAATAAATAAATAAAAAAAGTCACAGAGGAAGTAAAACATATTTCCGGTCCAACAATCACCAAAAAACACAAAAAAAAAAAAAAAAAATGTAATAAAAAACTTCTAATAAATACATTCTAATAAATACTTCTAATAAAAATACTTCTTTCTGAAAAAAATAATAGAATAAAATAAATTATTGTTAAAAAAGGGGGGGGGGGAAAGAGGAAGAAAAAAAATGACGAAAATAAATAAAAAAATAAATAAAAACAACGAATAAAATAAAAAAAATTACTATTAAAAAAAAGAAGTCACAAGGATCTTGGGGGGGGGGGGGGGGTGATTGTCATTCTCTGCTGTCCCCAGAGCCTGTGCTGTGTCTCGCTCAGCCTACCATGAAAATTATTTAACGACATTGGCAACCTTGATTTAATGATTTAATATAATCTAAACAAATGCCTGCTCTTGGTTTTCAATGACATCACTATCTAGTAATGTGCAATCGTTTTTTTTTTTTTTATACAAATATTATAATAGCTCTGTTGGTATGATGTCATCACCATCGGCGCCAACCCCGCAAAGGTCACCGTGTGCAGCAAAAAAAAAAAAAATGTAACGCATGCGCTTCCTTTAAAAGCAGAGGTCACCATGTGCAGCCAAAAAAAAAAAAATAAAAAAAAAAACACTTCTAATACAAATACTTTTTTCTAAAATAAAAAAAATGCTATTAAAAAAAGGGAATTTAAAAAAAAAATCACAGAGGAAGAGGAAGTGGAAGGAAAACATATTTCCAGTATTAAAATAGTGCAACAATCACAAAAAACACCAAAAATGTAAAAAAAATGTAATAAAAAACTTCTAATGAATAATTCTAATAAATACTTCTAAATACTTTCTAAAATAAAAAATAATTTATATTTTAGATTTAAAAAAAAACTTCTAATAAATAATTCTACTAAATTCTTGTAATAAAAATACTTCTTTCTGAAAAAAAATTATAAAATAAAATTATTGTTAAAGAATAAGGAAGAAAAAATCATGAAAAAAAGTAAAAAAAAAAAAACAACAACTTCTAATAAATAATTGTAATAAATATTTATTTAAAATAAAAATAAATTACTATATAAAAAAAAAAAAGTTACAGGGGTGATTGTCATTCTCTGCTGTCCCCAGAGCCTGTACTGTGTCTCGCTCAGCCTACCATGAAAATTATTTAACGACGTTGGCAACCTTGTTACTGATATGATTTAATACAATCTAAACAAATGCCTGCTCTTGGTTTCTATGACATCACTATCTAGTAATGCTGAAATCGTTTTTTTTTTTTTTTTTTATACAAACATATTAATAGCTCTCTAATTATGATGTCATCACCATTGAAGCCGCCAACCCCGTGTGCAGCAAAAAAAAAAACGAATAAAAAAAAAACCGCAACTTATGCACTTCCTTTAAAATCAGAGGTCACCGTGTGCTACAAAATAAAAAAAAAGGAAAAAAAAAAAGTAATGCATGCGCTTCCTTTAGAAGCAGAGGTCACCGTATGCAGCAGCAAAAAAAAAAAAAAAAATACATACTTTTAATAAAAAAACTTCTTTCTAAAATAAAAAAAATAATACTATTAAAAAAAAGGGAAAAGGGAAAAAGACAAAACAGGAAGAGGAAGAAAAACATATTTCCGATATTATAATAATGCAACAAAAATGTAAAAAAAATGTATAAAAAAATTCTAATAAAAAAACTCTAATAAATACTTCTAATAAAAATACTTCTTTCTGAAAAAAAAATTATGTGCAATTATTTTTACTGAAAAAAATATATAAAATAAATTATTGTTAAAAAAGGAGGAAGAAAAAAATGATGAAAAAAAAAAAAAAAACTTCTAATAAATACTTATTTAAAATAAGAATTAATTATTTGCCATTCTCTGCTGTCCCCAGAGCCTGTATCTCGCTCAGCCTACCATGAAAATTATTTAACGACGTTGGCAACCTTGTTACCGATATGATTTAATATAATCTAAACAAACGCCTGCTCTTGGTTTTCGATGACATCACTATCTAGTAATGTGCAATCGTTTATTTTTTTATTTTTTATACAAACATTATAATAGCTCTGTAAGTATGATGTCATCACCATTGGCACAGCCGCCAACCCCGCAGAGGTCACTGTGTGCAGCAACAAAAAAAATAAAAAATAAAAATAAAAAAAATATGTAGCGTATGCGCTTCCTTTATTAGCAGAGGTCACCGTGTGCAGCAGAAAAAAAAGAAAAAAAAAGAAAATAACGTAACGCAGAGGTCACCGTGTGCAGCAAAATAAAATAAAATAAATAAATACAAACATAATTATATATATATATACTATGCTGTCGCCAAGTAAAAAAAAAATGTAACGCATGCGCTCCCTTTAAAAGCAGAGGTCACTGTGTGCAGCAGCAAAAAATAAATAAAAAAATAAGATACGTAACATATGCGCTTCCTTTATTAGCAGAGGTCATTATGTGCAACAACATATTTTTTTTTTTTTAATTAAAAAAAAAAAAATACGTAAAGTATGCGCTTCCTTTTTTAGCAGAGGTCACCGTGTGCAGCGAAAAAAAAAAAGAAAAAAAAAAGCAATGCAGAGGTCACCGTGTGTGTAATACTTAATAGCAGAGGTCACCGTATGCAGCAAAAAAATAAAATAAAACGTAACGTGTGCGCTTCCTTTCAAAAAGAGAAAGCTATCTAGAGAAATTGATTTTTTTTTTAATAGTGTATACTAAAGTTCTGTTTTTTAAAAAAAATTAAAAAAAAGAGAAAGCTACATATATATATAAGAAAAATACTATGCTGTCGCCAAGTAAAAAAAAACAAACAAATGTAACGCATGCGCTTCCTTTAAAAGCAGAGGTCACCGTGTGCAGCAAAAGATATATATATATTTTTTAAATTAAAAAAATCCGTAACGTATGCGCTTCCTTTATTAGCAGAGGTCACTGTGTGCAGCAGCAACAATAAAAAAATACGTAATAGTATACGCTTCCTTTATTAGCAGAGGTCTCCGTGTTCAGCAAAAAAATAAAAAATTAAAATTAAAAAAAATCCGTAACGTATGCACTTCCTTTATTAGCAGAGGTCATAGTGTGCAACAAAAAATAAAATAAAAAAATAAATAAAAACGTAACGTACGCACTTTCTTTAAAAAAGAGAAAGCTATAAAAAAATTAAAAAAATACTATGCTGTCGCCAAGTAAAAAAAAACAAAAAAAAAACGCATGCGCTTCCTTTAAAAGCAGAGGTCACTGTGTGCAGCAGCAAAAAAGAAATACGTAACGTATGCGCTTCCTTTTTTAGCGGAGGTCATCGTGTGCAGCAAAAAAAAAAGAAAGAAAAAAAAGCAACGCAGAGGTCACCGTGTGTGTAATACTTAATAGCAGAGGTCACCGTATGCAGCAAAAAAATAAAATAAAACGTAACGTGTGCGCTTCCTTTAAAAAAGAGAAAGCTACATATATATATAAGAAAAATACTATGCTGTCGCCAAGTAAAAAAAAACAAACAAATGTAACGCATGCGCTTCCTTTAAAAGCAGAGGTCACCGTGTGCAGCAAAAAATATATTTTTTTTAAAAAAAAATCCGTAACGTATGCGCTTCCTTTATTAGCAGAGGTCATAGTGTGCAGCAAAAAAAAAAAAACTTAACGTATGCGCTTCCTTTATTAGCAGAGGTCATAGTGTGCAACAAAAAATAAAATAAAAAAATAAATAAAAACGTAACGTACGCACTTCCTTTAAAAAAGAGAAAGCTATATAAAAAAAAAATACTATGCTGTGGCCAAGTAAAAAATATATATATTTTTTTAAAAATTACAAAAATCCTTAACGTATGCACTTCCTTTATTAGCAGAGGTCATCGTGTGCAGCAAAAAAAAAAAATACGTAACAGATGCGCTTCCTTTTTTAGCAGAGGTCACCGTGTGCGACAACAAAAAAATAAATAAAAAATAAAATAAATATGTAACGTATGCGCTTCCTTTTTTAGCAGAGGTCACCGTGTGCGACAACAAAAAAATAAATAAAAAATAAAATAAATACGTAACGTATGCGCTTCCTTTAAAAAAGAGAAAGCTATATAAAAAAAAAATACTATGCTGTCGCCAAGTAAAAAATTTTTTTTTTTTTTTAAAAATTACAAAAATCCGTAACGTATGCGCTTCCTTTATTAGCAGAGGTCACTGTGTGCAGCAGCAAAAAAAAAAATACGTAACATATGCGCTTCCTTTTTTAGCAGAGGTCATCGTGTGCGACAACAAAAAAATAAATAAAAAATAAAATAAATACGTAACGTATGCGCTTCCTTTATTAGCAGCAAAAAAAAAAAAAAAAAGAAAAAGAAAAAACGTAACGTAAGCGCTTCCTTTAAAAAAGAGAAAGCTATAAAAAATTAAAAGAAAAAAAAATACGATGCTGTCGCCAAGTAAAAAAAAAAAAAAAAAAAATTGAGGCGGAGAGGCAGGAAGACAAATGCTGAGGGAGAAGGTCAACGCTCAAGGTCATCGGCGTCCCGTCCAACCAAACCTCATCACTCAGCTGAAAAAAAATAGTCAATATTTTTGAGTCGGGGAATGGAAGTGCCCCGGCAGCGGCGCGGCAGTAAATCACGCGCCGAGCATTTGTCAGGCCTGTGCCGCTGCAGAAGGCTCTTAGCAGTTAATTTCGGCCTAATTTATTATCCTTCAGTGCGGCCCTAAAGAACCATTAGCGGCACGCCGGAGTGAAATACGCCGTCATCTATTATCTTATTACCCGGCTGGAACGCGATCAATTAATTACCCATTAATGTATTTCAGCTGCGACAATTTATGAGCGGCCCCCCAACATTTGAACAGATGATTAGTTGTGTGTGTTAGTCCTGGGGAAGAACAAGTGGGGGGGGGGGAAGAACGGGGGGGGGGGGCGCATTAACCCTCATGGCATCTCCAACGCCATGCGGGGGGCGCCGCCGCTGCCTTTCGCGCCCCGCTGAGTTAAAATCACAAACTGATATAAATCTATATTTACTTTACACCACGCCCCTCGTAAGTCTTCGCCGCCGTTCGGGGGCTGGAGTGAAAAAAAAACAAAAAACGGTGGGGGCGATATGAAAAAATTAAATACGGCGAGGAAATATGACATCATGCGTGTATTTGTTGCTGTCGGCCCGGCGCGATTATAAATCAGAAGCTCTTATGTGGTAATTAAAACAAATAATTTTTTTTTTTAAACGGCGTATTTCCGCCACGTAGCGACACCAAAGGCGGCCTGTCGCGGGAGAAGTGCGGCTCTTCTTCTGAAAATTATTGTTTCCTCCTGGTCGTCGTGTTTTAGGCCTCTTCACACTGGCGCCTCCCGGGCCCTTTAAGAGGTTTAAAATGCTGGGAGGCGGGGCTTTGAGAGCGCGTGAGCGCCGTGATTGGCGGTCACGTGATCTGAAAACTCCAGATTCAGGAGCTTTGGGTTAGGCGCTGGCAACTGTGTCGGGAGCGTGCACAACAGTGGCGGCTGGTGGGCTTTTCTTCTGGGGGGCGCAAACAACCAGCACTACCCCCCCTCCCCCCTCCAGGTGGCATGGCACTGATGCACCCCCCCCCCATCATGGTGTCAGTAGGAGGAATAGTGTCCCATCATTGGTGTCAGTGGGAGGAATAGTGTCCCATCATTGGTGTCAGTGGGAGGAATAGTGTCCCATCATTGGTATCAGTGGAAGGAATAGTGCCCCATCATTGGTGTCAGTGGGGGGAATAGTGTCCCATCATTGGTATCAGTGGGGGGAATAGTGTCCCATCATTGGTGTCAGTGGGGGGAATAGTGTCCCATCAATGGTGTCAGTGGGAGGAATAGTGTCCCATCATTGGTGTCAGTGGGAGGAATAGTGTCCCATCATTGGTGTCAGTGGGAGGAATAGTGTCCCATCATTGGTGTCAGTGGGAGGAATAGTGTCCCATCATTGGTGTCAGTGGGAGGAATAGTGTCCCATCATTGGTATCAGTGGAAGGAATAGTGCCCCATCATTGGTGTCAGTGGGGGGAATAGTGTCCCATCACTGGTATCAGTGGGGGGAATAGTGTCCCATCATTGGTGTCAGTGGGGGGAATAGTGTCCCATCAATTGTGTCAGTGGGAGGAATAGTGTCCCATCATTGGTGTCAGTGGGAGGAATAGTGTCCCATCATTGGTGTAAGTGGGAGGAATAGTGTCCCATCATTGGTGTCAGTGGGAGGAATAGTGTCCCATCATTGGTGTCAGTGGGAGGAATAGTGTCCCATCATTGGTGTCAGTGGGGGGAATAGTGTCCCATCATTGGTGTCAGTGGGAGGAATAGTGTCCCAACATTGGTGTCAGTGGGAGGAATAGTGTCCCAACATTGGTGTCAGTGGGAGGAATAGTGTCCCAACATTGGTGTCAGTGGGAGGAATAGTGTCCCATCATTGGTATCAGTGGGGGGAATAGTGTCCCATCATTGGTGTCAGCGGGGGGAATAGTGTCCCATCATTGGTGTCAGTGGGAGGAATAGTGTCCCATCATTGGTGTCAGTGGGGGGAATAGTGCCCCATCATTGGTGTCAGTGGGAGGAATAGTGCCCCATTTTTTCTATATCTTTGGTGGAACACACGCCAATCCCGGAGGACTCTCCAGAACCTCGGAGTGATAATTATTTCTCCCCGGATGGGTAATTGTGTGACAAATCTCATACATGTTAATTAAAGCAAGTGGGCGGGAACCTGAGAATCTCTGGAAAGAGTAATTGATACATCGTAATCATCATTACATGCGCCCCCCCCCCCCCCTGGTCAGACCCGCCTGAGAGCAGATCCACATTTCTCACCATGATAGGCAACACTTAACCACTTCAGCCCCCGGACCATTCGGCTGCCCAAAGACCAGAGCACTTTTTGCGATTCGGCACTGCGTCGCTTTAACTGACAATTGCGCGGTCGTGCGACGTGACTCCCAAACAAACTTGGCGTCCTTTTTTCCCCCACAAATAGAGCTTTCTTTTGGTGGTATTTGATCACCTCTGCAGGTTTTTATTTTTTTGCGCTGTAAACGAAAAAATATAGAGCGAAAATTTTGAAAAAAATGCAATATTTTTTCCTTTTTCCTATAATGAATATCCCCAAAAAATATATAAAAAAATAATTTTTTCCCTCAGTTTAGGCCGATACGAATTATTCTATGTATTTTTGGTAAAAAAAAAAAGTGTATGTATGTTACTTCTTATTGTATGGGGGGGGGGGGGAATGAAAAATTAATAAATAGATTTATAAAAATAAAAACAAAAAATGGCAATAAGCGTTTATTGATCGGTTTGCGCAAAAGTTATAACGTCTACAAAATAGGGGAAAGTTTTATGGCATTTTTATTAATAATTTTTTTTTTTTACTACTAATGGCGGCGATCAGCGATTTTTATTGTGACTACACATTGCGGCGGACACATCGGACACTTTTGACACATTTTTGGGACCATTGTCATTTATACAGCGATCAGTGCTATAAAAATCCACTGATTACTGTGAAAATGACAACGGCGGGGAAGGGGTTATCCTGTGGGGGGGGGGCGCTGTAGGGGGTTAAGCGTGTCCTAGGGAGTGATTCTAACTGTGTGGGGGCGTGACTACAAGTCACATGTCATTGATTGCCGCTCCCGATGACAGGGAACAGACAATCAGTGAGATGTTACTAGGAAGAACGGGGAGATGTTGTGTTTACATTCTTCAGCTCTGTGACCCGATCGCGGGACACCGGCGGACACCGAGTTCGCGGGTGCCACGGTCACGTCCTGGTATCCATTTTTTCAGTAAGTGGTCCGGTTTCCGATAATGGTGGTCTCTGCGGCGGATTCGCTGCTTGATCGCCGTTATGGGCTGTGGGAGAGGGCCTCTCGCCGCTCTCCCGCACCCTCCGCCGCTTACCAGAGACGTATGTAGTGGCGGAGGCGATCGGGTCCTATCGCTGCCTGGGTTTGGATTGGAGACTAGTGAGGGGAAGATGCCCCCCCCACCCACCCGTCTCCATACGATAGCAGGGCGGAAGCGACGTCAAAACGTCACTTCCGCCCATGCGTCTTAAAGGGCCATTTTGTTGGTTGTCATTTTTTCAAGTAACAATTAATTTTTATTGCATTTTAGCGTAAATATGACGTCTTTTTGACCCCTCCCCCAGATCTCATATA
Source organism: Rana kukunoris (assembly GCA_029574335.1). Classification (NCBI taxonomy): domain Eukaryota; kingdom Metazoa; phylum Chordata; class Amphibia; order Anura; family Ranidae; genus Rana; species Rana kukunoris. Next base: position 284,997 of record JAJQKJ010001140.1, on the reverse strand, counting down.
TAAGAGGACCTGTCATTCAGAGATGTTTACATTCCTTGTAATAGGAATAAAAGTGACCCACATTTTTAAAATAGTATCAAAATCAATAGAATAAAGTAATCTAAAGTAAAAAGAAAAAAATATATACATATTTTAAAGTACCCCGTCCCGCCGAGCTTGCGCGCAGAAGCCAACGCATACGTAAGTCCCGCCCACATATGAAAACGATGTTCAAACCACACATGTGAGGTATCGCCGGGATCGTTAGAGCGAGAGCAATAATTCTAGCCCTAGACCTCCTCTGTAACTCAAAACATGCAACCTGTAGAATTTTTTAAAACGTCACCTATGGAGATTTTAAAGGGTAAAAGTTTGTCGCCATTCCACGAGCGCGGCGCAATTTTGAGGTGTGACGTGTTGGGTATCATTTTACTCGGCGTAACATCGTCTTTCACAATATAAAAAAAAAATTGGGCTAACTTCACTGTTGTCTTATTTTTTAATTAAAAAAAGTGTATTTTGTCCAAAAAAAGTGCGCTTGTAAGACTGCTGCGCAAATACGGTGTGACAGAAAGTATTGCAACGGCCGCCATTTTATTCTCTAGGGCAGGGGTGTCAAACTCAATTTCATCGTGGGCCGCATCAGCATTATGATTTCCCCCAAAAGGGCCGGTTGCATCTGTAAGATTAGACGTCCAGTGCATCCCCTCCCCTTACATTTGATGTCAAGAGCCCCCCCCCCCACCATCAGAAGTTAAGTCCCCCCACTCTCCCGTACATCACAGTGCACCCCCCTTTCCTTATGCTGCAGCTGGGAACAAGTTGGATGCATTGCTTGAAAGCAGAAAGTAAGGCTGGAGCTCTCCTGCAGCTGCAGGAGAGGTGCGAGGGCCACATGAAATGGCCTGGAGGGCCGGGTTCGGCCCGCGGGCCTTGTGTTTGCCACTTATGCTCTAGGGCAGGGCAGGGGTAGGCAACCTCGGCTCTCCAGCTGTTTTGAAACTACAAGTCCCATGAGACATTGCAAGACCCTGACAATCACAGGCATGACTCCTAGAGGCAGAGGCATGATGGGATTTGTAGTTTTTACCAAAGCTGGAGGGCCGAGGTTGCCTACCCCTGCTCTAGGGTGTTAGAATTTTTTTTCTAGAATGTTTAGGGGTCCTGAGGACCCTCCACTGGCTAGCCGTAAAGGATCGGGTGACATTCAAGACCCTCTGCCTCACCCACAAATGCACGCAAGGAAACGCGCGGCAGAACTTATGCGAGAAAATAAAACACTACACCCCCAAATCGGCCCTCCGATCAACTAACCAGAACCTCCTCCGCATCCCCAAGTCCCGCTACAAATCTAAAGGAGAAGGAAGGTTCGCAGTCCAAAGACCGCGGCTATGGAGCGCTCTACCTACAGACATTCGGATGGACGAAAACCATCGGGCCTTCAGAAAAAAAACGTAAGACCCGTCTATTCTGAAGAGTGGCTGGACAACGACATTGGATACAAAGCGCCTTGAGGCGATTTAGTCCGCATTTGTATCGCTATACAAGTTACTCACTCACTCTAAGAATGCTAATCTGTGAGGCGGGAACCCTCCATAGGATCCCTTTAATGTTCTTCTGTCAAATACTCATTTTATATCTTTCTATGAAGCCGAGAACTTGAGACGTTTGCCTCAACACCTATTCCACCCGTCAGGCGCGATTGGAAATGAAAGATCGTTTCTGTTGAGTTGCTAAAGGCAAAGTAGTGGCAGGTGACACACTAATGATTCACGACTCTCTATATAATGTGCCCTAAATAGAAGATCCTTCATCAGAAAGGAAGACGGAAATTAATTAAAAACTAATTATGAAGTCGTATAAAATTCTTCTGACTCATTTTCGGTCAGACTTTGGCCACGTTCTCTATATGTTGGGCGGACTCCATGGACTACTCTGTCTCTTCTCCCGTTACTTTTCTATGTTTCTATATGTTGGGCGGACTCCATGGACTACTCTGTCTTTTCTCCCGTTACTTTTCTATGTTTCTATATGTTGGGCGGACTCCATGGACTACTCTGTCTCTTCTCCCGTTACTTTTCTATGTTTCTATATGTTGGACGGACTCCCTGGACTACTCTGTCTTTTCTCCCATTACTTTTCTATGTTTCTATATGTTGGACGGACTCCATGGACTACTCTGTCTCTTCTCCCGTTACTTTTCTATGTTTCTATATGTTGGACGGACTCCATGGACTACTCTGTCTTTTCTCCCGTTACTTTTCTATGTTTCTATATGTTGGACGGACTCAATGGACTACTCTGTCTCTTCTCCCGTTACTTTTCTATGTTTCTATATGTTGGACGGACTCCATGGTTACTTTTCTACTATATGTTGGACGGACTCTGTCTCTGTCTCCCGTTACTTTTCTATGTTTCTATATGTTGGACGGACTCCATGGTTACTTTTCTACTATATGTTGGACGGACTCTGTCTCTTCTCCCGTTACTTTTCTATGTTTCTATATGTTGGACGGACTCCATGTCTCTTCTCCCGTTACTTTTCTACTATATGTTGGACGGACTCTGTCTCTTCTCCCGTTACTTTTCTATGTTTCTATATGTTGGACGGACTCCATGGACTACTCTGTCTCTGTCTCCCGTTACTTTTCTATGTTTCTATATGTTGGACGGACTCCATGGACTACTCTGTCTCTTCTCCCGTTACTTTTCTATGTTTCTATATGTTGGACGGACTCCATGGACTACTCTGTCTTTTCTCCCGTTACTTTTCTATGTTTCTATATGTTGGACGGACTCCATGGACTACTCTGTCTCTTCTCCTGTTACTTTTCTATGTTTCTATATGTTGGGCGGACTCCATGGACTACTCTGTCTCTTCTCCCGTTACTTTTCTGTTTCTATATGTTGGGCGGACTCCATGGACTACTCTGTCTTTTCTCCCGTTACTTTTCCATGCTTCTATATGTTGGGCGGACTCCATGGACTACTCTGTCTCTTCTCCAGTTACTTTTCTGTTTCTATATGTTGGGCGGACTCCATGGACTACTCTGTCTCTTCTCCCGTTACTTTTCTATGTTTCTATATGTTGGACGGACTCCCTGGACTACTCTGTCTTTTCTCCCATTACTTTTCTATGTTTCTATATGTTGGACGGACTCCATGGACTACTCTGTCTTTTCTCCCATTACTTTTCTATGTTTCTATATGTTGGACGGACTCCCTGGACTACTCTGTCTTTTCTCCCATTACTTTTCTATGTTTCTATATGTTGGACGGACTCCATGGACTACTCTGTCTCTTCTCCCGTTACTTTTCTATGTTTCTATATGTTGGACGGACTCCATGGACTACTCTGTCTCTTCTCCCGTTACTTTTCTATGTTTCTATATGTTGGACGGACTCCATGGACTACTCTGTCTTTTCTCCCGTTACTTTTCTATGTTTCTATATGTTGGACGGACTCCATGGACTACTCTGTCTCTTCTCCTGTTACTTTTCTATGTTTCTATATGTTGGGCGGACTCCATGGACTACTCTGTCTCTTCTCCCGTTACTTTTCTGTTTCTATATGTTGGGCGGACTCCATGGACTACTCTGTCTTTTCTCCCGTTACTTTTCCATGCTTCTATATGTTGGGCGGACTCCATGGACTACTCTGTCTCTTCTCCAGTTACTTTTCTGTTTCTATATGTTGGGCGGACTCCATGGACTACTCTGTCTCTTCTCCCGTTACTTTTCTATGTTTCTATATGTTGGACGGACTCCATGGACTACTCTGTCTTTTCTCCCATTACTTTTCTATGTTTCTATATGTTGGACGGACTCAATGGACTACTCTGTCTCTTCTCCCGTTACTTTTCTATGTTTCTATATGTTGGACGGACTCCATGGACTACTCTGTCTCTTCTCCAGTTACTTTTCTGTTTCTATATGTTGGGCGGACTCCATGGACTACTCTGTCTCTTCTCCCGTTACTTTTCTATGTTTCTATATGTTGGACGGACTCCATGGACTACTCTGTCTTTTCTCCCATTACTTTTCTATGTTTCTATATGTTGGACGGACTCCATGGACTACTCTGTCTCTTCTCCCGTTACTTTTCTATGTTTCTATATGTTGGACGGACTCCATGGACTACTCTGTCTTTTCTCCCATTACTTTTCTATGTTTCTATATGTTGGACGGACTCCATGGACTACTCTGTCTCTTTCTCCCGTTACTTTTCTATGTTTCTATATGTTGGACGGACTCCATGGACTACTGTCTCTTCTCCTGTTACTTTTCTATGTTTCTATATGTTGGACGGACTCCATGGACTACTCTGTCTCTTTCTCCCGTTACTTTTCTATGTTTCTATATGTTGGACGGACTCCATGGACTACTGTCTCTTCTCCTGTTACTTTTCTATGTTTCTATATGTTGGACGGACTCCATGGACTACTCTGTCTCTTTCTCCCGTTACTTTTCTATGTTTCTATATGTTGGACGGACTCCATGGACTACTCTGTCTCTTTCTCCCGTTACTTTTCTATGTTTCTATATGTTGGGCGGACTCCATGGACTACTCTGTCTCTTCTCCCGTTACTTTTCTATGTTTCTATATGTTGGGCTGACTCCCTGGACTACTCTGTCTCTTTCTCCCGTTACTTTTCTATGGGCCAGATTCAGGTAGATGAGAGCATCTTTGCTCCAGAGTAACGCTTCTCATTTACGTTACTCTGACGACCCTTTCAGCGCAAGTACTGTTATTCACATAGCAGTTGCGCGTAAACTTGCACCAGAGTAACGATAATGCGCTGGCGTAACCCGACGCAAGGGGAAGTGGGTGTGATCATATGTAAATGATGGGCGGAGCCCAGCGCAGAGGCTTACGTTCAGCGCATCAACCACGGAGCATGCGCAGTGAGTGAGGCTCCACTCGCCCCCTTTGTGCGCATGCTCACAACTTCCGTCGGCACCACTTCACGGGAAACGTCAGCGCAATGCCTTCCGTTGGGCGTTTAAATGCGCCCGTAGAAGCGCCATTCCGGCACTAAAGTATATCCTGCTCCCCCTCCCCGCAGTGATGTTACTTTTGTTCTGAGATGGCTGCTCCCGTTCCCCGCAAACACACAGGAGAAAGCTGAACTCTAAAGGCCAGGAGCTGTCAGCCGTCATCTCGGCTATGGAGACCTATGATGTCTTCCTCCATGGCTGTAAAATTTGACAGACAAGCATGGACAGAGGTGTTGTCCTGCAAGTGGGGGTGCTCAGCTAGCTCTTATCGTCGGTAACGCTGCTGTAGCTGCTCTCCTGCTGACCTGTGACCGTCTGGAGTAAAGATAAAGCAGCTATTTGTAGAAATAACTTTGCGCCGGACGGACGAGATACGCGCGGCGCATGTAGCCAGCGTATGGTGCTAATCTGTTCGTGAATTGGGAAAAATCCCTCATTTGCATATTTGCAGGGGAAATCAATAGGCGCGACTGATGCGCCAAGCGAAATTAAGCGCTGACGATACTCTGGCGTCGGAACGTTCCGCCGGTCGCAAATGGCCCGTTATTGGGCGCATCTAGTTTGGTGGGTACGGGCACATAGAAACGACGGCGCATCTTCACAGTTACGCGGCGCATATCGAAATACTCCAGCGCAAGTGTTGCTGAATCTGGCCCTATGTTTCTATATGTTGGGCGGACTCCATGGACTATTCTGTATTTTCTCCTGTTACTTTTCTATGTTTCTATATGTTGGGTGGACTCCATGGACTACTCTGTCTCTTTCTCCCATTACTTTTCTATATGTTGGGCGAACTCCATGGACTACTCTGTCTCTTTCTCCCGTTACTTTTCTATGTTTCTATATGTTGGGCGGACTCCATGGACTAATCTGTCTCTTTCTCCCATTACTTTTCTATATGTTGGGCGAACTCCATGGACTACTCTGTCTCTGTCTCCCGTTACTTTTCTATGTTTTTATATGTTGGGCGGACTCCATGGACTACTCTGTCTCTTTCTCCCGTTACTTTTCTATGTTTCTATATGTTGGGCGGACTCCCTGGACTATTCTGTCTCTTCTCCAGTTACTTTTATATGTTTCTATATGTTTGACGGACTCCATGGACTACTCTGTCTTTTCTCCCGTTACTTTTCTATGTTTCTATATGTTGGGCGGACTCCATGGACTACTCTGTCTTTTCTCCCATTACTTTTCTATGTTTCTATATGTTGGACGGACTCCATGGACTACTCTGTCTCTTCTTCCATTACTTTTTTATGTTTCTATATGTTGGGCGGACTCAATGGACTACTCTGTCTCTTCTCCCGTTACTTTCTATGTTTCTATATGTTGGGCGGACTCCATGGACTACTCTGTCTCTTTCTCCCGTTACTTTTCTATGTTTCTATATGTTGGGCGGACTCCATGGACTACTCTGTCTCTTTCTCCCGTTACTTTTCTATGTTTCTATATGTTGGGCAGACTCCATGGACTACTCTGTTTCTTTCTCCCGTTACTTTTCTACGTTTCTATATGTTGGGCGGACTCAATGGACTACTCTGTCTTTTCTCCCATTACGCGTTGGAAGGCGAAGATGTAAACTTTTCTCTCTCTGGTTTGCATGTTTCACTATCAAGATTTGAATCAAACGGCAGAAATGGGTTTATTCTCTGGAATTGGGCCAGAGTGCTTCCTTAACACTCCAATCGCGGAAGCAGCACCTCCTGACTCCTCCAGGCTACAGTGACCTCCCGGTGGGCAGTGCTGGCTAGCTTAGACCCAGGTGAGCCAATGGAACCTAATTGGAGCAGGTCAGGTGACAAGTTGGGGCATTATGGTTGGGGAAAGTACAGTAATAAATGAGGTTGACAAAGTGGGGCCCTGCCCTGGTGGGCAATAAAAAATTAAGCTGACAAGTGGGGGGCAATAAAAAATGAGGCTGACAAGTGGGGGCAATAAAAAATGAGGCTTGTGGCAGGCGCAGCACTATGAAGTGCCTCATGCGCTGTGGCATTAGAAGAATTGTGATATCTCTGACTTTTCAGTCCAACAAGACTGTCTATTACTCTGAAATTCCTCTATTGCTGTTCTATGGAAGCATCAGGTTTAAAGAGCACACCAAATGCTTAAAATAACTTTGTTATCAACTTCACTTTTCTTCATATAAAATACCATAACATAACACAAAAGTAACATAACACAAAAATATTAATTTTAGTACTTCCATCACAGGAGTAGGAGAGGAGGTGGGTGGACTTGGAGTGCAGGGCAGCACCGAGTAAAGGCCTTGTTCCTCTCGGCCTCGCTCTGAGACTCTGCGAATGTGACATCACTGGTTGCTAGACGACAGGCGGGTAGCGGCCCCAGCAACCAGTTTGGCAATTGTCTATTAGGGTGGCTGCGTGTCCTCATTTCATTCCGGGACACAAATGCGAATTGCGGGACAATCCCGGGTGATCCGGGACACATGGGCACCCTAGTTGACAGTCCAGGGCTGGACTGGGATAGAAATTTGGCCCTGGGCTTCATCCAGACTGGCCCACTTTGACAGGTCTTTCCCATGGCGACCAAACAACTCCCGCCCCCCCCCCCCCCTGGTCACCCAAGCCCCCCTCCCCCTTCACTAGCCACTAGCCGTTCTACTTTATTAGAGTAGAACAGCTGGTATTGGTACTCTTATAGGCAGTACCAGTAGGGAAGCTAGACATTATTTCCCCCGGGGAAAAGAATCAGTTCCGTGCCCCCCCCCCCTTATGGGACAAGATTAGGCAGAACGGAGAAACTCCCAGGCCATAGCTGTTGAGTCAGCTGTCTGTCCCCTCCCCCCTGCTCCTCTGTCATCCCCCCTACTCCTCTGGTCCTCCTCCTGCTTCTTTGTTCCCCCCAGGTGAGCGCTACGGGGAGGTGAGCGCTGCGGGAAGGCAGAGACAGAGGAGCAGAGGGGGCGGCGGTCCGCTGTCACAGAAGCCGGCCCACTGAGCCATCAGCCCACCGGGAGACTCTCTGTAGTCCCAATGGCCAGTCCTAGTATTCACGAAACGCATCACTCATTAAATTCCTTTTTCGAGAGCCAGAACTATGATGGCTTCCTCTACCATATATAAACACCAGAAGTACTTTAGCGCGGTGAAGCGATTCATCTCTTACCTTTGTTTTGCTTTGTGTAATTAAAGGCAACCCAATAAATTATTGCATAATTGCTGCTTTCTTTCCAAACCAATATGTAGAAATGTCAGGATGGATTATGCTCCAGATACCCGGCGTAGTTATACGCTGGAGCATGTCATCATTACATGCGGCACACAAATTATTGTACGTTGTGATTTTCAAACAAGCTTAGGAAAGGGGGGGGGGGTGATAAAGGGAGGGGGCGAACGCCCCCCCTCCCCCCCCACCACCACCACCATTCAATAAATCCGCCTGGGAGTATATTGAACAGCTCACTGATGGCTGTTTCGTGTTCTGCAGACTTGCTGACACTGGTATGATTCAGTAATTATTGTTTCTTTTAAGTTATTGCTGTAATTTTGCTTTCTAAGATCCCAATCAATTCCTGCCTCTCCAGGGCACGCTTGAAAAGCGATATTTTGGAAACACTGCTCTGATTGATTGGGCTGTTAGACACCGCCTGAGACAAATGACCCAATCTGCCACAAATTAGCCTGGCTTCCAGAGATAGTTTTATACGGGGATGTAAATTATATTGTCAGAGGGCCGTCACTTCTCCGCTTAAAGTACAGCTAACAAGAAACCGCATACTGTTACAACAACCTCTGTAGCATTTATTGATGGAAGGCAGGCAGATCCATAAAGCTTCCATGCTCTTCCTCTAAAACAGACAATTTAAGTTTGCAGAGATTTCGATCCCCCCCCCCCCCCCATTAACCTCTTCTCTGCTTGAGAATAACCACAAAGAAGGAACCTTGGACTGGTGAGGAGACAATATTATGGCCTGTACGGTCTTCATTATGGGATATAAGAGATGTACCTTGGCTCCCATGGGGGGGGGGGGGGGGGGGGTCAGCACTGACATTGTCATATGTGCCAAGTAACAATGACCTTTTGCAGATCGCAGTAAGGTCTCGGTGTCTGCTCATGAATGAGCTTATAGCCATCCCTGTTAATAGTGAAGGTCAATGTAAGAACAGAGATAAGCGGAAGTCGTTGGTCGGGAATAATCCAACCTGGATAACCAAGGTCCGACCAATCATGGTAGTTGCATGAGATAAGCGGAGTAGTTGGTCAGAAAAATATACAACTTGGACAACCAAGGTCCCACCAACCATGGTAGTTGCATGAGATGAGTGAAAGTAGTTGGTCGGAAAAAATACAACTTGGATAACCAAGGTTCGACCAATCATGGTAGTTGCATGAGATACGCAGAAGAAGTTGGTCGGGAATAAAACAACCTGGTTAACCAAGGTCCAACCAATCAGGCTAGTTGCATGGGATAAACGGAAAGTCCAGCCAATCATGGTAATTCCATGAGATTAGTGGAAGTAGTTGGTCGGGAATAATACAACCTGGTTAACCAAGGTCCGACCAACCATGGTAGTTGCATGAGATAAGCGGAAGTAGTTGATCAGGAATAATACAACCTGTTTACCAAGGTCTGACCAACCATGGTAGTTGCATGAGATTAGTGGAAGTCGTTGGTCGGGAATAATCCAACCTGGATAACCAAGGTCCGACCAACCATGGTAGTTGCATGAGATAAGCAAAGTAGTTGGTCAGAAAAATATACAACTTGGACAACCAAGGTCCCACCAACCATGGTAGTTGCATGAGATGAGTGAAAGTAGTTGGTCGGAAAAAATACAACTTGGATAACCAAGGTTCGACCATTCATGGTAGTTGCATGAGATACGCAGAAGAAGTTGGTCAGGAATAAAACAACCTGGTTAACCAAGGTCCAACCAATCAGGCTAGTTGCATGGGATAAACGGAAAGTCCAGCCAATCATGGTAATTCCATGAGATTAGTGGAAGTAGTTGGTCGGGAATAATACAACCTGGTTAACCAAGGTCCGACCAACCATGGTAGTTGCATGAGATAAGCGGAAGTAGTTGGTCGGGAATAATACAACCTGTTTACCAAGGTCTGACCAACCATGGTAGTTGCATGAGATACGCAGAAGTAGTTGGTCGGGTATAATACAACATGGTTAACCAAGGTCCGACCAACCATGGTAGTTGCATGACATAAGCGGAAGTAGTTGGTTGGAAAAAATACAAATTGGATAACCAAGGTCAGACCAACCATGGTAGTTGCATGAGATACACGGAAGTAGCTGGTTGGAAAAAATACAACCTGGAGATCCGTGGTCTGATCAACCATGGTAGTTGAATGGGATAATGGGAAGCAGTTGTTTAGGAATAATCCAGCCTGGATAACCAAGGCCTGACCAATCACAGTACAGTGCTTTAAAAAAAATGTTTATAACCCTTGAAATTTTTCACATTTTGTCAGGTTACAAGCAAAAACTTAAATGTATTTTATTGGGATTTTATGTGATAGACCAACACAAAGTGGCACATAATTGTGAAGTGGAAGGGAAATGATAAATGGGGGTGAGTCAGTACTCATATGTGCAACGTAAGAATGACCTTTTGCAGCTTGCAGTAAGGTCTCGGTGTCTGCTCATGAATGAGCTTATAGTCATCCCTGTTGATAGTGAAGGTCAATGTAAGAACAGAGAAAAGGGGAAGTAGTTGGTCAGAAATAAGCCAAACAGGATAACCAAGGTCCAACTAATTATGGTAGTTGCATGAAATAAGTGAAAGTAGTTTGTCGGGAAAAATACAACCTGGAGATCCGTGATCAGACCAACCACAGTAGTTGAAGGGGATAATGGAAAGCAGTTGTTCAGAAATAATCCAGCCTGGATAACCAAGGCCTGACCAACCATGGTAGTTGCATGAGATAAGGGGAAGTAGTTGGTGAGGAATAATCCAACCTGGAGAATCAAGGTCTGAGCAACCACAGTAGTAGTAGGAGATATGTGGAAATAATTGTTCTGGAATAGTCCATCCTGGATAACCAATATCTGATAAACCATGGAAGCTACAAGAGATAAGGGAAAGTAGACCAAGAACCAAGGTCTGACCAACCATGAATGTTGTATCAGATCAGGGGTAGTAGTTTGTTGGGAATAATCCAACCTGGAGAATCAAGGTCTGAGCAACCATAGTAGTAGCATGAGATATGAGATAAAGGGGAAGTAGATGGTCAGGAATCATCCAACCTGGAGAGAACCAAGGTCTGACCAACCATGAATGTTGTATCAGATCAGGGGTAGTAGTTTGTCAGGAATAATACAACCTGGAGAATCAAGGATCCGACCAACCATGGAAGTTGCATGAGATAACAGGAAGTAGTTGGTGAGGAATAATCCAACCTGGAGAATTAAGGTCTGAGCAACCATGGTAGTAGCATGAAATACGGGAAAATAATAGTTCTGGAATAATCCAACCTGGATAACTAATATCTGATAAACCATGGAAGCGGCATGAGATAAGGGGATGTAGATGGTCAGGAATCATCCAACCTGGAGGTCTGACCAACCATGAATGATGGATCAGATAATGCCGGGATCCTCAAACTATGGCTCCAGCTGTTACGGAACTACACATCCCATGAGGCATTGTAACACACTGACATTCACAGACATGATACAACTGGAGGGCCAGAGTTTGAAGACCCATGAGATAAGGGGTAGTGGTTTGTCAGGAATAAGACAACCTGGAGAGATCATGTCTGACCAACCATCAATGTTGTATCAGATCAGGGGGTAGTAGTTTGTTTGGAATAATCCAACCTGGAGAATCAAGGTCTGAGCAACCATAGTAGTAGCATGAGATATGAGATAAAGGGGAAGTAGATGGTCAGGAATCATCCAACCTGGAGAACCAAGGTCTGACCAACCATGAATGTTGTATCAGATCAGGGGTAGTAATTTATCAGGAATAATACAACCTGGAGAATCAAAGTCCGACCAACCATGGAAGTTGCATGAGATAATGGGAAGTAGTTGTTTTTGGACAGGGCTTTTTTTCTCAAACAATAGGTGCTGGAACTTAAACACGACCCCACAAAACCCCTCCCCTACAGACACCCTCCAAATCACATCAAATAGTGGGTGTGGTCAGTCAAATTTCATAAACAGTAGGAGGGTCTTAAAAGGTCATTAAATACCAGGATTGCATTACACATAGAGTGCAGAGCTGTCAATTGTAAATACAGAAACCAGACTTCTGTGTTTACAAGTGATTGTGGTGAGCAGGCACCAAATGGTCTAAGCCAGAGGTGGTGGAACTGAGTTCCACCAAATTCCCCCTGAAAAAAAGCCCTGGTTTTGGAATAATCCAACCTGGAGAATCAAGCAGGCACCAAATGGTCTAAGCCAGAGGTGGTGGAACTGAGTTCCACCAAATTCCCCCTGAAAAAAAGCCCTGGTTTTGGAATAATCCAACCTGGAGAATCAAGTTCTGAGCAACCATGGTAGTTGCATGAGATGACGAGAATAGACTGGGAATAATTCAACTTGGATAATGAAGGTCTTACCAATCAAGGTAGTTGGATGAGACAAGGGAAATAGTTGCTCTGGAATAATCCAAACTGGATGACCAAGGTTTGACCAATCACAGTAGTTGTGTGAGATGATTGGAAGTAGGTGTTTGGAAATAATCAATCTCGATAGCCAAGATCTGACCAACCTCATGTGATAAGAGGAAGCGGATGGTGATAATCCAACCTGGACAGTGGACCCTCAAGGTCTTATCGACCACGGTAGTTCCGTTTGTGGCCCAGACTAGTTGCCTACGACATCCACAACTCCATTTTTCTGTGGGTTTAAATTTACAATTAAGTCAAACATCAAATATTTGCACTCGGAGGGCACCACTCACCCGCTGATTGGCTCCAAATGAAATCCTGACATTCATCTTCTTCGGTTGACTGCTCTGCTGGCCAAATCCCTATAGTTTTCTCCAGGCTCGTGTTAGGCGCTTCAAGCCGTAGAATGGATGATGAGCACATCAGAAGATTTCAGCGTTGGTTAGGAACGCGCTTTCTTTCCAATCCCGAAAACATTAAAGGCGTTTAGCGGTAATGCCTTTACCCTTTTGGGATCGGTAATAAGAGATGTTTCTATATTTTTTGATGTGTTGATCATCCGTTCTGCTGTTTGGAAATCAGAGGATATACCTGGGCCATGCACAGGGGGCCTCGGCTTAGCCAGAAAATAAGCGCGGGCGCTCAATTCATTTTTTACTTTTCTCATAAACCAAACGGACGTGAGCTTATGAAGATATAAGTCACTGTGTCCCATGATGGCAGCACCCTCCTCTCTCTGAGCCTCCGTGGCAAGAGGCTGCAGTCCTGCAGTTCGGTGGACCTCTGACACACCTTGGCATCAGCACTTGAGAAGAGTCCGAATGCTGACATCACACGTTCTGCCAGCTTGGGGCCCACCTTGAGATACAAGCAGGGCCGCCATCAGGAATTATGGGGCCCCTTACACAGTTTCAGGCATTGGCCCCCTGGAGCAGAGAACCCATGAGGGGGGGGGAGTGCTGGTGCCTCAAATTGATTGAGAAGCAGGGTGTCTGCAGCGAATTGAGAAGCGGGGGTTGCCGCCACTAATTAAAAAAATTGAGAAGCGCGGGGGGGGGGGGGGGGGGGGGGGGGGGGGTTGTGTGAATCGGGGGGGGGGGGGGGGGTTACCCTGGGGACCTCTGGGCTCCTTAAAAAAAAGGAATAAAAAAACGGGGATAGCTATCCATTTGGGCCATTTAATAAAACGAAGAAAGAAATTTAAAAAATGTAAAACTTTTTCGGGGCATGGGGAAAACAAAACAAAAAAATTATAAAAAAATATATAATTTTTTTTTTTATATAAAAACATTTTTTGTATACATTTTTTTTATATATATAAAAAAAAAAAATTAAATGGGGTTGTCATCTGGGGACCTCTGGGCCCTTTAATAAAAATAAATAAATATATATAAAAAAATATATATATATATATATATATATAAAAAAATTTAATAAAAAAAAAAAGCACCCATTAATGCAGCCTCACCAGCGCCCATCAATGCAGCCTCACCAGTGTCCATCGAATACAGCCTCATCAGCGCCCCCATCAAATGCAGCCCATCAGCGCCCATCAATGCAGCCTCACCAGTGTCCATCGAATGCAGCCTCATCAGCGCCCCCATCAAATGCAGCCCATCAGCGCCCATCAATGCAGCCTCACCAGCGCCCATCAAATGCAGCCTCACCAGCGCCCATCAATGCAGCCTCACCAACGCCCATCAATGCAGCCTCACCAGTGCCCATCAAATGCAGCCTCACCAGTGCCCATCAATGCAGCCTCACCAGTGCCCATCAAATGCAGCCTCACCAGTGCCCATTAATGCAGCTTCCCCAGTGCCCCTCAATGCAGCCTCACTGGTGCCCATCAATGCAGTCTCACCAGTGCCCATCAAATGCAGCCTCACCAGTGCCCATCAAATACAGCCTCAACAGCGCCCATTATTGCAGCTTCACCAGTGCCCATCGAATGCAGCCTCACCAACGCCCATTATTGCAGCTTCACCAGTGCCCATCAATGCAGCCTCACCAGCACCCATTAATGCAGCTTCACCAGTGCCCATCGAATGCAGCCTCACCAGCGCCCATCGAATGCAGCCTCACCAGCGCCCATCGAATGCAGCCTCACCAGTGCCCATCAATGCAGCCTCACCAGTGCCCATCAATGCAGCCTCACCAGTGCCCATCAATGCAGCCTCACCGGCCCTGGGTGTATCCTTTTCCCACCACCCTTTGCCCCAGGCTCTTCCTATTTTAGAGTATAAGGGACTAAGCCAGCCCTACCCACAATCCACACCCATGGGGAGGAGTCTCCCTAAAAGGGGTACTAGCCCCTGATTACTAGGACGGAGGGCAAGCTCTATCCCGTTATCAGCGGCAGTGGCTACAGAAGCAGCAATAGAAATTTACGACAATGGTTCTAACCCCTGAAATACGAAATTGTGCTGTATACATCCGTCCGGCCAAATCCATTGGAACATATTGACTGTAAGATGCCCCTTTATTATGGAAATCAGGATCGATATCTGCTGAAAATTACCCGATCGTTGATCAATGTTATTCTCAATGTTTTTTTTCCTTGTGAGGACAAGTTACACTTTAATAAGCTCACTAATGTTGGTTTGGATTGCAGACCCGGCATCACTTAAGGCAATTTAGTACTCCAAGCCGATGCTTTGCAAAGCATTCTGGGAAAATGTAATACGGAATATAAAAAAAGCCTCCTGAGTATTTTATGTTTGGAAGTACCTCTCGCCCCACCGCGGCGGCGTCAGCAGCATTTGTGCCGATTCTGGTCAATTTTACATCGTTAACGGCTTCCCAGAACAGGGAGGGGGAGGGACGGGGCTCTGCCAAGTTACTGTCACGGACCTTCCATGAGGGTGGCAAGGTGATCCGAAAACCATCCAAGTCCTTGGATAGGTGACAGGGGGGGCAATTTGCTCTGCTGTGGCCCCCTGTTGCGGCTTCCGTGTCCTATCAAAGGAACAAATGTACAGCATATAGATGGCAACTTACCTAACCACTTCCCTAACGTATGCCGTCATATGACGTCCTTGACTTGAATGATAGGTGCAGCTAAAGCCATCATCCAGATATCATTTCTGTGCACCATAAGAACGATCGTAGTGGCAATTCTGTCGCTTGATCGTTCTTATAGGCGATGGCAGAGGACAGAGAGGACATCCCCCCCTCCCGCCGCCATTCGGCGCTTCTCCGGGCTCTCCCGTGCATCAGGGGCCCGGAAAAAGAATTTTCCGGCGCCGCATGACGACGATAGAGATTTCCGGTGATCAGATGGTCACCAGTCATCTTTATGACCATCGAAGGCCCGGGCGCGACGTTATGACATCACGCCTGGGCTCTCCCGTGCCATCGGGGGGCCCGGAGAAAGAATCACCGGTGCCGGATGATGACGATAGAGATTTACGGTGACCAGGTGGTAACCAACCAGTCTCCGTGCTCTCCTGTGCCATCGGGGGCCCGGAGAAAGAGTAAACCCGGCGCCAGATGACGACGATAGAGATTTCCGGTGATCAGATGGTCACCAGTCATCTCCATGAATGTCGGAGTCCCGGGCGTAACGTTATGACGTTACGCCTGGGCTCTCCTGTGCCATCAGGGGCCCGGTAAAGAATCGGCCGGTGCCGGATGATGACGATAGAGATTTACGGTGACCAGGTGGTAACCAACCAGTCTCCATGCTCTCCCGAGCCATCGGGGGCCCGGAGAAAGAATCATCCGGCGCCGGATGACGACGATTGAGATTTCCGGTGACCAGGTGGTCACCAGTCATCTCCATGAATGTCGGAGTCCCGGGCGTAACGTTATGACGTTACGCCTGGGCTCTCCTGTGCCATCAGGGTCCCGGAGAAAGAATCGGCCGGTGCCGGATGATGACAATAGAGATTTACGGTGACCAGGTGGTAACCAACCAGTCTCCATGCTCTCCCGTACCATCGGGGCCCCTGAGAAAAAATCATCCAGCGCCAGATGACAACGATAGAGATTTCCGGTGATTAGATGGTCACCCGTCTCAGGGCTCTCCCGTGCCATTGGCGGCCCGGAGAAAGAATCGGCCGGCACCGGATGACGACAGTAAAGATTTCCGGTGACCAGATGGTGGTCACCAGTCATCTCTATGACTGTCGGAGACCCGGGCGAGACTTTATGACGTTTGAAAAATTATTGCGCAAATACCGTGCGAGATAAAAAGTTGCAATGACCGCCATTTTATTCCCTAGGGTGTCTGCTAAAAAAAAAAAAAAAAAAGCATATATAATGTTTGGGGGTTCTGAGTAATTTTCTAGCAAAAAGTATCTATATTTACATGAAGGAGAGATGTATGCTTGTGGAGTCCAGTCTTTGGTAGAACCATCATAAGGCTTGTATGGTGGAAACCCATAACAGCCAATCAGATTTCAGTTTGTTGAGGTCAGATAAGTGAAAGATGGATGGAATGTTTCACTTGCACTCTTTTTCTTACTAAATTAGTATCTGCCTATGGTTGGGCAGTGGGAATGTTCCTCTATAAGTCCAATCATCTGCCATATTGTTGCTACACCAGCTAAAACAAGACTTACTATAGAGTTGCAAAGCCTACGCAACTTACTGTGCTGACCATTGTAGAGGTTATGCTTAGTAGAGTTGGGTGCAACACGTGATAATATGCCCGTGGATCCCAGTCTTTCATAGAACCTCCATAAGGCTTGTATGGTGGAGTAGAAGGCATTGATGACACACAGAAACCCCTAGCAGCCAATCAGATTTCAGTTTCCTGAGGTCAGATATGTGAAATATGGAAGTTTACACATTGATTTCTCTGCCTTACTAAATAAGTGTCTCTGGACATGG
The DNA here is from genome assembly GCA_029574335.1 of Rana kukunoris. Taxonomy (NCBI): domain Eukaryota; kingdom Metazoa; phylum Chordata; class Amphibia; order Anura; family Ranidae; genus Rana; species Rana kukunoris. The sequence goes on along the minus strand of JAJQKJ010001140.1, from coordinate 267,594 downwards.
TTGGGCAGTGGGAATGTTCCCCTTTAAGTCCAATTATCTGCCATATTGTTGCTGTACCAACTAAAACGCGTCTTACTATAGAGTTGCAAAGCCTACGCAACTTACTGTGCTGACAATTGTAGAGATTTTGTACATCAATGATTAGTAGAGTTGGGTGCAGCACATGATAATATGCTTGTGGAGACCAGTCTTTGGTTGAACCTCCTTAGGGAGCAGAAGGCATTGAAGATGTTCAGCAGGGGTCTTCAAACTATTAGCCCTCCAGTTGTTAATGAACTACAATTCCTAGTCATGTCTATGAATGTCGAGAGTTTTACAATGCCTCATGGGGTGTGTAGTTCCGCAATGGCCTGAGGGCCATAGTTTGAAGATCCCTATTGAACATCTTCAATGCCTTCTGCTCCACCATACAAGCCTTATGGAGGTTCTACCAAAGACTGGGCTCTACAAGCATATTGTCACGTGTTGCACCCAACTCTACTAATCATTGATCATATACATGCCCTCTACAATGGTCAGCACAGTAAGTTGCATAGGCTTTGCAACTCTATAGTAAGTTGTGTTTTAGCTGGTGTAGCAACAATATGGCAGATAATTGGACTTATAGAGGAACATTCCCACTGCCCAACCATGGGCAGATACTTATTTAGTAAGAAAAAGAGTGCAAGTGAAACATCCCATCCATCTTTCACTTATTCAACTTAAGAAAACTGATATCTGGTTGGCTGCTATGGGTTTCCGTATGTCGTCAATGCCACCATACAAGCCTTATGGAGGTTCTACCAAAGACTGGGCTCCACAAGCATATTATCATGTGTAACTACCAACTCTACTAAGCATAATTTCTACAATGGTCAACACAGTATGTTGCCTAGGCTTTGCAACCCTATAGTAAGTCGTGTTTTTTGCTTTAACCTCCATAAGGCGTGTATGGTGGAGTAGAAGGCATTGACGACATGGTAAACGATTGGACTTTTAGAGAAACATTCCCACTGCCCAACCATAGGCTGATACTTATTTAGTAAGAAAACGAGTGCAAGTGAAACATCCCATCCATCTTGTCCTGAGACATTTATTTAGTAAAGCAAAGAAATTAATGTGTAACCTTCCATCCATATTTCACTTGTCTGACCTCAGGAAACTGAAATCTGATTGGCCGCTAGGGATTAGTGTGCAACATCAATGCCCAACCAGCAAAGTGTGATTGGCTGTGCCCATGGTGAGGAGCATTATTGTGGGATTAAAATGGCAAAGTAGCTCTTTTAAAGGGTTATGTCACGTACCTGGTGGAGGTCTAGCTGGAGAGGGGGCTTCTCTTGTACCTCTTGTCCAACACCCCTGGTAGTGATGATTGGAGGTGTGAGGACACAGAGTGGCACCAAACTCTACTCAGCACAACTTCTACAATGGTCAGCGCAGTAAGTTGCGTAGGCTATGCAACTCTATAGTAAGTCATGTTTTAGTTGGTGTAGCAACATTATGGCAGATGATTGGACTTATAGAGCAACATTCCCACTGCCTAACCATGGGCAGATACTAATTTAGTAAGAAATAGAGTGCAAGTGAAGCATCCCATCCATCTTTCACTTACCTGACCTCAGCTAACTGAAATCTGATTGGCTGCTATGGGTTTCCGTATGTCGTCAATGCCTTCTACTCCACCATACAAGCCTTATGGAGGTTCTTCCAAAGACTGGTCTCCACAAGCATATTGTCATGTGTTGCACCCAACTCTACTAATCATAACCTCTCCAATGGTCAGCACAGTAAGTTGCATAGGCTTTGCAACTCTATAGTAAGTCGTGTTTTAGTTGGTGCTTTAACCTCCATAAGGCTTGTATGGTGGAGTAGAAGGCATTGACGACATGGCAGATGATTGGACTTTTAGAGGAACAGTCCCACTGCCCAACCATAGCCTGATACTTATTTAGTAAGAAAAAGAGTGCAAGTGAAACATCTTTCACTTATCTGACCTCAGCAAACTGAAATCTGATTGGTTGCTATAGGTTTTTATATGTTGTCAATGCCTTCTACTCCACCATACTGTACAAGCCTTATGGAGGTTCTACCAAAGACTGGGCTCCACAGGCATATTATCACGTGTTGCACCCAACTCTACTAATCATAACCTCTCCAATGGTCAGCACAGTAAGTTGCGTAGGCTTTACAACTCTATAGTAAGTCGTGTTTTAGTTGGTACAGAAAAAATATGGCAGATAGTAGGGTTGTCCCGATACCGAGTATTTGCGCTAGTACTTGTACTCGTGCGAATACTCCCGATACCTAAATAGAATACTTTTTTTTTTTTGAGTGCGGGGTGGAGTGCGGAGCACTCAGAGGGACCATGGCTGAACTCAGAGGGACCATGGCTGCATTTGGGGACATGTGGCTGCATTTAAAAAGTATCGGTATTCGGTATCGGCGAGTACATGAAAAAAAGTATCGGTACTTGTACTCAGTCCTAAAAAAGTGGTATCGGGACAACCCTAGCAGATAGTTGGACTTAACTGCCCATCCATGTCCAGAGACACTTATTTAGTAAGGCAAAGAAACTAATGTGTAACCTTCCATCCATATTTCACATATCTGTCCTCAGCAAACTGAAATCTGATTGGCTGCTATGGGTTTCCGTATGTCGTCAATAACTTCTACTCCACCATACAAGGCTTATGGAGGTTCTTCCAAAGACTGGTCTCCACAAGCATATTGTCACGTGTTGCACCCAACTCTACTAAGCATAACTTCTCCAATGGTCAGCACAGTAAGTTGCGTAGGCTTTGCAACTCTATAGTAAGTCGTGTTTTAGCTGGTGTAACCCATAGCGGCCAATCAGATTTCGGTTTAATGAGTCCAGAGGAGTGAAATATGGATGGAACGTTGGCCATTGATCTCTTTGCCTTAGGAAATAAATGTGGACATCCTAATAAGAATGTAGAAGCCGTCATCGAAGGCTGAGAGCCCCTTTGATGTGATTTGTGTCGCGGCAGTAAAAAGATCGCTTTGCTACGCGGTCGCATTTACAGCGCCATTGCAGGACTGTGCAAGTGGAATTGGATTACGGATGAGACTCAGCACATCCCTTTGTCTTCCTAATTAAAAGCTCGGCGGTCTCTCCGTCACTTATATTTTCGCTGCTCTTTCTTCCCAGCTAATGTTACACTAACGAGCCGGGTTTAGTGGCATTTATGTAGATAAAGCTCCGGTGATTGATTTCAATGGCTTGTTAAAATTAGTTTCAGCCACCATATTGATTTAATCCCTTTGCTTGAAAGTGCTAATTAATAATGATAATAAAAGTGTCTCAACTCATTATTATCAGCGGGGGGGAGGGAGGGAGGAGTAGAGGATGGACTGAGGAAAAGAAGAAGGGCCACTGACAACCGGGAGGAGGAAAGAGTTCCCAGAGATACATTGTTCACCAGAGAAGGAGCCGCGTATGTATCAGGAAGAGGAGACTCAGCGCCCATTATTATGGCTGCCAAATAATGATGGGGCACAAAAACAATAAACAGGATAAAAATGAATTGCCCACTAAAAGACAAAACCAGCTTTTGCTGCAATATTCACCTTCGAGTCAGAGATTCCCCCCCACAGGGACTTGTTCCTGCTGCCAGATATCATCGGGTTTGGTGGCCCAACATCATTTAAGCCTTTATTATCTGGTTTCGGGACCATTCCTTCCATTCTCCAGCAGTAAATATTTGGGTTTTCCCGATACCGAGCATTTGCCCGAGGACTTGTACTCGGGCAAATGCTCCGATGCTTCACCCGATACCTGGACAGTCAATGGTGATCGGTGCATGGGGGAGTTACAAGCTTCTCCCCCCGTGGCTTTCAGCTGCTTTAGTGAAATGTATACAACGGTGATCGGTGCTTGTAACTCTCCCACACACGTCCACGGTTGACCGTCCCCGCATCCTCCACCAGTCCCTCTTTGTTTTGCTGTCCCCCTCGGTTCATCCTCCGTGTCCCCCTCCGTTCTGCTGCTGTCCCCCTTCATTCTTCCTCCGTGGCCCCCTACGTTCTTTCTCTGTGTTCCCCTCCGTGTCCCCCTTTGTTCTGCTGCTTTCCCCCTTCGTTCCTCCTCCGTGGCCCTCTCGGTTCATCCTCCGTGTCCCCCTCCGTTCTGCTGCTGTCCCCCTTCATTCTTCCTCCGTGGCTGTCACGTACCGGGTGCTGAGCAGAGCCTGACGTGCGGGAGTGGCCACTCTTGCTCCTCTGACCCCGGAACCCCTGGTAGTGCAGACAGGAGGTACTGGAGTCTAGAGTCACACTAGCGCCTGGCGGGGATGTCGTGCAGACACGGTATCAGTCTTACTGGAGGTATGCTGTAGCACTGATGCCGACAGGTAATTGAAGCTAGTGCGGATGTCTGGCAGATAGCAGGAGGAAGGTGTTCTGTAGTACGGGTGCTGACAGGCAACTGGAGCTGGTACAGATGACTGGCAGACAGCGGGGGGAAGGTGTCTTGTAGTACGGATGCTGGCAGGTAACCGGAGCTGGTGCAGATGGCTGGCAGACAGCAGGAGGAAGGTGTTCTGTAGTACGGATGCTGACAGGAAACTGGAGCTGGTACAGATGACTGGCAGACAGCAGGAGGAAGGTGTCTTGTAGTACAGATACCGGCAGGTAACTGGAACTGGTGCAGATGGCTGGCAGACAGCAGGAGGAAGGTGTCCTGTAGTACGGATGCAGACGGATCAGGTTCAGGGATAAGGCAGCAGCAGAGTCGTGATTCAAGCCGGGTCGGCAACAGGCAGGCGGTCACTGGTACAGGGCAAAGCAGAGGCAGCGTCAGACAGTCCGAGGTCAGGGCGGGCAGCAATCAGAAGGGTCAAGCAAGCCGGGATCACGGAACAGGAGTCAATCAGGTAACGGGTCTCAGGCAGGTATCAGGAACGCTGTTGATCGAGCAGCAAGAGGCCATGGGAAGAGCTCCCTTAAATAGCCTGGACTGGCGCCAAAATGGCGTCCTCACGTGCCCGCGCGCCGCTGCCGCGAATGCGCGCTCCCGTGCGTGCCGACGTGCCGCGCGTGCGCGTGCCCGTGCGCGTGCACGTCGAAGTGCCGCGAATGCGCGTTCCCGGCGCCCCTGTGCGCGCCGTTGCAACGCTAGCGCCACCTGGTGGTCGGCCACGACCATGACATTGCCCCCTCCCAATGGGCAGCCTCCGGATGCCCAACTGGGCCATCTTAAGTGGATGAGCGTCCTTGAAAGACCGGACCAGTCTCTTAGCGTGGATATTACGCTCAGGTTCCCACGAATTTTCTTCAGGGCCATAACCCTTCCATTTTACCAAGAACTGGACCTGGTTGTGCCTTCTCCTGCAGTCTACAATAGACTCCACCTCGAATTCTTCCTCTCCATTCACTAAGACCGGCTCGGGCGGGTCGGTGCTTCGTCCCGGGAAGGGATTAGCAACATCAGGTTTGAGGAGGGAGACATGGAAGACTGGATGAACGCGGAGTGAGTCTGGCAGTTCTAGCTCGTAGGCCACACTATTAATCCTCCTCTTGATCGGAAAAGGCCCCATAAATTTAGGTCCTAGTTTCTTAGATGGGCAGGAAAGTTTCAAATTAATGGTGGACAACCACACCAGGTCTCCGGGTTCCAGATTGAGTTCACCCCTCCGCTTCTTATCAAAGATCTCTTTATTGTGCTCCTGCGTCCTTGCCATGGTTCCTTGCAGTAGTTTGTTGTTAGTGCTAAAGAAGTTTAATGTCTCTTGTGCGGCAGGCACCGCACACTCCGGAGCACAGTTAGGCAGAAATGATGGGTGGTAACCATAATTCGCATAGAAGGGAGATTGCTTAGTAGCAGAGTGGACTGAATTATTATATGCAAATTCGGCCAGCGGTAATAGAGAGGCCCAATCTTCCTGAGAGAACGAAGAGAAACAACGTAAGTATTGCTCTAGTGTCTGGTTTGTCCTCTCGGTCTGGCCGTTCGACTGAGGGTGATAGGCGGATGAGAAGGACAGCCCAATCTTGAGGGATTTGCAGAGTGCCCTCCAGAACCTGGAGGTGAATTGCACCCCCCGGTCAGAAACGATATCTGCAGGAATACCGTGGAGCCGCACAACTTCTTTAATAAAGATCTTGGCAGTCTCTGGGGCAGAGGGTGTACCCTTCATGGGCAGAAAATGTGCCATCTTGGATAGTCTATCTACTGTTACGAAGATAGTCGTGAACCCTTCGGAGGGTGGCAGTTCAACAATAAAATCCATGGAGATCATTTGCCATGGTCTCTCTGGTACGGGTAAAGGCCTTAACAATCCCCAAGCTCTGGATTTGCTCCCTTTATTGCGGATGCACGTGGTGCACGATTCCACATAGCTTCTGCAGTCTTTTACAAGTTGGGGCCACCAGAACGTGCGCTGTAGAAGTTCCGAAGTCTTTTGTGCCCCAAAGTGACCAGCCAGTACATGATCATGGCAGAGGCTCAGGACAGTGACCCGCAAATCCTCGGGTACAAAGATTTTGTTGCCATGCCATAACAGACCGTCCCGAATCTGCAGATCTGTGTCCGAGGGAGAGGGAATTCCTGCAGAGGCTTGCTTGATTCGAGCCACTAGGTCGTCTTGCAACAACAGAAAATTCCCAGAGGATAGGATAGTGTCTGGAGGAGCGGAAGTTTCAGGATCGCAATACATCCGCGAAAGGGCGTCGGGTTTGGTGTTCTTAGATCCAGGCCTATAGGTTATGTGGAAGGTAAACCTGGTAAAGAAAAGTGCCCATCTGGCCTGTCGTGGCCTTAGCCTTTTAGCTACCTTCAGGTATTCCAGGTTTTTATGGTCCGTATAGACCAGGATCGGATGAGCTGCACCTTCCAACAGGTACCGCCACTCTTCCAGTGCGGCTTTAATCGCTAAGAGTTCTCGGTCCCCCACATCGTAGTTCTTTTCCGCGTCGGACAATTTTCGAGAGAAAAAGGCGACCGGATGCAGAAGAGCCTTTGGCCCCTGTCTCTGGGAAAGAACAGCTCCCACTGCCGTTTCCGAAGCATCCACCTCCAGGATGTAGGGCAGACTGGCGTCAGGGTGTTTAAGGACAGGTGCCGATGTAAACAACTTCTTCAGGGTCTCGAAGGCTACCTGGGCCTCTGGAGACCATCGGAAACGGACAGTTTGTTTGGTCAGGCTGGTTATAGGAGATATAATGCCGGAAAATCCCTTGATAAACTTCCTATAAAAGTTCGCAAATCCGATGAACCGTTGTATACCTTTCTTGTCTGAGGGTGCGGGCCAATCAAGAATTGCTGCGACCTTTTGTGGGTCCATCTCGATACCTTTTACGGAAATGATCAGACCTAGAAATTGTATGCTCACACGTTCGAATTCGCACTTTTCAGGCTTGGCATAAAGTCCGTGAGTTCGAAGTCGCCTGAGGACTTTCTTAACGTGTTCCCGATGCCTGTCAATAGAAGGGGAAAAGATAAGGATGTCGTCAAGATATACCACAACAAACAGATCCAGATAGTCTCTAAAGATGTCATTCACGAAGTGCTGAAATGTAGCGGGGGCGTTACAGAGTCCGAATGGCATCACCAGGTATTCGAAATGGCCAAAGCGGGTGCGGAAGGCAGTTTTCCACTCATCGCCGTCCCGAATTCGTACCAAGTTATAGGCCCCCCGCAGATCGAGTTTCGTGAAGATGACTGCGGCTCCAAGTCTCTGAAATAATTCCGGTACCAAGGGAAGGGGGTACCGATTTTTGATCGTCACCTTGTTAAGCTCACGGTAATCCACACAAGGGCGGAGTGTATGATCTTTCTTTTCGACAAAAAAAATTCCTGCTCCTGCTGGTGAGGTGGAGGGGCGGATAAACCCCTTCTTAAGATTGTCATCAAGGTAGGTCTTCAAATTCTCCAGCTCTAGTTCTGTCAGGGGAAAAATCCTGCCGAAGGGGACTTCAGCCCCAGGGAGAAGCTCAATTGGGCAGTCATAGGGCCGGTGCGGAGGAAGGGTGTCAGCCCCTTTTTTACTAAATACGTCCAGGAATTCATGGTACTCTTCGGGGACGGCTTGGTGGGTTTCAATGTCAGAGTCCATGCAAAGCAGAGAGGGGGAACAGGAGGTCACTTGCAGGCAGTGGAGTTGGCAGTAGGCGGAACTAAAACGAATCTCCCCGGTAGTCCAGTCTATTTGTGGGTTGTGAGCCCGGAGTCAGGGCATACCCAGAATTATGGGGAATAAAGGGGACACAATAACATCCAGGCACAGAAATTCCCGATGAGAGTCTAAGATAGTGGTGGCGATAGGTACAGTTTCTTGGGTAACAGGGCCGGATCTTAGAGCTGACCCATCAGCCAGGTGCACAGACAGTCCCACAGCTCTTGGGCGCAACGGAATCTGGTGTAGGGTGGCAAAGGCAGAGTCCATGAAGCAGCTGCAGGCCCCAGAATCAAGTATGGCGCTGGTCCGGATGACCCCTCCTGGAAGCTGGAACAAGACAGGAACAGCCAGGTGAGTAGAATTGTTGAGGACAACAGGTGTATGGACAGAGGACAAGGAAGTGGACTTACGGGACTTTGCTGGGCAGGTCCTCACATAGTGGCCGGGCTCTCCGCAGTAGAGGCACAAGTTGTTGATTCGGCGACGAAGTCGTTCCTCGGATGTGAGGGATGGACGAATCAGACCCAGCTGCATAGGTTCTGGCATGTCTCTGGAGGAGGGAAGCGAGGCAGAAGGAATCGGATTAGGAAAGGTAGGGACCCTAGGCAGCATCCATGTTGGACGGGTCGGACCTGTGGTACGTTCAGTCCTGCGCTCCCTTAGGCGCCGATCAATCTGGATGGCTAGATTAATAAGAGCTTCCAGAGTTCCAGGGACCCCCACTCGAGCAAGCTCGTCCTTAAGTGTCTCAGAGAGGCCAAGACGAAACTGGTAGCAGAGGGCCGCGTCGTTCCAGTTAGTGTCCGCACTCCACCTTCTGAACTCGGATACATAGTCCTCTGCAGGTCTGCGACCCTGCTGGAGGGCGTGCAAAGCGGCCTCCGCTGTAGCGGCCTGGTGAGGGTCCTCGTACAGCAAGGACATGGCCTGAAAAAACGTATCTAGACGGTCAAGACATAAGTCCTTTTGCTCCAAGAGCCGGTGGGCCCAGGCCTGCGGTTCGCTGGTTAGCAGAGAAATGACAAACCCGACCTTGGTGGCCTCTAATGAGAAGGTTCGAGGCTGGAGTGCAAAATATAGTTCACATGCATTCCGGAAGGCCCTATACTTGCTTCTTTCCCCGGAAAATCTCTCTGGCATGGGTACTTTGGGCTCAGGTGGTAGCATGATGACAGAGGGAGAAGGAGAAGTACCCGAAGCGGAAGTAGAGGAGGTTGCGGACAAGGCCTGGACGCGGTCTTCAAGTCGGGTGTAGCCTTCTTGCAGGGCCCTGACTGCTTGTGTTAAGCCATCCAAATGGTGACAGAGTTCAGACATAGGGTCCACTCCCTGTGCAGGCTCAGACATGGCTGCTCGATACTGTCACGTACCGGGTGCTGAGCAGAGCCTGACGTGCGGGAGTGGCCACTCTTGCTCCTCTGACCCCGGAACCCCTGGTAGTGCAGACAGGAGGTACTGGAGTCTAGAGTCACACTAGCGCCTGGCGGGGATGTCGTGCAGACACGGTATCAGTCTTACTGGAGGTATGCTGTAGCACTGATGCCGACAGGTAATTGAAGCTAGTGCGGATGTCTGGCAGATAGCAGGAGGAAGGTGTTCTGTAGTACGGGTGCTGACAGGCAACTGGAGCTGGTACAGATGACTGGCAGACAGCGGGGGGAAGGTGTCTTGTAGTACGGATGCTGGCAGGTAACCGGAGCTGGTGCAGATGGCTGGCAGACAGCAGGAGGAAGGTGTTCTGTAGTACGGATGCTGACAGGAAACTGGAGCTGGTACAGATGACTGGCAGACAGCAGGAGGAAGGTGTCTTGTAGTACAGATACCGGCAGGTAACTGGAACTGGTGCAGATGGCTGGCAGACAGCAGGAGGAAGGTGTCCTGTAGTACGGATGCAGACGGATCAGGTTCAGGGATAAGGCAGCAGCAGAGTCGTGATTCAAGCCGGGTCGGCAACAGGCAGGCGGTCACTGGTACAGGGCAAAGCAGAGGCAGCGTCAGACAGTCCGAGGTCAGGGCGGGCAGCAATCAGAAGGGTCAAGCAAGCCGGGATCACGGAACAGGAGTCAATCAGGTAACGGGTCTCAGGCAGGTATCAGGAACGCTGTTGATCGAGCAGCAAGAGGCCATGGGAAGAGCTCCCTTAAATAGCCTGGACTGGCGCCAAAATGGCGTCCTCACGTGCCCGCGCGCCGCTGCCGCGAATGCGCGCTCCCGTGCGCGCCGACGTGCCGCGCGTGCGCGTGCCCGTGCGCGTGCACGTCGAAGTGCCGCGAATGCGCGTTCCCGGCGCCCCTGTGCGCGCCGTTGCAACGCTAGCGCCACCTGGTGGTCGGCCACGACCATGACAGTGGCCCCCTACGTTCTTTCTCTGTGTTCCCCTCCGTGTCCCCCTTTGTTCTGCTGCTTTCCCCCTTCGTTCCTCCTCCGTGGCCCCCTCCGTTCACCCTCTGTGTCCCCCTCCGTTCTGCTGCTGTCCGCCTTCGTTCTTCCTCCGTGGCCCTCTCCATTCTTCTTCCGTGTTCCCCTCCGTTCTGCTGCTGTCCCCCTTCGTTCTACCTCCGTGGCCCCCTCTGTTCTTCCTCTGTGTTCCCCTCCTTGCCCCCCTCCATTCTGCTGCTGTCCCCCTTCGTTCTTGCTCCGTGGCCCCCTCCGTTCATCCTCCATGTCCCCCTCTGTTTTGCTGCTGTCCCCCTTCGATTTTCCTCTGTCAGCCCCCTCCATTCATCCTCCATGTCCCCCTCCGTTCTGCTGCTGTCCCCCTTCATTCTTGCTCTGTGGCCCCCTCCGTTTTTCCCTCGTGTTCCCCTCCGTTCTGCAGCTGTCCCCCTCTGTTCTTCCTCCATGTCCCCTTCTGTTCTGCTGCTGTCCCCCTCCGTTCTTCCTCCGTGGCCCCTCTGTGTTCCCCTCCGTGTCCCCCTCTGTTCTGCTGCTGTCCCCCTCTGTTCTTCCTCCGTGGCCCCCTCTGTTCTTCCTCTGTGTTCCCCTCCTTGCCCCCCTCCGTTCTGCTGCTGTCCCCCTTCGTTCTTCCTCCGTGGCCCCCTCTGTTCTTCCTCTGTGTTCCCCTCCTTGCCCCCCTCCGTTCTGCTGCTGTCCCCCTTCGTTCTTCCTCCGTGGCCCCCTCCGTTCATCCTCTGTGTCCCCCTCCGTTCTGCTGCTGTCCGCCTTCGTTCTTCCTCCGTGGCCCTCTCCATTCTTCCTCCGTGTTCCCCTCCGTTCTGCTGCTGTCCCCCTTCGTTCTTCCTCCGTGGCCCCCTCTGTTCTTCCTCTGTGTTCCCCTCCTTGCCCCCCTCCGTTCTGCTGCTGTCCCCCTTCATTCTTCCTCCGTGGCCCCCTACGTTCTTTCTCTGTGTTCCCCTCCGTGTCCCCCTTTGTTCTGCTACTTTCCCCCTTCGTTCCTCCTCCGTGGCCCCCTCCGTTCATCCTCTGTGTCCCCCTCCGTTCTGCTGCTGTCCCCCTTCGTTCTTCCTCCGTGGCCCTCTCCATTCTTCCTCCGTGTTCCCCTCCGTTCTGCTGCTGTCCCCCTTCGTTCTTCCTCCGTGGCCCCCTCTGTTCTTCCTCTGTGTTCCCCTCCTTGCCCCCCTCCATTCTGCTGCTGTCCCCCTTCGTTCTTGCTCCGTGGCCCCCTCCGTTCATCCTCCATGTCCCCCTCTGTTCTGCTGCTGTCCCCCTTCGTTTTTCCTCTGTCAGCCCCCTCCATTCATCCTCCATGTCCCCCTCCGTTCTGCTGCTGTCCCCCTTCATTCTTGCTCTGTGGCCCCCTCCGTTTTCCCTCGTGTTCCCCTCCGTTCTGCAGCTGACCCCCTCTGTTCTTCCTCTGTGTTCCCCTCCGTCCTGCTGCTGTCCCCCTCCATTCTTCCTCCATGTCCCCCTCTGTTCTGCTGCTGTCCCCCTCCGTTCTTCCTCCGTGGCCCCTCTGTGTTCCCCTCCGTGTCCCCCTCTGTTCTGCTGCTGTCCCCCTCCATTCTTCCTCCGTGGCCCCTCTGTGTTCCCCTCCGTGTCCCCCTCTGTTCTGCTGCTGTCCCCCTCCGTTCTTCCTCCGTGGCCCCTCTGTGTTCCCCTCCGTGTCCCCCTCTGTTCTGCTGCTGTCCCCCTCTGTTCTTCCTCCATGTCCCCTTCTGTTCTGCTGCTGTCCCCCTCCGTTCTTCCTCCATGTCCCCTTCTGTTCTGCTGCTGTCCCCCTCCGTTCTTCCTCCGTGGCCCCTCTGTGTTCCCCTCCGTGTCCCCCTCTGGTCTGCTGCTGTCCCCCTCCGTTCTTCCTCCGTGGCCCCTCTGTGTTCCCCTCCGTGTCCCCCTCTGTTCTGCTGCTGTCCCCCTCTGTTCTTCCTCCGTGGCCCCACCGTGTTCAACTCTGTGTCCCCCTTCGTTCTGCTGCTGTCCCCCTTCATTCTTCCTCCGTGGCCCCCTACGTTCTTTCTCTGTGTTCCCCTCCGTGTCCCCCTTCGTTCTGCTGCTGTCCCCGTTCGTTCTTCCTCCGTGTCCCCCTCCGTTCTGCTGTTGTCCCCCTTTGTTCTTCCTCCGTGGCGCCCTCCGTATCTATATTTACATGAAGGAGAGATGTATGCTTGTGGAGCCCAGTCTTTGGTAGAACCTTCATAAGGCTTGTATGGTGGAAACCCCTAGCAGCCAATCAGATTTCAGGTTGCTGAGGTCAGATAAGTGAAAGATGGATGGGATGTTTCACTCTTTTTCTTACTAAATTAGTATCTGCCCATGGTTGGGCAGTGGGAATGTTCCTCTATAAGTCCAATCATCTGCCATAATGTTGCTACACCAGCTAAAACGCGTCTTACTATAGAGTTGCAAAGCCTACGCAACTTACTGTGCTGACCATTGTAGAGGTTATGCTTAGTAGAGTTGGGTGCAACACGTGACAATATGCCCCTGGAGCCCAGTCTTTCATAGAACCTCCATAAGCCTTGTATGGTGGAGTAGAAGGCATTGATGACATACAGAAACCCCTAGCAGCCAATCAGATTTCAGTTTCCTGAGGTCAGATATGTGAAATATGGAAGGTTACACATTAGTTTCTCTGCCTTACTAAATAAGTGTCTCTGGACATGGTTGGGCAGTGGGAATGTTCCCCTTTAAGTCCAATTATCTGCCACATTGTTGCTGTACCAACTAAAACACGTCTTACTATAGAGTTGCAAAGCCTACATTTGGGCTTTTTAGGGTGTGAAATTATAACAACAAAAATATGTCGAAAAATGTTTTATTAATAAAGGTTAAAAATAGAATAAAATCCATCAGAAGAATATACAATAAAGTATCAACAGTGTGTAAGCTGCCAAAATTCTCAACATGTTACACCACGAATAGTAGCTTCCTCAGGAGAATTACATTTATCAGGCACTGTCTACTGAAAAATACACACATTATAAATATGAAAACAACAAGCAATATACAAATGTGTCCCATCATTGGTGTCAGTGGGAGGAATAGTGCCCCATCATTGTTGTCAGTGGGAGGAATAGTGTACCATCATTGGTATCAGTGGGGAGGAATAGTGTCCCATCATTGGTGTCAGTGGGGAGGAATAGTGTCCCATCATTGGTGTCAGTGGGAGGAATAGTGTCCCATCATTGGTGTCAGTGGGAGGAATAGTGCCCCATCATTGTTGTCAGTGGGGGGGAATAGTGTCCCATCATTGGTATCAGTGGGGGAGAATAGTGTCCCATCATTGGTATCAGTGGGAGGAATAGTGCACCATCATTGGTGTCAGTGGGGGGAATAGTGTCCCATCATTGGTATCAGTGGGAGGAATAGTGTCCCATCATTGGTATCAGTTGGAGGAATAGTGTCCCATCATTGGTGTCAGTGGGGGGAATAGTGTCCCATCATTGGTATCAGTGGGAAGAATAGTGTCCCATCACTGGTGTCAGTGGGAGGAATAGTGTCCCATTATTGGTGTCAGTGGGAGGAATAGTGTCCCATCATTGGTGTCAGTGGGAGGAATAGTGTCCCATCATTGGTGTCAGTGGGAGGAATAGTGTCCCATCATTGGTGTCAGTGGAAGGAATAGTGTCCCATCATTGGTATCAGTGGGAGGAATAGTGCCCCATCATTGGTGTCAGTGGGGGGGAATAGTGTCCCATCATTGGTATCAGTGGGAGGAATAGTGTCCCATCATTCGTATCAGTTGGAGGAATAGTGTCCCATCATTGGTGTCAGTGGGGGGAATAGTGTCCCATCATTGGTATCAGTGGGAAGAATAGTGTCCCATCACTGGTGTCAGTGGGAGGAATAGTGTCCCATCATTGGTGTCAGTGGGAGGAATAGTGTCCCATCATTGGTGTCAGTGGGAGGAATAGTGTCCCATCATTGGTATCAGTGGGAGGAATAGTGTCCCATCATTGGTATCAGTGGGAGGAATAGTGTCCCATCATTGGTATCAGTGGGAGGAATAGTGCCCCATCATTGGTGTCAATGGGAGGAATAGTGTCCCATCATTGGTGTCAATGGGAGGAATAGTGTCCCATCATTGGTGTCAGTGGGAGGAATAGTGTCCCATCATTGGTGTCAATGGGAGGAATAGTGTCCCATCATTGGTGTCAGTGGGAGGAATAGTGTCCCATCATTGGTGTCAGTGGGAGGAATAGTGTCCCATTGTTGGTGTCAGTGGGAGGAATAGTGTCCCATTGTTGGTGTCAGTGGGAGGAATAGTGTCCCATTGTTGGTGCCTGGACCAACATAACATAATGGGGTAAATGTTGGTCTCTTATACCTCCATGTATTTTAGTTTTAAATATTTGCACCTCTTCCCCCCAATGTGATCATTATTGTAACAATCCTGGACATTGCGCCGGTCCCGCCCCCTCTGAGGCCCCGCTGTTTTACGCGCTTCACCTTTATACTGACATTTGTAAATCAGCCCCCCGGAGTGTCACCCCCGATCCATCCTCTTCCAAAGCGTAGCCATAAAAAATAAATAAAAGAAAACGGCCCTGCTGATTGGCCGGCCCATCAAACGCCGGGACATGAAAGTGTCAAGCACGCCGATCACCCCACACCGGAGACGCCGAATATATGAAGCATTAAAAAAACGGAGACGGCGCGTTTCATGGAGAATCTAATGAGGATGGATACAGTCCGGCATGAATCAACAAGACACACAAGCGCCATCCCATTAGTCTGCTGACTGGGTGTCATTATGAGCTGCGGAGAGGCGGAAGGATGAGGGATGGCGGCGGCGCGAGAGGCGCGAGATGCATATGAGGCTGAATCCTCCGGGATATCAGAGCCATCAATCCATCCAATGGAGGAATTACCTCCCCCGCTCCATCTATACACATCAATGGCCTCCCCTATGAGATAAACCTCTCTGACAGGGCCGCCATCAGGGGGGTACAGGCAGTACACTTGAAAGGGGCCCGGAGGTCCCCAGGGGCCCCGAAATGGAAACCCACCGTTTTTTACATTTTTCAAAATAAAACTTTTATTTTTTATTTTATTTTTTTATATATTATTTTTTGTTTTTATTAAAGGGCCCAGAGGTCCCCAGGGCCCTGGAAGGCAACCCTCCCTTTTTTTTTTTATAACATTTATTTATTTTATTAGATATATTTTGTTGTTTTTATTCAAGGGCCCTGGATGGCAACCCCCCCCCCCTTTTTTTTATAACATTTATTTTTATAAATGAAGGGAAAACATATTTGAAAAATAAAGAAATAGAAAAAAAAAAGCATTTTTTAATTTTTTTTTATATATTTCTTTTTTTTGTTTTTTAAGGACCCAGACGTCCCCAGGGACCCAGGATGGCAACCCCCCATTTTTTTTATAAAACAAAAATATATATATATATTTTTAATATATATATTTTGTTTTTATTAAAGGGCCCAGAGGCCCTCAGGGCCCCCAGGTGGCAACCCCCCCCTTTTATTTATAAAATTCTTTATAAATTATTTTTTACATATTAAACTTTTTTTATTAAAGGCCCAAAGGTCCCCAGGGACCGGATGGCAACCCCCCTTTTTTTATTAATGTATTTTTTGTTAATTTTTTTTATTAAAGGGCCCAGAGGTCACCAGGACCTCGGATGGCAACCCCCCTTTTTTTATAATATTTTTTTATATATTTTTTTATTTTTTATTTTTATTAAAGGGCCCAGAGGTCCCCAGGACCTCGGATGGCAACCCCCCCCCCCCCTTTTTATAATATTTTTTTAATATTTTTTTAGTTCTCTTTTTTTTTGTATTATCTTGTTTCACCATCACAGACCTCCATAAACACAACGTTACTATGAAGAGGAACAAAAAAAATCATCCATCCACGCTAAACATGGACAGCAGAGCTGTGGCGGGAGAGGAAGAACCACCAGGATCCAATCAGGTCATCAGGTCATGAGCCCCCCAAGATTTATGAGAAGATTTCGGCGGTGGGTTTTTGATAAAAACGTGAAAGAAGTTTATTTGAAAACTTTGCAAACTTATTAAAAATAAAAACGGAAATAATCCCATGTACATAAGTATCACAGGCTCCTCCCATGTACATAAGTATCACAGGCCCCTCCCATGTACATAAGTATCACAGGCTCCTCCCATGTACATAAGTATCACAGGCTCCTCCCATGTACATAAGTATCACAGGCTCCTCCCATGTACATAAGTATCACAAGCTCCTCCCATGTACATAAGTATCACAGGCTCCTCCCATGTACATAAGTATCACAGGCTCCTCCCATGTACATAAGTATCACAAGCTCCTCCCATGTACATAAGTATCACAGGCTCCTCCCATGTACCTAAGTATCACAAACTCCTCCCATGTACATAAGTATCACAGGCTCCTTCCATGTACATAAGTATCACAGGCTCCTCCCATGTACATAAGTATCACAGGCTCCTCCCATGTACATAAGTATCACAAGCTCCTCCCATGTACATAAGTATCACAGGCTCCTCCCATGTACATAAGTATCACAGGCTCCTCCCATGTACATAAGTATCACAAGCTCCTCCCATGTACATAAGTATCACAGGCTCCTCCCATGTACCTAAGTATCACAAACTCCTCCCATGTACATAAGTATCACAGGCTCCTTCCATGTACATAAGTATCACAGGCTCCTCCCATGTACATAAGTATCACAGACTCCTCCCATGTACATAAGTATCACAGGCTCCTCCCATGTACATAAGTATCACAGGCTCCTCCCATGTACATAAGTATCACAAACTCCTCCCATGTACATAAGTATCACAGGCTCCTCTCATGTACATAAGTAGCCCAGAGTCCGAGCTTTGGCCATACTTGTTCTCAGGATTCCATCCACACCAGTGGCGTCATTAGGGGGTGGCTTTTGGGGGCTATAGCCCTGAATCTGGCACCCATAGCCCTGAGTCTCAGGGGTCCCCAACCACAGGCCTGCAGGCAGCACAGGAGAGCCAGGCGGGGCCGAGAGAACACTGTGATTACATCATGTCTTACTGCTCGCCCTCACTCTGGGGACCCTGATGTAAGGGGAGGCTCTCTGGTGACCCTGAGGTAAAGAGGGGCTCTCTGGGGACCCTAATGGAAGTGGAGGGCTCTCTGGGGACCCTGATGTAGTTAAGGGGCTCTCTGGGGACACTGATGTAAGTGAGGGGCTCACTGGAGACCCTGATGTTAGTGGAGGGCTATTTGGGGACCCTGATGTAATTGGGGGGCTCTCTGGCGATCCTAATGTAAGTGGGGGGCTCTCTGGTGACCCTGAAGTAAGGAGCAGCTCTCTGGTGACTCTGAGGTAAGGAGGGGCTCTCTGGGGACCCTAATGTAAGTGGGGGTCTCTCTGGGGACCCCAATGTAAGTGGGGGGCTCTCTGGGGACCCCAATGTAAGTGGGGGGCTCTCTGGGGACCCTGATGTAGTTGAGGGGCTCTCTGGGGACACTGATGTAAGTGAGGGGCTCACTGGAGACCCTGATGTAAGTGGGGGGCTCTTTGGGGACCCTGATGTAATTGGGGGGCTCTCTGGTGACCCTGATGTAAGTGGGGGGCTCTCTGGTGACCCTGAAGTAAGGAGGGGGCTCTCTGGGGACCCCAATGTAAGTGGGGGGCTCTCTGGGGACCCTGGTGTAAGTGGGGGGCTTGCTGGGGACCTCAATGTAAGTGGGGGGCTCTCTGGGGACCCTGATGTAGTTGAGGGGCTCTCTGGGGACACTGATGTAAGTGAGGGGCTCACTGGAGACCCTGATGTTAGTGGGGGGCTCTTTGGGGACCCTGATGTAATTGGGGGGCTCTATGGCGATCTTGATGTAAGTGGGGGGCTCTCTGGTGACCCTGAAGTAAGGAGCGACTGTCTGGTGACTCTGAGGTAAGGAGGGGGCTCTCTGGGGACCCTAATGTAAGTGGGGGGGCTCTCTGGTGACCCTGATGTAGTTGAGGGGCTCTCTGGGGACACTGATGTAAGTGAGGCGCTCACTGGAGACCCTGATGTTAGTGGAGGGCTATTTGGGGACCCTGATGTAATTGGGGGGCTCTCTGGTGATCCTGCTGTAAGTGGGGGGCTCTCTGGTGACCCTGAAGTAAGGAGCAGCTCTCTGGTGACTCTGAGGTAAGGAGGGGGCTCTCTGGGGACCCTAATGTAAGTGGGGGGCTCTCTGGGGACCCCAATGTAAGTGGGGGGCTCTCTGGGGACCCCAATGTAAGTGGGGGGCTCTCTGGGGACCCTGATGTAGTTGAGGGGCTCTCTGGGGACACTGATGTAAGTGAGGGGCTCACTGGAGACCCTGATGTAAGTGGGGGGCTCTTTGGGGACCCTGATGTAATTGGGGGGCTCTCTGGTGACCCTGATGTAAGTGGGGGGCTCTCTGGTGACCCTGAAGTAAGGAGGGGGCTCTCTGGGGACCCCAATGTAAGTGGGGGGCTCTCTGGGGACCCTGGTGTAAGTGGGGGGCTTGCTGGGGACCTCAATGTAAGTGGGGGGCTCTCTGGGGACCCTGATGTAGTTGCGGGGCTCTCTGGGGACACTGATGTAAGTGAGGGGCTCACTGGAGACCCTGATGTTAGTGGAGGGCTATTTGGGGACCCTGATGTAATTGGGGGGCTCTCTGGTGATCCTGCTGTAAGTGGGGGGCTCTCTGGTGACCCTGAAGTAAGGAGCAGCTCTCTGGTGACTCTGAGGTAAGGAGGGGGCTCTCTGGGGACCCTAATGTAAGTGGGGGGCTCTCTGGGGACCCCAATGTAAGTGGGGGGCTCTCTGGGGACCCCAATGTAAGTGGGGGGCTCTCTGGGGACCCTGATGTAGTTGAGGGGCTCTCTGGGGACACTGATGTAAGTGAGGGGCTCACTGGAGACCCTGATGTTAGTGGAGGGCTATTTGGGGACCCTGATGTAATTGGGGGGCTCTCTGGTGATCCTGCTGTAAGTGGGGGGCTCTCTGGTGACCCTGAAGTAAGGAGCAGCTCTCTGGTGACTCTGAGGTAAGGAGGGGGCACTCTGGGGACCCTAATGTAAGTGGGGGGCTCTCTGGGGACCCCAATGTAAGTGGGGGGCTCTCTGGGGACCCCAATGTAAGTGGGGGGCTCTCTGGGGACCCTGATGTAGTTGAGGGGCTCTCTGGGGACACTGATGTAAGTGAGGGGCTCACTGGAGACCCTGATGTAAGTGGGGGGCTTTTTGGGGACCCTGATGTAATTGGGGGGCTCTCTGGTGACCCTGATGTAAGTGGGGGGCTCTCTGGTGACCCTGAAGTAAGGAGGGGGCTCTCTGGGGACCCCAATGTAAGTGGGGGGCTCTCTGGGGACCCTGGTGTAAGTGGGGGGCTTGCTGGGGACCTCAATGTAAGTGGGGGGCTCTCTGGGGACCCTGATGTAGTTGAGGGGCTCTCTGGGGACACTGATGTAAGTGAGGGGCTCACTGGAGACCCTGATGTTAGTGGAGGGCTATTTGGGGACCCTGATGTAATTGGGGGGCTCTCTGGTGATCCTGCTGTAAGTGGGGGGCTCTCTGGTGACCCTGAAGTAAGGAGCAGCTCTCTGGTGACTCTGAGGTAAGGAGGGGGCTCTCTGGGGACCCTAATGTAAGTGGGGGGCTCTCTGGGGACCCCAATGTAAGTGGGGGGCTCTCTGGGGACCCCAATGTAAGTGGGGGGCTCTCTGGGGACCCTGATGTAGTTGAGGGGCTCTCTGGGGACACTGATGTAAGTGAGGGGCTCACTGGAGACCCTGATGTTAGTGGAGGGCTATTTGGGGACCCTGATGTAATTGGGGGGCTCTCTGGTGATCCTGCTGTAAGTGGGGGGCTCTCTGGTGACCCTGAAGTAAGGAGCAGCTCTCTGGTGACTCTGAGGTAAGGAGGGGGCACTCTGGGGACCCTAATGTAAGTGGGGGGCTCTCTGGGGACCCCAATGTAAGTGGGGGGCTCTCTGGGGACCCCAATGTAAGTGGGGGGCTCTCTGGGGACCCTGATGTAGTTGAGGGGCTCTCTGGGGACACTGATATAAGTGAGGGGCTCACTGGAGACCCTGATGTAATTGGGGGGCTCTCTGGCGACTCTGATGTAAGTGGGGGGCTCTCTGGGGACCCCAATGTAAGTGGGGGGATCTCTGGGGACCCGGATGTAATGATATATCTATATACATGTGTAGGCCAGCCCAGGCGTATGGCTTTCTTTACTATGGGATCTGGCCCGAGATCTTTTGTAGCCCTACCAACGCCCCCCCCCCCCCCCCCCCGATCCACACAGTATGTTCTATAAAGCCGCGTACACACGGCAGAGAACCTCGACGGGCGGAACACATCGTTCCGCCCATCGAGGCTCTCTGCCGGCCGTCAGATTCGGCGACCCGCCCGTCGGGAATGTCAACCAGCCATTCATCCAGGCGGGCCGTCGAGCAAATAGAGAACATGCTCTCTATTTCTGCTCGACGGCATTCCCGACGGGATGCTCGCCGAGAGCGTACACACGGCCGAGTTTCTCGCTGGAATGCAGCTTCCAGCGAGGTTCTCGCTGGTTTCTAGCGAGAACCTTGGTCGTGTGTACGCCGCCTAACATACCGATCAATCCATAGCGCAGAAAAATATAAAAGCCCACGCACGTTTTCACTAAATGATATCTCATTATTATAAAGGAACATTTAACGACTCCGAAAAACTCACCATGCTCCATGTAAATGGATTGAGATCTATCGCTCCTGAGTGTGCGGCTGAGACTTAGCAGCTGTGAAGGGGGGTGGGGTGGAAGGGTAATGAGGATAAATGGCGTTGGGATGGGCCAAGCCTAGGAGAGATCACCGCTCATTAGAATAATGAAAATAACACAGAATCTCAGGTGCCTCTGATGAGGGGGGAGAGAATGGAGATGGTTCTGTTTATTCTCGGGGTGTGATGCCCACAATCCTATCCGTATCACAACCCATCAATGTGTGCCAGGCTTATCACGGGTCACAATGGGGGAGCGGAAATGTATGAAGTACTGAACATCTCATTGGGTGTGTAAATGTGGCGCTGGAAGTCAGGGCTGTCTTTAATATTGATTGGACCCTGGGCAAAAAAAAAATTCTTGGGGCCCCTAAATGTCACTCTTTGTCTGCTCTGAGACATACGATAAATAGCATCTAGACTCAAAATCAGACCAGGCAGCGATTGCGATTGGTTGTCAGAGGTTACAGCATATCATTACCGCTTACTGACGGGTTGCTAGAGGTTACAGGACACATTACGGCTCACTGATTAGTTGCTTGAGCTTACGGCACATGATTTCATGTTTTTGGAGGCAGAAGCAGGTATTTCCTTGCACTGCAGGCCCTCGGGTACAGCTTCCTCTCCAGCAAGGAGAACAGTGAGCAGCACCCATGTGACATCACCAAATCTCACGTCATATCTCCCGAGACTAGCAGTTTCCTGTTTCCAGTTTCCTCCTCCATAGGTCTGAAGAGCTATAGAATAACACTAGCTAACGTACAACAATATTGTTTTTGGAGGCAGAAGCAGGGATTTCCTTGCACTGTAAGTCCTCAAGTATAGGGTTCTCTCCAGGAAGGACAACAGTGAGCAGCACAGATGTGACATCACCAAATCTCACGTTAAATCTACCGAGACTAGCAGTTTCCTGGTCTAACTTCTCCATAAGCCCCAAAAGCTGTAGGATAATGTTAGTTAATGTACAACCAGGGCTTTTTTTCTGGGGGAACTTGGTGGAACTCAGTTCCACCACCTTTGGCTCAGACCCTTTGGTGCCCGCTCACCACAATCACTTGTGAACACAGAAGTCTGGTTTCTGTGTTTACAAGTGACTGCTTTGTAACCCCCTGAACTCTGCACACTGTATGTAATGCAATTCTGGTATTTAATGCCCCTTTAAGACCCTTCTACTGTTTGTGAAATCTGAACGGGTCGTGGTTGAGTTCCTGCACCTATTTTCTGAGAAAAAAAGCTCTGTGTACAACAATATTTTTTTTGGAGGGAGGAGCATAGATTTCCTTGCTCTGTAAGTCCTAAGGTATAGGGTTCTCTCCAGCAAGGATAACAGTGAGCAGCACAGATATGACACTCTAGATCTCTTTAGCTTAGCAATTTCCTGGTCTAACTTCTCCATAGGCCCCAAAAGCTGTAGGATATTGTTAGCTAATGTACAACAATATTGTTTTTGGAGGCAGAAGCAGGGATTTCCTTGCACTCCAGGTCCTCAGGTACAGCTTCCTCTCCAGCAAGGAGAATAGTGAGAAGCACAAACCAAATCTCACGTCAAATCTCCAGAGACTAGCAGTTCCCTGGTCTCTGTAGGCCCCAAGAGCTGTAAGACAACAATGTTCGCCAACGTACAACGATATTGTTTTTGGAGGCAGAAGCAGGGATTTCCTTGCACTCCAGGTCCTCAGGTACAGCTTCCTCTCCAGCAAGGAGAATAGTGAGAAGCACAAACCAAATCTCACGTCAAATCTCCAGAGACTAGCAGTTCCCTGGTCTCTGTAGGCCCCAAGAGCTGTAAGACAACAATGTTCGCCAACGTACAACGATATTGTTTTTGGAGGCAGAAGCAGGGATTTCCTTACACTCCAGGTCCTCAGGTACAGCTTCCTCTCCAGCAAGGAGAACAGTGAGAAGCACAGACCAAATCTCACGTCAAATCTCCAGAGACTAGCAGTTTCCTGATCTCTGTAGGCCCCAAGAGCTGTAAGACAACAATGTTCGCCAACGTACAACGATATTGTTTTTGGAGGCAGAAGCAGGGATTTCCTTACACTCCAGGTCCTCAGGTACAGCTTCCTCTCCAGCAAGGAGAACAGTGAGAAGCACAGACCAAATCTCACGTCAAATCTCCAGAGACTAGCAGTTTCCTGATCTCTGTAGGCCCCAAGAGCTGTAAGACAACAATGTTAGCTAATGTACAACGATATTGTTTTTAGGAAACGAAAACAAAAGTCTCCTGCGCTCCGGTATTTTTTTGAAAGGTGCTATGAGTTGAGTTCATTTAGACGATAGCTTCCAGAGTCTTGCAGCCCTCCTCAGAATCGTGGGAATTCATAAGACTAAGGAAAAAGAAAAAGATGGAGGACGCACCGACCTAGTGTGATACCGTTAAATGAATTTTTATTAAAATATTAAAATCAATCATTATACTCACAATGTGGAGATAAAATCAGGCTTAAAAGGACAGTACAGCAGAAATCCAGCAACATCAGCAGAGCTTGATAATCACTTGAATCTAAAGTCGATGTTTAGGGCTGACGCGTTTCAGGGGCGTACCCCTTTCCTCAGAGCTTGGTGGTCTGCAGTCTTTAGATTCAAGTGATTATCAAGCTCTGCTGATGTTGCTGGATTTCTGCTGTACTGTCCTTTTAAGCCTGATTTTATCTCCACATTGTGAGTATAATGATTGATTTTAATATTTTAATAAAAATTCATTGTTTTTAGGAGGCCTTTAAAAGGATAACAATGAGCAGCAGATATGGCACTCCAGATCTCAATAACTTAGCAGTTTCCCGGACTAACTCCTCCATAGGCCTGAAGATCTATAGAATAACATTAGCTAATGTACAATATTGTTTTTGGTTGCAGAAGCAGGGATTTCCTTGCACTCCAGGTCCTCAAGTATAGCTTCCTCTCCAGCAAGAACAGTGAGCATCACCAAATCTCACGTCAAATCTTCAGAGACTAGCAGTTCCCTGATCTCTGTAGGCCCCAAGAGCTGTAAGACAACAATATTCGCCAACGTACAACGATATTGTTTTTGGAGGCAGAAGCAGGGATTTCCTTGCACTCCAGGTCCTTAGGTACAGCTTCCTCTCCAGCAAGGAGAACAGTGAGTAGCACCGGTATGACATCACCAAATCTCACGTCAAATCCCCCAGGACTAGCAGTTCCCTGGTCTCTGTAGGCCCCAAGAGCTGTAAGACAACAATATTCGCCAACGTACAACGATATTGTTTTTGGAGGCAGAAGCAGGGATTTCCTTGCACTCCAGGTCCTTAGGTACAGCTTCCTCTCCAGCAAGGAGAACAGTGAGTAGCACCGGTATGACATCACCAAATCTCACGTCAAATCCCCCAGGACTAGCAGTTCCCTGGTCTCTGTAGGCCCCAAGAGCTGTAAGACAACAATGTTCGCCAACGTACAACGATATTGTTTTTCGGAGGCCTTTGAAAGTCCCAGTAGCAGAATCATGGGGTTAAGTATGCGCCGTAGCTGTCTGGCATCCCTCTTTACTTAATCCGTAAATAAATGTAGATAGAAGCATATATTTATCACCCAGGTTTTTTTTTTTTTTTTTTTTTTCCTGAGTACAGCAGAACAGACGATAAATCGCATCTTTTAAACTCCAAACTTAAATTGGCTCGGCCTATTTCTCTCTCTGAGAACATCGCAGATTAAGATAAACTGATTCTGTGTCTGACATTGCTTAGCGCAGATTCAGTATAGTGAAGGAGAGGGTACCATTCATCATCCACAGCAGGAAACGTGACAGGGGGGGGGGGGGGAGATATACCTCTGAACGGGGACTCTGCATCGGGCTGGGGAATGTAACACTATTTTTACCAGCTGTCAAACGCTCTAATAAAGCAGGACAAAATATGAAGGAAGGAAAAATGAACTATCAACGTCTGATGTAATACAGGCCCATAAATCTCATTTAATTACTCTGCATGAAGACAAGCCCTCACGTACGCTCCAATATACTGGATTTTCTTGGCAACTTAACGACTAAGTGTTTTAATAACATTGAGCTGTAATTTATTCGGCTGGAAACACAAAGGAACCCTTTTCTGCTTTTGTGCCGTTTTCATTTCGAAATGGTTATTCATTTGTTGCGCGGTTTTCTGTTGTTTCATTTTATTATTTTTTTTGTTCTTTTTTTTTTGGTTTGGTGTCAAAAAATTTCATAAAAAGCTTAAACTCATACTGGGAATTGTTGGATAAGTGGCTGGAATGGTGCTGAGCGCTGTGGGTGTAATGTGTGTGTATTGTTATATGTGTGTATATATGTAGACTGTAAACTATACATATTGATATAGGCCGTCTCTTTATATCGTTGCGCCATTTTCCTCACGTAGTCTAGACTTTGATTAAACTGTTTTTTTCTGTTTTACTTCTGGCCTACGTGGACACTGTAAGTGACGCTAAAACGATATTCTTATTTTTTTTTAAAAAAGTACCGTATTTATCTGCGTATACCGCGCGCCAGCGTATAACGCGCACCCCAAGCTTAGAAGGGAAGTTTAGGGAAAAACTTAAATTTTGGATGCTTGTCGGTTATCCATCGGCGGCCTTGTCCAGCATCTGTCTGCGGCCTTGCGCGGGGTCCTTCCAGCCTTGTGGGTGTCTGTCTGCTGTCTTGCCTGGCGTCCATTGGCGGCCTTGTCCAGCGTCCATCTGCGGCCTTGCGCGGGGTCCGTCCAGCCTTGTGGGTGTCGGTCTGCTGTCTTGCCGTCGTCTATCGGCGGCCTTTTCCGGCGTCCGTCTGCGGCCTTGCACGGGGTCCGTCCAGCCTTGTGGGTGTCCGTCTGCTGTCTTGCCCGGCGTCCATCAGCAACCTTGTCCGGCGTCCACCTGCGGCCTTGCGCGGGGTCCGTCCACACTTGTGGGTATCCGTCTGCTGTCTTGCCCGGGGTTGCAGCGTTGCGTGTTTTTGAGTTTTGCGCCGAGCTGTGCAGAGCTGGATTTCCTGTGTGTTTGGCTCCTCTCGGCTCCTCTTGGCTCCTCTCGGCTTCTCTCTGCCTTTCTCGCGTGGCTGCGGGCGGAGCCGAGCGTGGCCGAGCCTAGCCGAGTGCGCAGTACACTAGGCTCGGCTCGGTCTATGTTGGCGTACAGCGGGAATTGGCGTATAACGCGCACCCACGATTTCCCCCTGATTTTAAGGGGAAAAAAGTGTGCGTTATACGCCGATAAATACGGTAATCCATAGGGCGGAGCTTGAGGGGGTCGCCCATGCTCCAGGAGGCTCGTGCGGCCTACCTGCCACATTGGGTTTTACGCCGTGGGAAAAGCGCTCGCCCGTGCCACCCTGCGTAGGTAATTCAGGAAACTAAGTGGGCTCCCGGGCCTTCTGAGTTTCCAGTTTCAATTACACATGGTGACGAGGCAAGTGCTTTCCCCCAGAAGTCATTGAGGAGTTCCTGAGATTGGTCTGAACTATAAAAATTTCTAAATAACATAAAGCCAAATCACTTAATGTGAAACCGAACCCAATAAGTGAAGATTTTTTCGCCCTCCAGGAGCTTATTGGGCCAGCGGATCTCCTACCCACAGGTCATTGGACTGGTGGATCTCTCACCTATAGCTTATTGGACTGGTGGATCATCTACCCACAGCTCATTGGACTGGTGAATCATCTACACACAGCTCATTGGACTGGTGAATCATCTACACACAGCTCATTGGACTGGTGGCTCTCCCACCCATAGCTCATTGGACTGGTGGCTCTCCCACCCATAGCTCATTGGACTGGTGGCTCTCCCACCCATAGCTCATTGGACAGGTGGATCATCTATCCACAGCTTATTGGACTGGTGGATCTCCCACCCATAGCTCATTTGACTGGTGGATCTCCTACCTACCCATAGCTCACTGGACTGGTGGATCTCCTACCCACACTCATTGGACTGGTGGATATCCTACCTATAGCTCATTTGACTGGTGGATCTCCTACCTATAGTTAATTGGACTGGAGGATCTCCTACCTACAGCTCATTGGACTGGTGGCTCTCCCACCCATAGATCATTGGACAGGTGGATCAACTATCCACAGCTTATTGGACTGGTGGATCTCCCACCCATAGCTCATTTGACTGGTGGATCTCCTACCTTCCCATAGTTCACTGGACTGGTGGATCTCCTACCCACACTCATTGGACTGGTGGATTTCCTACCTATAGCTCATTTGACTGGTGTATCTCCTACCTACTCATAGCTCACTGGACTGGTGAATTGAATCTCCTACCCACACTCATTGGACTGGTGGATCTCCTACCTTTAGCTCATTGGACTGGTGTATATCCTACCTATAGTTAATTGGACTGGTGGATCTCCCATCCATAGCTCATTGGACTGGTCTATCATCTACCAACCTCATATTGGACTGGTGGATCTCCTACCCAAAGCTCATTGGACTGGTGTATATCCTACCTATAGTTAATTGGACTGGTGGATCTCCCACCCATAGCTCATTGGACTGGTCTATCATCTACCAACAGCATATTGGACTGGTGGATCTCCCACTCATAGCTTATTTGACTGGTATATCTCCTACCTACCCATAGATCACTGGACTGGTGAATCGAATCTCCTACCCACACTCATTGGACTGGTGGATCTCTCACCCATATCTCAATGGGCCAAAGGGGATGTGATCATGTGACAGCTTTCTGTGGGTTTGAGTGAACGAGTCTTGGACATTCTAACCCAGCTCCTCCCTACTGGTGACTAGCCGTTTTAGCCTCTGCCTGGGCATGGATTTCAATTCCTCTTTAAAAAGCAAAGACAAAACTCTTCCAAATCATTCTGTTGTTCGCCTCTAATTTACACATAACAGAGCGTTTGTTTCTTGGTGGTGTCACATGAGATATCCAGCTAATAATTCTTAGAGACCGTATAATTGACATTAAAAGAACTCGCCGACAAAGCCAGCCAACGCCAACATTGGTAAGAGGGAGAGAATTTCTGACAGTAAATATTTGAAGTCCTCTTTCTACAGAAAAAATCATCTTCGCTTCTCAGCAGTTCCATTGCTGGACAAGGATCTCCAGTGGTTCATGGCTCAGCTGCGTTTTTCCACCCCTCAACTAAATGAGCCCTAATGGGGAAAAGAACTGCCGGGAGACCACATGGAATACCGGTGACCAGAGTCGGGCTTGTGTTCAGTCCGAACTGGTTTTGGCCCCAGGAAGTTGGAAGTAGTACTGGGCCCAGACGATGTGGATGGGAAATTATCCACCCTGCAGTTGCAGGTATACAAAGAGACAAGGATCCTTGTGATATCATTGACCTAAAAAGGCCACATGGCTCTATTAAGACAATGACATTGTCCAATGGGACTACAGACAACAGTCTGCCTGTTTTAGTGAACTAGTTCGGATTGAGTTTGGATATGAATCCAGCTCATCCCTACTGGTCACTTGTCCTTTGCCCTCCACCTGCTTTTTTTTCATGACTTCCTTGACCTAAAAAGGCCAATGACATTGTCCAATGTGGCCATATTGGGTCAATGATGTCAGGAGCATCCAGGCCTCTTTGTAACATGGGGAATGTCTTGTCTGGCGCTCATTGGACCGGGGAGAATGCAATTATTTGCATAGCTTTATGCTGGTTTGAGTGAACTGGATTTGGACATCTGAACCCATCTCCTCCTTACTGGTGACTAGTTGTTTGGCCTTTTTTTTGGGGGGGGGGGGGCATAGCTTTTAGTGAAGCAGGGACACCATTCATTTAATTTTGAACACCCCTGACTCACCCCTTATCTACGCCCCTGTCACAATGGACCAAAGGGGATGTGATCATATGACAGTTTTACACTGGTTTGAGTGAACTGGATTGGACATCTGAACTCATCTCCTCCTTACCAGTGAATAGCAGTTTTCCCTCTGCCTGCCTTTTTGGGGGGGGGGGGCACGGATTTCAGTTCCTCTTTAAGATACAGGGACACCATGCATTTCATTTTTGCCCTGGGGGGGTGGGTTTTGAACACCCCTGACCCCCCCCCCTTATCTATGCCCCTGGTACAATGGGCCAAAGGGGATGTTATAGTGTGATAGCTTTATGCTGGTTTGAGTGAACTGGATTTGGACATCTGAACCCATCTCCTCCTTACTGGTGACTAGCCGTTTGGCCTTTTTTTCGGGGGCACAGCTTTCACTTCCTCTTTAAGAAGCAAGGACACCATGCATTTACATTTGGCCCTGGGGGGGGGGGGTTAAAACCCCTCACCCCCCTTATCTACGCCCCTGGCACAATGGGCCAAAGGGGATGTGATCATATGACAGCTTTATGCTGGTTTGAGTGAACTGGATTTGGACATCTGAACCCATCTCCTCCTTACTGGCGCCTTGCCATTTGGCTTTTTTTTTTTATGGAGGGCACAGCTTTCAATTGCTCTTTAAGAAGCAGGGACACCATGCATTTACATTAGGCCCTGGGGATTGGGGTTTGAACACGCCTGTCACAATGGGCCGAAGGGGATGTGATCATGTGACAGCTTTTTGCTGGTTTGAGTGAACTGGATTTGGACATCTGAGCCCATCTCCTCCCTACTGGTGACTAGCCTTTTGGCCTTTTTTTGGGGGGGACACAGCTTTCAGTTCCTCTTTAAGAAGCAGGGACACCATGCATTTCATTTTAGACCTGGGGGGGTTTGAACACCCATGACCCCCTTATCTACACCCCTGGCACAATGGGCCAAAGGGGATGTGATCATGTGACAGCTTTATGCTGGTTTGAGTGAACTGGATTTGGACATCGGAACCCATCTCCTCCTTACTGGCGACTAGCCATTTGGCCTTTTTTTTTTATGGAGGGCACAGCTTTCAATTCCTCTTTAAGAAGCAGGGACACCATGCATTTCATTTTGAACACCCCTGACCCCCCTTATCTACGCCCCTGGCACAATGGGCCAAAGGGGATGTGATCATGTCATAGCTTTATGTTGGTTTGAGTGAACTGGTTTTGGACATCTGAACCCATCTCCTCCCTACTGGTGACTAACCGTTGGACCTCTGCCAGCTTTCAGTTCCTCTAAGAAGCAAAGACAAATCATTCCGTTCGCCGCTAATTTCCAGGTACACATAACAGAGCATCTGTATTTCTTGGTGGTGTCACATGAGAGATATCCGGCTAATATTTCTCAGAGACCGTATAATTGACATTAAAAGAACTCGCCAGCCAACGCCAACATTAATAAGAGGGAGAGAATTTCTGACAGTAAATATTTGAAGTCCTTCTCTCTCGCTACCTAAATAATCATCTTCCATTCTCAACAGGTCCATGGCTGGAGGACAAGTATCTCCGGTGGTAGATAGATTCACGGGAGCAGTAATATGCACGGCTGTACTCGCGTTGTTCCATCAGCGGGACATTAACTGATAGCTTCCAAAGATTGCTGAGAACAGCAGTTTGTGTAAGAGCAGAAGCCGGGTATGAGGAAACATCAGTCAGCGGCTGTCACTTAGCCTGGAGGAGCTCTGGAATACATAAAGAGGGACATTGTATGGAGGAGGGGGTGGGGGGGGGGGGAAATATCGCTCTTCTGTGGCTCATGTCTAATTCCTTCGCCACCACATTTTGATTATCAGAAGTACACGCTTGTCGAGAAGATTAGTCAGACGACAAGGACGAGATGGAAATCTCCCGATGACGCGGAATTAAAAATGCCACTCGGTAGGTTACCGGGGGGACGCAAGATGGATTTCCGCATGGCATGTAGAATATTTTTTTGTGCTGACGAAAAAAAAAAGAAAATGTTTTGCTTCCACCTTCAATTTAAGAAACTGCAGCGCTCGACGTTGACTCAACTCCTCCCGTTTGGCTTTATGAAAAATTCAGGAACACGGAAATAGAAATGGTAAAATGCCGTAATATCGCGCTAACAAGTAATGCCGATTGTTTTTAATAAAGCAGAAGCTGTATTTCCAATTTTTACGCCTTGTTTGGGCGCCGCGCTTCCTTTTTCGTTTTCTCTGCCGGCTTGACTCCGCTAAGCACCGCGAGCCGCATTTGTCAAGGTATGCTAAATACGGGGGCTATGGATGTTGCCCGCGGCCGCCAATTCAATACAAACTTTAACACTGAAACTGTAAAACCGGAACGCGGTTCCTGGCTTTGGGCAACACCGCCAATTCTTATTTATCACCCCCTGATAGGTGAGGCTGAAGCCCCGTACACACGGCCGAGGTTTTTGGCAGAAACGAGCGAGAACCTCGCTGGGATCCTCATTCTGCCGAGAACCTCGGCCGTGTGTACGGATTCGCCGAGCCCAGCCCGTCGGGAAACCCGTCAAGTAAATAGAGAGCAGGTTCTCTATTTTCTCGATGGCCCGTCGGGATGAATGGCTGGTCGCCTTTCCCGACGGGCTGGTCGCCGAATCTGACGGCCGGCCGAGAACCTCGACGGGCGGAACGATGTGTTCCGCCCGTCGAGGTTCTCTGCCGTGTGTACGCGGCTTAAGGGTCTCTACAGAGAGACGCCTGGAAAACACACATATTCCCACAATGCCAAAATCACCAAAATAGCCTTCAAATACAGTTGCTATAAAAAGTATGTGAACCCTTTTGGAATGATGTGGATTTCTGCACAAATTGGTCATAAAATGTGATCTGATCTTCATCTAAGTCACAACAATAGACAATCACAGTCGGCTTAAACCAGGGGTCTCCAAACTTTCTAAACAAAGGGCCAGTTTACTGTCCTTCAGACTTTATGGTGGCCGGGCTGTGGCCACTGGAAATAGAAACATGTCCCGGCTTCAGCAGGAGCAAACAATGCCCCATCTTTGGTGTCATTGGGAGGAATTGTGCCCCTTTGTTGGTGTCATTGGGAGGAATTGTGCCCCCTTTGTTGGTGTCATTGGGAGGAATTGTGCCCCCTTTGTTGGTGTCATTGGGAGGAATTGTGCCCCTTTGTTGGTGTCATTGGGAGGAATTGTGCCCCCTTTGTTGGTGTCATTGGGAGGAATTGTGCCCCTTTGTTGGTGTCATTGGGAGGAATTGTGCCCCGTTTGTTGGTGTCAGAAGATTAAAGCGGTGGTTCACCCTAAATCTACTCTGTCCCATCCGATCCAGCATACTGGCGCTGACGTTTTTTTTTTTTTTTAATTGCTCTACTCACTGTTTAATGAATAATTTTCATTCCTGTCCACCGCGGGTGAATGGCGCTGCTATATCGCGTCACGCTTCCGAAAATAGACGATTTAGGACTCGGCTATTTCCGGCTCTTTCTGGCGCCTGTGCACAGACCTAGGAGCTGACTGCGCAGGCGCCCTATATCTCCGAGTCCTATTTTGGCTTTTTTTACGGAGGGAGTGACGCGCCATAGCCATAGGACTCGGAGATATACGGCGCCTGCGCAGTCAGCTCCTAGGTCTGTGCGCAGGCGCCGTATAGCGCCGGAAATAGCCGAGTCCTAAATCGGCTATTTTTGGAAAGCGTGACGCGCTATACAGCGCCATTCACCCGCGGTGGACAGAAATTAAAACTATTCATTAAACAGTGAGTAAAGCAATTAAAAAAAACAAAAAAAAAAACAGCATACTGGCGCTGACGCCAGTATGCTGGATCGGATGGGACAGAGTAGATTTAGGGTGAACCACCGCTTTAAGTATTGCCCCAGGGGCCAGATAAAAGCAAGAAAGGGGCCACATCTGGCCCCTGGGCCGCAGTTTGGAGACCCCTGTCTTAAACTAATAACACACAAAGAATGTCACCATATTTTTATTGAACACACCATGTAAACATTCACAGTGCAGGTGGAAAAAGTATGTGAACCCATAGACTAATGACATCTCCAAGAGCTAATAGTAGTGAGGTGTCAGCCAACTGGAGTCCAATCAATGAGATGAGATTGGAGGCATTGGTTACAGCTGCCCTGCCCTATAAAAAACACACACCAGTTCTGGTTTTGCTTTTCACACGAAGCATTGCCTGATGTGAATGATGCCTCGCACAAAAGAGCTCTCAGAAGACCTACCACTAAGAATTTTTGACTTCCATAAAGCTGGAAAGGGTTATAAAAGTATCTCCAAAAGCCTTGCTGTTCATCAGTCCACGGGAAGACAAATTGTCTATAAATGGAGAAAGTTCAGCACTGCTGCTCCTCCCCCTAGGAGGGGCCGTCCTGTAAAGATGACTGCAAGAGCACAGCGCACACTGACCAATGAGGTGAAGGAGAATCCTAGAGTGTCAGCTAAAGACTTACAAAAGTCTCTGGCATATGCCGACATCCCTGTTAGCGAATCTACGATACGTAAACCACTAAACAAGATTAGTGGATTTCATGGGAGGAGCCCACAGAGGAAGCCACTGCTGTCCAAATAAAACATTGCTGCACGTTTACAGTTTGCACAAGAAGATCCCCTGGATGTTCCACAGCAGTGCTGGCAAAATATTCTGTGGGCGGATGAAACCAAAGTTGAGTTGTTTGGAAGAAACACACAACACATGGGGCCAGATTCAGGTAGATGGGCGCTTCTTTACTTTGGAGTAACGTTTCTCATTTACGTTACTCCGCCGACACTTTCGGCGCAAGTACTGTTATTCACATAGCAGTTGCGCGTAAACTTGCGCCAGAGTAACGATAATGCGCTGGCCTAACCCGACGCAAGTGGAAGTGGGTGTGATCATATGTAAATGATGGGCGGAGCCCAGCGCAGAGGCTTACGTTCAGCGCATCATCCACGGAGCATGCGCAGGAAATGAGGCTTCACTCGACCCCCTTGTGCGCATGCTCACAACTTCCGTCGGCACCACTTCACGGGAAACGTCATCGCAATGCGTTCCGTTGGGCGTTTAAATGCGCCCGTAGATGCGCCATTCCGGCACTAAAGTATATCCTGCTCCCCCTCCCCGCAGTGATGTTACTTTTGTTCTGAGATGGCTGCTCCCGTTCCCCGCAAACACAGGAGAAAGCTGAACTTTAAAGGCCAGGAGCTGTCAGCCGTCATCTCGGCTATGGAGACCTATGATGTCTTCCTCCATGGCTGTAAAAGTTGACAGACAAGCATGGACAGAGGTGTTGTCCTGCAAGTGGGGGTGCTCAGCAAGCTCCTATCGTCGGTAACGCTGCTGCTGTAGCTGCTCTCCTGCTGACCTGAGACCGTCTGGAGTAAAGATAAAGCAGCTATTTGTAGAAATAACTTTGCGCCGGACGGACGAGATACGCACGGCGCATGTAGCCGGCGTATGGTGCTAATCCGTTCGCGAATCGGGAAATCTCCCTCATTTGCATATTTGCAGGGGAAATCAATAGGCGCGACTGATGCGCCAAGCGAAATTATGCGCTGACGAGACTCTGGCGTCGGAAAGTTAAGCCGATTGGAAATGGCCCGTTTTCTGTCGCATCTAGTTTGGTGGGTACGGCCACATAGAAACGACGGCGCATCTTCACAGTTACGCGGCGCATATCGAATTACTCCAGCGCAACTCTACCTGAATCTGGCCCTATGTGTAGGGAAAAAGAGGCACAGCACACCAACATCAAAACCTCATCCCAACTGTGAAGTATGGCGGCGGGGGCATCATGGTTTGGGGCTGCTTTGCTGCGTCAGGGCCCGGACGGATTGCTATCATCGAAGGAAAAATGAATCCCCAAGTTTATCAAGACATTTTGCAGGAGAACTTAAGGCCATCTGTCAACCAGCTGAAGCTCAACAGAAGATGGGTGTTGCAACAGGACAACGATCCAAAGCATAGAAGTAAATCAACAACAGAAGAAAATACGCCTTCTGGAGGGGCCCGGTCAGAGTCCTGACCTCAACCCCTCTGAGATGCTGTGGCATGACCTCAAGAAAGCGATTTGCACCAGACATCCCAAGAATATTGCTGAACTGAGACAGTTGTGTAAAGAGGAATGGTGAAGAATGACTCCTGACCGTTGTGCCCGTCTGATCTGCAACTACAGGAAACGTTTGGATGAAGTCATTGCTTCCAAAGGAGGTTCAACCAGTTATTAAATCCAAGGGTTCACATACTTTTTCCACCTGCACTGTGAATGTTTACATGGCGTGTTCAATAAAAACATGGTAACATTTAATTCTTTGTGTGATATTAGTGTAAGCCGACTGTGATTGTCTATTGTTGTGACTTGGATGAGGGGGGGGGGATGTAGTCGCGGGGTTGATGGGGAATTTGGCGGCAGGTTATTTGTTAATATGCCACTTGCCACCAGATGCGGTGCCGCTTGCCACCCATAGCCTGCCACCAGATGCAGTGCCACTTGCCACACATAGCCAGCCACCAGATGCAGTGCTGCTTGACACCCATAGCCTGCCACCAGATGCAGTGTCGGGATCCTCCGGGGTAATTGACCACGCTATAGAAAGTGCACCTCAACTCAACTCAACTCAGTGCTGCTTGCCACCCATAGCCTGCCACCAGATGCAGTGCCACTTGCCACACATAGCCTGCCACCAGATGCAGTGCTGCTTGACACCCATAGCCAGCCACCAGATGCAGTGCTGCTTGCCACCCATAGCCTGCCACCAGATGCGGCGCCGCTTGCCACCCATAGCCTGCCACCAGATGCAGTGCCGCTTGCCACCCATAGCCTGCCACCAGATGCAGTTCCGCTTGCCACCCATAGCCTGCCACCAGATGCAGTGCCGCTTTCCAGCCATAGCCTGCCACCAGATGCAGTGCTGCTTGCTACCCATGGCCTGCCACCAGATGCAGTGCCGCTGTCACTCCCTCTGCATGAGCCACGTGCGTAGAAGGAAAGGAGTGGCGTCACTATCTGTAGAGTGAAGATCACACCAGTTTCATGCTGTTTGCCGCTGGGTGGCGGAGAAGGAGGAGGTGCCGAGGTGGGTGCTGCACTAGGCGCAGGCCTCGCTCCCGGTCTCACTGTCTGAGAGTAAATGGTCACTGGGTGCAAGACGCCAGGCAGTGCCGGCCCAAGCAACCAGTTCCGGGAATGTAGTTATTAGTTAGTAGGGGGTAGTTGTGTCCTCTATTTCATTCCGGGACATTGTATTGTCCTGGAATGAAGGTGCCCGGGACCCAGGAGAGACATGTCAATTGCGGGACAGTCCCAGGCAATCCGGAGACATGTGGGCACCCTATTTCCACCCTTATTGCCTGCTTTGCAGTGCAGCTGGCTTCCCTCCTCTCCTCTCCCCCTGGCTGTTGCGGGGGATGTTTCAGGATTGAGAATGGGGGAAGGGGCTAATAAATATGTGTAGCACCCTGATGTTTAGGGGGGGTTGCTATTAAATTTAGTCGCCAGGTGATAATTACCTTGGCCAATAGTTAAAAGATCAATTGAGTTCAACCTAATTCTGGAATTGCTGCACTTCTCTCTTCTGTCACTAGATGGCCGGGGTATCTGGTGGCATTAGATAAGACAAGGGCATAGCAAGGAAAGATTAGGAATGAATGGGGTGTCTCAGCCAATGGGCAGGGATTTTCTTGGGCCCCTTGGCCTGCTGAGAGAACCTATTTATTTGGGTGGAGTCAGGTGATTGGGGTTCTGTGCCACCTGGACAGCTGTCTGGGTGGACATGTGTTGTGTTGCCCCGGGCTGCTACCTAAGGCCTATCCTGGAGGTATCTGGCTGCTAGGCTGTCTGAGGGCCTAGCCAGAAGTAGTGCAGGGTTGACACTGTGGGCTTGTAGTCCAATCAGAAGTAGCGGTTCCGCCGGCCGGGGAATCTGTTGTGGTCGGAGGTAGAGGGGAAGCTGTCACCACAAAGGGACCATCCACCACGACTTCCCATTCATTCACTGTGCAGTGCAGCAAAAATATATATAAAAAATGTAATATTTTTTTTTTAATAAAAAAATAAATAAAAAAGGGGGGGGGGTGTTGCCATGCGGGGACCTGGGCACCTCTGGGCTTCTTAATAAAAAAAAAAAAAAATAAATACCTAAAAACTATTTTTTTTAATAAAAAAAATAAAATAAAAAAAGGTAAGTTGGACCTCTGTGCCCTTTAATAATAATAATAATATATAATTTTATATATATAAAAGAAATAAAAAGAAATATAAAAAAATTTACAAAATGTTTTTATAAAAAAAGGGGGGTTGCCAACTGGGGCTCTGGAGACCTCCGGGCCCCTGGGGACCTCTGAGCCCTTTAACTACATGCCGACCGCACGCCGTCATATCATTGCGGGAAGTCGGCACGCCTGGGCGAGAGCCCGTAGCTATACATCCGCTACTTTGCGGCCGCTCGCCCCCCAGTCCCGCGCGCGTGCCCAGCGGGTACGATCGCTGCCAGGCACACGCCATTGCTCGTTACAGAGCAAGGACCGGGAGCTATGTGTGGAAAAAAAAACTTTTTTTTAATATATTTTGGGGGGATATTTATTATAGCACAATGTAAAAAATATTGCATTTTTTTTAAAATTGTCGCTCAATTTTTGTTTATAGCGCAAAAAATAAAAACCGCCGAGGTGATCAAATACCACCAATAGAAAGCTCTATTTGTGGGAAAAAAAGGACGCCAATTTTGTTTGGGAGCCGCGCCGCACGACTGCGCAATTGTCAGTTAAAGTGACGCAGTGCCGAATCGCAAAAAGTGGCCTGGTCATTGGGCAGCAATATGGTCCGGGGGTTAAGTGGTTAATAAAAAATATATATATATATATATATATATATATATATATATATATATATATATATATATACAAAAAAATAATTAAAAAAAATAAAAAATAACAAATATATATTTAAAAAATGAAAAAAGGGGGAGGGGCCCTGGGGACCTCTGGGCCCTTTAATAATATATATATATAAAATAATAATAATAAAAAAAAATTACATATATAAAAAACAAAACAAAAAAAAAGGGGGGAGGGGGTTGCAATCCGGGGCCCTGGGGACCTCCGGGCCCTTTAATTAAAAAAAAAAAAGGGGGGGGTTGCCATCTGGGCCCATGGGGACCTCCAGGCCCCTTACAGGTGTACTGCCTGTACCCCCCTGATGGCGGCCCTGACAATAGGCTGCACACACCTATGGTAGGTGATCACTTTGGCTTTGTACCGCTCCTCCTTCATTGTTATGTTGTAACTTTTTGTTATTTTTTTGGTTTATTTTACTACAATATCCAAGTCTGTTTATAGACATATTGCAACATATTATATTCTGTGTCTATTGCCATCCTTATGTTGCAGTTTTTATTGGCCCATAACCATCTGGGGGGTGTGTCAGTCTGTGTAGGTGGGAGGGATTTAATGATCTATAAAGCAGGAGAAGTATTTTATTGTAACCTTTATAGACAACCTGGCACCGGCGGCGGCGGGGGAGGGGGGCGGAGGGGGCGGGCTCCTGCTTATACTGGAGACGGGCACTAAAAAGCTATGCAGATCACCGCATGGATCACGGCTGTAAAATATTCCGAGATAACAGACGGAATCTGATAGGAGATTATATCAGCTGTGCACATTTATCTATGAAAGAAAATGTGTGCAATTACAGGAAGATCTCTCCCCTCCCCCGCCCAACCCTGACATTGCTCTCCGACATGTAGGAAACATATTTTTTTTTTTCTAGAAAATCACTTAGAACCCCCAAACATTATATATATATATATATATACATATTTTAAGCAGAGCCCCTAGAGAATAAAATGGTGGATTGTTGCAATGTTTTATGTTAGACATTATTTAGAACCCCTAAACATTATACACTATATAACCAAAAGTATTGGGACGCCGGCCTTTACACACACATGAGCCTTAATGGCATCCCAGTCTTAGGCCGCGTACACACGTACGAGAAGCTCGTCGGGCTAAACCCATCGTTCCGCCCGACGAGGTTCTCGGCCGGCCGTCGCGTTCGTCGACCAGGCTGTCGAAAAAGGCGTCGAGCCATTAGTCCCGATGGCCCGTCGAGGAAATAGAGAACCTGCTCTCTATTTTGGCTCGACGCCTCGCTCGACAGTTTGCTCGGCGAAAACGTGCACACGATCGAGCTTCTCGGCAGAATATGGATCCCAGCGAGCTTCTTGCTGGATTCTGCCGAGAAGCTCGGTTGTGTGTACGGGGCCTTAGTCCAGAGGGTTCAATATTGAGTTGGCCCCGCCCTTTGCAGCTATAACAGCTTCACCTCTTCTGGGAAGGCCGTCCACAAGGTTTAGGAGGTTGTCTGGGAAGGACTGGTTGGGTTAGGATTATGATTGGTTTGGTTAGGACCGGTTGGTTAGGGTTATGGTTACATAGTTGCATAGTTAGTCAGGTTGAAAAGAGACACAAGTCTATCCAGTTCAACCACAAAAAAATAAAAAAATAAAATAGCAAACACAGTACAATCCCATACACCCAACTCCATACCCACAGTTGATCCAGAGGAAGGCAACAAAATAACAGAGCATGGTTTGGTTGGGTAGGGGCTGGTTGGGTTAGGATTATGAATGGTTGGGTCAGGTTTAGGATTGGTTCGGCTGGGAGTGGTTGGGTTAGGGTTATGGTTGGTTGGGTTAGGACTGGTTGGTTAGGGCTAGAAATGGTTAAGTTAGGGTTATGGTTGGGTTAGGATTATGAATGGTTGCTTGGGTTAGGACTGATTGCGTTAGGGTTATGCATGGTTGGGTTAGGGTTATGCATGGTTGGGTTAGGATTGGTTGGGTTATCACTGGTTGGTTAGGGCTAGGATTGGTTAGGTCAGGGTTATGGTTGGTTGGGTAAGAACTGGTGGGTTAGGATTATGAATGGTTGGATAAGGGTTAGGATTGGTTGGGTTAGGTTTATGGTTAGTTGGGTAGGGACTGGTTGGGTTATGGTTATGAGAGGCTGGGTTAGGGTTAGGATTTGTTGGGCTAGGAGTGGTTGGGTTAGGGTTATGGTTGGTTGGATAAGGACTGGTTAGGTTAGGATTATGAATGGTTGGGTTTGGGTTATGATTCGTTGGGTTAGGAGGGATTGGGTTAGGATTATGAATGGTTGGGTTAGGGTTATGATTGGTTGGGTTAGGAGGGATTGGGTTAGGATTATGAATGTTTGGGTTAGGGTTAGGATTGATTGGGTTAGGAGTGGTTGGGTTAGGGTTATGGTTGGTTGGGTAAGGACTGGTTGGGTTAGGGTTATGAATGGTTGGGTTAGGGTTAGGATTGGTTGTGTTAGCACTGGTTGGTTAGGGCTAGGATTGGTTAGGTTAGGGTTATGGTTGGTTGGGTAAGAACTGGTGGGTTAGGATTATGAATGGTTGGGTTAGGGTTAGGATTGGTTGGGTTAGGGTTATGGTTGGTTGGGTAAGGACTGGTTGGGTTAGGGTTATGAATGGTTGGGTTAGGGTTATGATTGGTTGGGTTAAGAGGGATTGGGTTAGAGTTATGAATGGTTGGGTTAGGGTTAGAATTGGTTAGGTTAGGAGTGGTTGATTTAGGGTTATGGTTGGTTGGGTAAGGACTGGTTGGGTTAGGGTTATGAATGGTTGGGTTAGGATTGGTTGGGTTAGGGTTAGGATTGGTTGGGTTAGGGTTATGAATGGTTGGGTTAGGATTGGTTGGGTTAGGGTTGGTTGGGTTAGGGTTATGGTTGGTTGGGTAAGGACTGGTTGGGTTAGGGTTATGAAAGGTTGGGTTAGGGTTAGGATTGGTTGATTTAGGGTTATGGTTGGTTGGGTAAGGACTGGTTGGGTTAGGGTTATGAATGGTTGGGTTAGGGTTATGATTGGTTGGGTTAGGGTTAGGATTGGTTGGGTTAGGAGTGGTTGGGTTAGATTTATGGTTGGTTGGGTAAGGACTGGTTGGGTTAGGGTTATGAATGGTTTGGTTAGGGTTACGATTGGTTGGGTTAGGAGGGATTGGGTTAGAGTTATGAATGGTTGGGTAAGGGTTAGGATTGGTTGGGTTAGGAATGGTTGATTTAGGGTTAGGATTGGTTGGTTTAGGGTTATGGTTGGTTGGGTAAGGATTGGTTGGGTTAGGGTTATGGTTGGTTGGGTAAGGATTGGTTGGGTTAGGGTTAGATTAGAGGTTAGCATCATCAGCCAAGAAGGTTTCTCACATTTTGTTTGGTGTTTGTACCGTTTTATGTGATAACAGTCCACCTACAAGTGTGGAAAATCAGAGCCGCTGTGCACACAGTGATGGTTTATTATGTGTCACGGTGACCTTGCACTTAGCCGGCTGGCACCATGCAGCTGGGAGACGGAGGCTTCTCATGTCTGACGGCTGCTTGTTTGGTGCATTTTGAGCAGAGCTGAAATTTTCGCATTAACCTTTGTTGTTGCAGCACAGTGTGTTGTTACCCGCCAGTAATGTTTTTTAATTGAAGCCGCGGCTCCGACGCCTTGCTCTCTGCATCTCCGGCTCTTCAGAACAAATATTTTACTTCAATTAGCTTCAAAGAGCGATCTGTGTTCTGCTGTGTGAACAAGTAAATATACCCTTAATGCAGTTTTGATTTGGCTAATTTAATGTCTTACAACCTCATGGAGGGGCCTTGGGAAGCGCAGGGATTTGTTACAGGACCTCGTGGCAGAGGAGAGGGTTGGAGTGTAAATAAACACAATGTACGCTCCCGGAATGTGATTTCACTGAAAGGATTGTATGGATGTTTGTGCCGGTATGCAGGCAGAAGGTCGTTCTTAATCAGAGAATATGGTGACTCAGGATTTGTGCTTAAAGACGCTTAAAGCGCAACCTTCAGGCACAAAGTCCTTCATTTATGTACATTCCTCCAAAGCCACAAAAGGACATAAATCCACTTTGTGAGCACTGAGTTACTTTACAAACCCAGGTAATACCTTGCAAAATTAGCAGTGACATCATCACTATGCTGTATATAGCCTGTGCCCAGAGCGGAGCTGTGGGAGGTGCTCAGTAGGCTTCACCCACTACAGAAACAACAGGAGGGGGTGGAGAAAAGACCAGTCACCTTGCACAAGGAGAGAGATAGAGAGCAGAGCTCTGGGAGGTGCCTAGCAGGCTCCACCCACTACAGAAAACGACACGAGGGGTGGAGACAAGACCAGTCACCCTGCACAAGGAGAGAGAGAGCTGAGCTGTGGGAGGGGTCCAGCAGGCTCCACCCACTACAGAAAACTACATGAGGGGCGGAGACAAGATAAGTCATCCTGCACAAGGAGAGAAAGAGAGCAGAGCTGTGGGAGGGGTCCATCAGGCTCCACCCACTACAAAAAACTACAGGAGGGGGCGGAGACAAGACCAGTCACCCTGCACAAGGAGAGAGAGAGCTGAGCTGTGGGAGGTGCCTAGCAGACCCCACCCACTACAGCAAACTACAGGAGGGGGCAAAGACAAGACCAGTCACCCTGCATAAGGAGAGAAAGAGAGGAGAGCTGTGGGACGGGCCCATCAGGCTCCACCCACTATATAAAACGACAGGAGGGGGCGGAGACGAGACCAGTCACCCTGCAGAAGGAGAAAGAGCAGAGCTGTTGGAGGTGCCTAGCAGGCTCCACCTACTACAGAAAACTACAGGAGGGGCTGAGACAAGACCAGTATCCCTACACAAGGAGAGATAGAGCTGAGCTGTGGGAGGGGGCCCAGCAGGCTCCACCCACTACAGACAACTATAGGAGGGGGCGGAGACAAGATCAGTCCACCTGCACAAGGAGCAGTGGCGACCATTCCATAAGGGGCGCAGGCTCCCTAATCCATGTGCCCGGCCCCTTAAATTCATGCAGGGCGTCGGATGCATGGATACCAATGTTTTTTTGAAGCATGTGACTAGAACCTGAGGCTCTAATTGGCCTAAAAAAAGGGTGAGTTCGGGGCGCAGAGCACTGTGCCCTGAGCTCACCCAGTTTTGTGACATTTGTCAATTACTTTTCGCTATTGTCTTCCTGATTCTCCTCCCTGTCAAACAGGAAGCAGGTCCTGAGACCCGGTTGGCCGGGAGTCCTATGGCCTGATTGGCCGGGAGCCCTATGACTCGATTGGCCGGGAGTCCTGAGACCTGATTGGCCGGGAGTTCTGAGACCCAATTGGCCAGGAGTCCTGTGACCCGATTGGCCAGGGGTCCTGAAACCCAATAGGCCAGGAGGAGAAGCAACTGCCCCGAAAAGAGGTCTCCAGGGGCGGCTCAACCGCAGCCACATCCAGCATTCCCCGGCTCGGAGAATGGAGGGAGGAGGAGGGGAGATCAGAGGGTCATCCCGGCCAGGTATCGTCATCTGCCTCCTAACGTAAGAAGGCCTTAG
Organism: Rana kukunoris; assembly: GCA_029574335.1. Classification (NCBI taxonomy): domain Eukaryota; kingdom Metazoa; phylum Chordata; class Amphibia; order Anura; family Ranidae; genus Rana; species Rana kukunoris. The sequence continues at coordinate 224,260 of JAJQKJ010001140.1, read as the reverse complement.
ATTGCCTTCCCGTCTCCCCCGGGGAGGGGGATGCCATTGGTGTGCCGCCCCCCCCCAATATATTGAGCACCAGCCGCCGCTGATTTAGAGTCAAGAAAAGCAAAATATCAATCATCTGTAAAACAGGTTTTATAACCTTTCAGAAACTCCCGATGACCTGTGAGAATTTTTTATTTTTTTGCATATTAAAGTTTTTTTTCATCTTGCTTCAGTGATGGGGAGGAAAAGTTTGCCACAAGCAATTTTGTATGTCATCTCTCTTGAAAAATTGCTGCCACTCCATTGACACAGCGAGGAGGACATTGAAGGATGTGATATAAACCGGGGTCAATAAAACGTAACTGGCCTGCCTGTGCCGTACACGATTGCCTCACTCCGAACTCCTCCGTGTGTGAAAGCCGGAGAAAAAGTTTTATTGATTGTAATCCTGGAAGTGTATCGGCTCGGTCAGTCCGCTCCGTGACATGCTGATTGATTGGCACCACTGGGACATGCAAGTCTGGGGATGTGCCTGCTGATCCAATGAGTCGTATAAGAATATGGGGGGGGGTCTGCCGTTGCTGAGCTCTGCCATGCCGACCCAATGGCTTTAACAGTCAGTGGCCAGGAACACACCGATCTGCCATAAGATTTATGACCACCCACCTAATATTGAGTAAGTTCCCCTTTTGCCGCCAAAACAGCCCTAACCCGTCGTGGCATGGACTCCACTAGATGTCTGAAGGTGCGCTGTGGTATCTGGCACCAAGCCTTCCCCTCCCCACCTCCATCAATGAGCCTTCCCTCCACACCTCCATCAATGAGCCATCCCTCCCCCACCTCCATCAATGAGCTTTCCCTCCCCACTTCCATCAATGAGCCTTCCCTCTTCACTTCTCTCAATGAGCCGTCATTCCCCTCCTCCCTCAATGAGCCTTCCCTCTCCACCTCCATCAATAACCCTGCCCTCCCCACCTCCATCAATGAGCCTTCCCTCCTCCACCTCCATCAATGAGCCTTCCCTTCCCACCTCCATCAATGAGCCTTCCCCATCTCCCTCCATCAATGAGCCTTCCCCCCACCTCCATCAACAAGCCTTCCCTCCCCACCTCCATCAATGAGCCTTCCTTTACCGCCTCCATTAATGAGCCTTCCCTCCCTTACCTCCATCAATGAGCCTTCCTTTACCGCCTCCATTAATGAGCCTTCCCTCCCTTACCTCCATCAATAAGCCATCTCCCCCACTTCCATCAATGAACCTTCCCTCCTTGCCTCTATCAATGAACCTTCCCTCCCCACCTGCATCAATGAGCCTTCCCTCCCCACCCTCATCAATGAGCCTTTCCTCCCCCACCTCCAGCAATGAACCTTCCCTCCCCGCCTCCATCAATGAGCCTTCCCTCCCCACCTCCATCAATGAGCCTTCCCTCCCCACCTCCATCAATGAGCCTTCCCTTCCCACCTCCATCAATGAGCCTTCCCTTCCCACCTCCATCAATGAGCCTTCCCCTCTCCCTCCATCAATGAGCCTTCCCCCCACCTCCATCAACAAACCTTCCCTCCCCACCTCCATCAATGAGCCTTCCTTTACCGCCTCCATTAATGAGCCTTCCCTCCCCCACCTCCATCAATAAGCCTTCCCTCCCCACCTCCATCAATAAGCCATCTCCCCCACTTCCATCAATGAACCTTCCCTCCTTGCCTCTATCAATGAGCCTTCCCTCCCCACCTGCATCAATGAGCCTTCCCTCCCCACCCCCATCAATGAGCCTTTCCTTCCCCACCTCCAGCAATGAGCCTTCCCTCCCCGCCTCCATAAATGAGCCTTCCCTTCCCACCTCCATCAATGAGCCTTCCCCTCTCCCTCCATCAATGAGCCTTCCCCCCACCTCCATCAATGAGCCTTCCCTCCCCACCTCCATCAATGAGCCTTTATTCACCCATGACCCTGTTGCCAGTTGGCCGGTTCTCCTTCTTTGGACCACGTTTGGTCAGTCCTGACCACTGCAGACCGAAAACATCCCACAACAGCTGCAGTTTTGGAGTTGCTCTGACCCATTTGTCTAGACGTTACAATTTGGTCCTTGTCGAAGTCCCTCCAATCCTTACACTTGTCCATTTTTTTCTGCTTTTAGCACAACAACTTCAGAGACAACATGTTCACTTGCTGCCTAATATATCCCACATACTTCCAGGTGCCACTATAACCAGATAATCAATGTTACTCACTTTAGGAGAAAGAAACCGCCGCTCCAAATAAGTGCACTTCAGTGGTAGATATTTGGCTCAAAACCCCGGTGGGTGCAGGCAATGCACGGAGCATAAATGGAAGGAGAAAAATTATTTTGGACAGCCGCACTCCAGTGGAATGTAGAAAAATTATATACCGGTGCCTTTTATTCTGGTAAATAAAAACACTACAAAAGCAAAAAACAGCAAACAGTGGGGTAATGAAGCTGACGCATTTCACATTGATAAACAATGCTTAGTCATAGCTTATTCACTTTACCCGTCAGTGGTCAGAATGTTATGGCAGATCGGTGTATATGGTAATATAATAGAGTGCAAAAGTGGTTTTTTTAATACATTTTGTACACAATAATAAAATGGTATTCAATTATTTGAGGCTTTTTTTTTAGTACCTCCATGATAACCTAAACGTCCAAAGGAAGGCAAAAGAAAAACCTCCGGCATTTATAGTCAACTTTGCTATACGGGAAAATGTCCTTCCCGGCCACATCAGATGATAAGACGGTCAGATCAATTGGCTGGACCATTAAATGAAGACAATGTCCTTTAGTAATTGTAACTAGTGTTGAGCAGAATATGCCATATTCGAATTCGCGATATATCTCGAATATATAGTCGAATATTCGACAGATATTCGCTAAATACGAATATTCGTGATATATTTTCGAAATGAAATGATTGCGAATTTTCGCTATCGCGAATGCGAATGCGATTGCGAATTGCGAATTGCGATTGCGAATATTCGAGAAATGCGGAATGGAGCACTCTGATTGGCACAGAATATTCGTGATATATTACAATATAAAATAATTGCGAATATTCGAGAAATGCGGAATGGAGCACTCTGATTGGCTCAGAATATTCGTGATATATTACAATACACAATAATTGCGAATATTCGGCAAATGCGGAAGGAGCACTCTGATTGGCTCAGAATATTCGTGATATATTACAATACAAAATAATTGCGAATATTCGGCAAATGCGGAAGGAGCACTCTGATTGGCTCAGAATATTCGTGATATATTACAATACACAATAATTGCGAATATTCGAGAAATGCGGAATGGAGCACTCTGATTGGCTCAGAATATTCGTGATATATTACAATACAAAATAATTTCGAAATTTCGAGAAATGCGGAATGGAGTACTCTGATTGGCTCAGAATATTCGTGATATATTACAATATAAAATAATCGCGCGATATCGCTATTTGCCGAATAATCGCATTGCGATTTTTCGGCAATATAAAATGAGCGCTGCAGCTACTCGGCCCAAGGTCTCTAATCATACCAGCAATGCATTTAGACGTCGATGGGGATCTCTAGGATGTGATCTGTTCTAAAAAAAAATTTAAAACATTCGAATATTCGAAATAGCGAATATTCGCCGCGATATTCGCGATATTCGCGAATACTCGAATATGCAATATTTGTAGCGAATATTCGCAATGCGAATATTCGTGAGCAACACTAATTGTAACTTTGTAAAGAAATCATCCAAACGTTTTAAAATTTACTATTGATTTTGTTTTTTGTTACTACTTCCTGTGGTAAGGAAGTCCAGAGCACAACCACTCTTATAATAAAGTAGATGTGTAAGGCGGCGTACACACGACCGAGAAACTCGTCCGGCGAAACACATCGTTTTCCCCGTCGAGTTCCTTGTTCGGCAGTCAAAAAACTCTTTGGGCGTGTACACACGACCGAGGTTCTCGCTGGAAACCAGCGAGAACCTCGCTGGAAGCTGCATTCCAGCGAGGACCTCGGCCGCGTGTACGCTCTCGGCGAGCTTCCCGTCGGGAAGCCCGTCGAGCAGAAATAGAGAGCACGCTCTCTATTTGCTCGACGGCCCGCCTGGAAGAATGGCTGGTTGCCATTCCCGACGGGCGGGTCGCCGATTTCGACGGCCGGCAGGGAACCTCGACGGGCGGAACGATGTGTTCTGCCCGTCGAGGTTCTCTGCCGCGTGTACGCGGCCTTTGAGCCAAATTTTCCCATTGCCCATGGAGGAAATAGAGAACATGCTCTCTTTTTGGCTCGACGAGTTCCTCGATGGGTCTCGGCGAAAAGTGTACAGACGACCGGTTTCCTCGGCAGAATACGTCTCCCATCGAGTTTCTTGCTGGATTCTGCCGAGAAAACCGGTCGTGTGTACGCCGCCTGATAGTCACTATTACCCCGGCTGATAATCTTATTACAGAAGTTCGGACATTCCGACAACAAAACCGTGGATTGTTTTCCCGACGGAATCTTGCCTCAAACTTGTCTTGCATACACACGTCACACAAATGTTGTCGGAAATTCCGACCCTCAAGAACGCGGAGACGTACAACACTACGACGAGCCGAGATCAATGAGGTTCAATAGGCAGTGCGGCTCTTCTGCTTGATTCCGAGCATGCGTGGAATTTTTGTGTGTCGGAATTGCATACACGCGTACGGAATTTGCCGACAAGAACCTTTTGTTTTCGGGAAAAATTGATAACCAGCTCTCAAACATTTGTTGGCTGGATAAGGGTCTCCTCTTGCAGAACTAGACCCATGAACTCTGCTCTCTGCTGCCAGGCCTCAGGCTACTTATAAGCTCTCCCTCCAGCTTCTGGGCACACCTCCCTAGGTGCTTGTTCTGTTCTCCTTCCCTCTATACTTCTAGAAGTCTCTAGAAGATAGGAGGAAGTCCATTAAAGTTGTGTTTGAAAAAAAAAGTGTTTGGGGGTTCTAAGTAATTTTCTAGCAAAAAATACTGACTTGTTTACGAAAAGTGGTAGAAAAGGCCTGGTCTTCAAGTGGCAGAAAAGGCCTGGTCTTCAAGTGGCAGAAAAGGCCTGGTCTTCAAGTGGTAGAAAAGGTCTGGTCTTCAAGTGGCAGAAAAGGCCTGGTCTTCAAGTGGCAGAAAAGGCCTGGTCTTCAAGTGGTAGAAAAGGTCTGGTCTTCAAGTGGCAGAAAAGTCCTGGTTTTCAAGTGGTAAACGTGGCCTGGTCTTCGAGTGGTAAACAAGGCCTGGTCTTCAAGTGGTAGAAAAGGTCTGGTTTTCAAGTGCCAGAAAAGGCCTGGTCTTCAAGTGGTAGAAAAGGCCTGGTCTTCAAGTGTCAGAAAAGGCCTGGTCTTCAAGTGTCAGAAAAGGCCTGGTCTTCAAGTGTCAGAAAAGGCCTGGTCTTCAAGTGGTAGAAAAGGCCTGGTCTTCAAATGGCAGAAAAGGCCTAGTCTTCAAGTGGCAGAAAAGGCCTGGTCTTCAAGTGGTAAACATGGCCTGGTCTTCAAGTGGTAGAAAAGGTCTGGTCTTCAAGTGGCAGAAAAGGCCTGGTCTTCAAGTGGTAAACAAGGCCTGGTCTTCAAGTGGTAGAAAAGGTCTGGTCTTCAAGTGGCAGAAAAGGCCTGGTCTTCAAGTGGTAGAAAAGGCCTGGCCATCAAGTGGTAGAAAAGGCCTGGTCTTCAAGTGGTAAAAAAGGCCTGGCCATCAAGTGGTAGAAAAGGCCTGGTCTTCAAGTGGTAAAAAAGGCCTGGCCATCAAGTGGTAGAAAAGGTCTGGTCTTCAAGTGGTAGAAAAGGCCTGGTCTTCAAGTGGTAAAAAAAGGCCTGGTCTTCAAGTGGTAGAAAAGGTCTGGTCTTCAAGTGGTAGAAAAGGTCTGGTCTTCAAGTAGTAGAAAAGGCCCGGTCTTCAAGTGGTGAAAAAGGCCTAGCCTTCAAGTGGCAGAAAAGGCCTGGTCTTCAAGTGGTAAACAAGGTCTGGTCTTCAAGTGGTAAACAAGGTCTGGTCTTCAAGTGGTTATGGAAGGTAAAAGCTCCAGGACTGCTAAGCTCACTCGTGAGTCATTGACCTGGAACGAGTATGTCGCTAGTGAAGTCAGGACGTTTGACCTACATACATGTTCCCGGTCAGTGACTATCGGAAAAGTCAGGAGATGATTGACATCTCTGGAGTATGCGCTCTTCAGAAACAAGTCATCAGTGGCGGCTTCATATTTCTATCTTCTCAGGTTCCTTTTATAATTCCGGCACAATCCAATAAGAAAACATGTAAGGCCTGAAGCAAAAGACACCCCCCTTCCCCGGTTAATGGGTATATGGTGTCCTGATGGAAAAAGACGTTCCTAAGTCATTTCCAGCGCTTCTCGCGTCTTATCATTGCAGAATTTGGCCTGGACATTTGAATATCTAGCGTAGAGTAACGTTTTTTCTCACGAGTGACCCACCAGAGACGTCCGTGGCACATCTCATTAACGAGCAGTCAATCTGATCTGTACAGTACCTCTAACGTCCTTTCACTCGACGGGCCTTTTATTTCAAGGCAATCTCAACGCCTGCGCCGCCGCTCTGACAGTGACATATTAGTATTGCGGTCTCTCGCTATCTGATATCTCACAATTTGCCACCGTACTAAAGAATTGATTAATGGCCTTCTGTTGAGGGGATGTAATTGGCTGAGACTCTTGCACAAAATAATCAGGGACCCCGCACCTCCTGGCATACTCCGCGGGCATGCTAATGAGCATGCAGGTTAATTAAACCCTCGGCGCCCGGAGACAGTAACGAATGGCTGCTTGTGAGAAAGCGCTGGTCTATGGGAAAGAGGCAAGAGGCAGATTCTGCAGTTTTCTGGGCAATTATGGTAGAAAATGGGACAAAGTCTCCACTGAGGAGACGGGGGAGGGGGGGGGGAGATTTTCACGGGTGAGTTTAATAATTTTATGATGTCATTTCAACGTTGCGACAATAAATCTATTAATGGCCTCTATTTATAGCCGGGGAAGAAACACTGAAAACTCTAATTTGCCTGCAGTGATTTGTGGGACAATTTAGCTTTACCAAACACGAGTCACGTGGGGGGGATTAATTAAAGCAACAACATCATTTATTTGTATGTACAGTGTAATGTATGTACATGGGTTTCATGCAGTGGTCTCCAAAATGTGGTCTGGGGGTCGGACATGGGCCTTTTCTTGCCTTTATCAGGGGTCCTTGGGTCACTATTCTTCCCACTGACACCAATGATGGGACACTATTCTTCCCACTGATACCAATGATGGGACACCATTCCCCCACTGATACCAATGATGGGACACTATTCTTCCCACTGATACCAATGATGGGACACTATTCCTCCCACTGAAGCCAGTGATGGGTCATTATTCCTCCCACTGACACCAATGATGGGACACTATTCTTCCCACTGATACCAATGATGGGACACTATTCCTCCCACTGACACCAATGATGGGACACTATTCTTCCCACTGATACCAATGATGGGACACTATTCCTCCCACTGACACCAATGATGGGACACTATTCTTCCCACTGATACCAATGATGGGACACTATTCCTCCCACTGACACCAATGATGGGACACTATTCTTCCCACTGATACCAATGATGGGACACTATTCCTCCCACTGAAGCCAGCGATGGGACACTATTCCTCCCACTGACACCAATGATGGGACACTATTCCTCCCACTAACACCAATGATGGGACACTATTCCTCCCACTGAAGCCAGTGATGGGGTGTTGTTACAGATGCCAGGACATTTTCTTCTCCCATTGCCCAAAGTGCGGCCCCTCTAAAGTCTGAAGGATACTAAACTCACCAGCCCTTTGTTTTAGAGAGTATGGGGACCCCATTTTTACAGTTGTCCTCATGGGGGATCCATGTTGAGCGCTTGGAGACCCCATATTGGATGAGGTAACAATGTTCTGTGCGGAATCCTTTCTCAACCTTTTTACTATGAAGAAACCCTTAAATTCATTCTCAGATCTCAGTGAACCCCCAGGACTGCCACTCATCCCAACTCCCCACCAGGACTGCCACTCATCCCAACTCCCCGCCAGGACTGCCACTCCTCCCAACTCCCCGCCAGGACTGCCACTCCTCCCAACTCCCCACCAGGACTGCCACTCCTCCCAACTCCCCGCCAGGACTGCCACTCATCCCAACTCCCCTCCAGGACTGCCACTCATCCCAACTCCCCGCCAGGACTGCCACTCCTCCCAACTCCCCGCCAGGACTGCCACTCATCCCAACTCCCCACCAGGACTGCCACTCATCCCAACTCCCCTCCAGGACTGCCACTCCTCCCAACTCCCCGCCAGGACTGCCACTCATCCCAACTCCCCACCAGGACTGCCACTCATCCCAACTCCCCTCCAGGACTGCCACTCCTCCCAACTCCCCTCCAGGACTGCCACTCCTCCCAACTCCCCGCCAGGACTGCCACTCATCCCAACTCCCCTCCAGGACTGCCACTCATCCCAACTCTCCGCCAGGACTGACACTCATCCCAACTCCCCTCCAGAACTGCCACTCATCCCAACTCTCCGCCAGGACTGCTACTCATCCCAACTCCCCGCCAGGACTGCCACTCATCCCAACTCCCCTCCAGGACTGCCACTCCTCCCAACTCCCCGCCAGGACTGCCACACATCCCAACTCTCCGCCAGGACTGCCACTCATCCCAACTCCCCTCCAGAACTGCCACTCATCCCAACTCTCCGCCAGGACTGCTACTCATCCCAACTCCCCACCAGGACTGCCACTCCTCCCAACTCCCCGCCAGAACTGCCACTCATCCCAACTCTCCGCCAGGACTGCTACTCATCCCAACTCCCCACCAGGACTGCCACTCCTCCCAACTCCCCGCCAGGACTGCCCCTCATCCCAACTCCCCTCCAGGACTGCCACTCCTCCCAACTCCCCGCCAGGACTGCCACTCCTCCCAACTCCCCACCAGGACTGCCACTCATCCCAACTCTCCGCCAGGACTGCCACTCCTCCCAACTCCCCGCCAGGACTGCCACTCATCCCAACTCCCCGCCAGGACTGCCACTCCTCCCAACTCCCCGCCAGGACTGCCACTCATCCCAACTCCCCGCCAGGACTGCTACTCATCCCATTCCCCCCATCCCCCACCAAGGAGTAAGAGAAGGAATAGAATTAGAGAATACATGTAAGGGAGAGGAAATGATTGGTAGGAACAAAGAAAAGGGGAGAAAAAGACCAAGAGAAAGAACAAGAAAGACGGCTAGAGAGTGGGATGGGAGGGAAAAAATAAAATACATTTGCATAGAGAGGGATACATGGGAAAGAAAGGAAAACAAAAAGAGACAGAGTGGTACATCCCAAAATGTATCATAAGGGGTTTAAATACTGTACGAGTGGAAGGGACTCAAGAAGGGCTAAATGTCCGTGGGTTAGGGGCGCAAATTACTTGTCTTGCCGGTGCTGACAACCCGGGCTATGAAAATTATTTTACTGTTAGGGGTCCCCACAACTTGTGAAATTTTATCAAGGGGTCCCGGCACTAGAAAGGCTGAGAACCACTGAATTACAGTAAACAAAAAGAAGCAACAAAAATATTTAGATTGAAGAAAGATGTCAATGTTTTGGAAATCAAAGGATCTTCCTAACAATGTCATAGAACTCAAAGGATGTTCCTGACGATGTCATAGAATTCAAAAGATCTCCCTGGTGATGTCATAGAACTCAAAGGATGTTTCTGACGATGTCATAGAACTCAAAGGATGTTCCTGACGATGTCATAGAATTCAAAAGATCTCCCTGGTGATGTCATAGAACTCAAAGGATGTTTCTGACGATGTCATAGAACTCAAAGGATGTTCCTGACGATGTCATAGAATTCAAAAGATCTTCCTGGTGATGTCAGATCAAAGGATGTTCCTGATGAAGTCAGAGATCAAAGGATCTTCCTGGCACCCATAGGACTGGTCTACCACCCCAGTGTTGTGTCAGATATAAATGAAATAGGAAAGGGATGGCGGGGAGAGACTTGGCCGTATGGAAAGGATTCTAATTTTCTAATTAAAAGTTCAGAACCTCTTTTGGGAACCGACAAGTCACATTAATTTATTGCAGAGTAAAGTAGTGAGCTTCCTAGGATTACCTCTGGACCCGGTATAATTACCATAGAGCTGAGCTCAGGACAGGACTGAATTACCTACCTGCTCATTGTGAGTCATACCTGAGAGTACAGCGCCGAGGTTTGGCATCAACTCCCGGACTGGAGGGATTCTTGGCTGCTCGTTAGCAAAGCTCTGCGGCGTGCATTTAATTCCTGCAATGTTTTATTACGTCCGCGGCTCTGATTTATGGGTTTTGCTTTAGGTGACATCTAATGATTGTGCTGAGGGGCGAATAATATACATAGATTCTCCCAGTGACAAGTCATTAGATGTAAGAGGATCAAGTGACACGCTGTGCGGTGCCGCCAAGGGCTACAAATATGCAGCTGCCCTTTTATTTTATATGTAACCTTGGCCTATCTATCTATCTATCTATCTATCTATCTATTTATCTATCATCTATCTATCTATCTATCTATCTATCTATCTCTCTCTCTCTCTCTCTCTCTCTGTCTGTCTGTCTGTCTGTCTCTCTCTCTCTCTATCTATCTATCTATCTATCTATCTATCTATCTATCTATCTATCTCTCTCTCTCTCTATCTATCTATCTATCTATCTATCTATCTATCTATCTATCTATCTATCTATCTATCTATCTATCTATCTATCTATCTATCTATCTATCTATCTATCTATCTATCTATCTATCTATCTATCTATCTATCTATCTATCTATCTATCTATCTATCTATCTATCTATCTATCTATATATCTATCTATCTATCTATCTATCTATCTATCTATCTATCTATCTATCTATCTATCTATCTATCTATCTATCTATCTATCTATCTATCTATCTATCTATCTATCTATCTATCTATCTATCTATCTATCTATTTATCTATCATCTATCTATCTATCTATCTCTCTCTCTCTCTCTCTCTCTCTCTCTCTCTCTCTCTCTCTCTCTCTCTCTCTCTCTATCTATCTATCGCAGAGGATGGTGTCAGTAGTTTTACTATTTTATTTTTTTTATTATTTTTTACAATAACATTTTTTATTTTATACAATGTTTTTTATTTATTTTTATATACATTTTTAGGAGCCCCGTTGAGAGGCTTTAGTGAATATAAGGGCAAGTGCGACCTTCGTGACCCTGGTAGTTCTACCACTGGTGTCAGTAGTTTTATTCTTTTTTGTTGTTTTATTTTTTTATTCTTTTTTTACGGCGGCCGTATATGTGCAGTGGGCGGGTGGGAAGTAGTTAAATACCACCAAAATAAATCTCTATCTGTCTCAAAACAATGTCATATGAATAGAGTGTTACATGACCGCGCAAAGTGTGAGAGCGCTGAAAGATGAACATTGGCCTGGGTAGGAAGAGGGGTGGAAGTGCCCAGCAGGCAACTGGTAGGTTGCACACCTCCCAACTTCTTGAGATGGGAATGAGGGACACCTATCAGCAAAAGTATGCAGGCATAGGACACGCCCCTTGCCACTCCCCTCTTAAAGGAGAATTGTACATGTAGCGCCCCCCCCCCCATTTGGCGGGGCGTTACGCAAAAGTTAGTGAGGAATGGGAGAGTTAAGTTGCTCCCACTCACAAATTGGTTAAGTTTAGGCTTTCTAGGCCAGTCTGCATGCTAGGGGAGGTGTTTTTACCCCTGGGTGACAGTTGGCGCAGGAAGGGGTTCTGACAGACCCACTTTCTCCCAGCAGCCAATCAGAGGAGGATCTTCCCTCTGGACATGCTGGCGGGAGAGTATATCTGTGGCAGACGCCTGAGAGAAGGGGAGACGTTCTACACGGGGCCCGCGTTCCAGGTGCGGCATCCACCTTTAGGGTGCGCGCACCCATGGGCCCCGCCATCGAGGCCTGCCTGGCCGAAGCGGAGCTTCACCCTGACATTGAGAGGGGCCCCAGCGGCTTGCTGGGTTCCAGATCCTAAGCTGGGAGCTGTACGGTGGGGGGTCGGCTCGGGAGACCCAAAGACAGAGGTTGTCCGCGAGGCCTAGGCGAACCACCGGGGATCTGGTCATCACTACATGACAGGTACACTTCAACTGTCCTCTGATGACTCTAGAGAAGTGACTTACTGGGGGGATCCATTAGTTTTACTTACAGTAAATCAGTCATAGAGAAGAGTCATACACTACATAGGAATGTTCTATGTTCTACACAAGTTCAATATACTACTGGCCAGTATTCCAGTGGTTCCAAACCTGGGGTACATGTACCCTATGCAGAGGTACTACAGGGGGTATTTGATAGAAAGACAAGGGGAAAAATTATCAACGACTAGACTTACTGAAATGTTACAGTAAAACTCACAGTATTAGATAGATTTACATGGGAGGCACTACTGTAATTGCAGCTCTTTGACCCTTTTTGTTACTGTATTGTATGTTATATTCTTCAAAATAAGGATTATAATGATAATTGCATCATACAGTAAGCTGCAGTTTTTACTGGAATACTACTGTAAACTGTATTATCAATATTGTAGAAAATAAACGATTCCATACTATTCCATAGTTTATTTTCTACAATATTTTTCTTGTCATGGTTAGTATCATACGTAACATCCCACTGAGGTAAGATACTGTAATACTGTAGGCCTATCACACACACACACAAAATGAATACGCAAATGAGTAAATAAACATATTTGTTGCTCTATGCACAGTGTCCTGTCCTATACATTATATAATTCCATCATTGATTGTGAGGCCATGGTTGATGACATGGGGCCAGATTCAGGAACAGTTAGGCTGGCGGATCCAGTGATCCGCCAGCCTAACTGTGCCTTTGAGCCGGCGTTTCTGTTTTCTGTAACCAGAAAACAAGAAACGCCGGGTTGAAGCTCCGATGCGAGCAGCGTAACTGAGTTTCGCCATCGCATCGTTACTTCAACTTAAAAATGGCGCCGGGGGCGTTCCCGCCGATTTCCGCTCAAAAAATATGTTAATGAGCGGAAATCGGCAATTCACGAGCGCGACGCAGTGACGTTACGACGTTTCCGGACGGGATACGCGGCGCATAGTTATACCTACATGGGGTTGGAATATCCTATGTTAGGTATAGGCGTCGTCATCGCGTCGGAAAAAAAAAAAAAAACGTCGCTTGCGTAAAACGTTCATGAATGGGAATGTGACGTCATTGACGTTCATTCACAAAATTTGGAGCATGCGCACGGGGATGTTTTAACACTCGACACATGCGCAGTACGTTCGCGGCGGGAACGCGCTTCGTTTAAATACTACACGCCCCGTACCCGCCCAATTTAAATTCCGCCGGCTCATTTGCGATGCGCTGCCGCAACTTTAGGAGCAAGTGCTTCGTGAATGACAGCACTTGCTCCTAAAATTTCTGCAGCGTAACGCAAATGAGAAGCGTTACTCCGGAGCAAAGATGCTCCCATCTACCTGAATCTGGCCCATGGTCTATAATTGTGGCCCGAATTTCATCAGGGACAGCATGGTGTCTTCGTGCTCCTCGGCCTCTTCCCCCTATTCCACCATCACGCACCCTTACTCCTCCTCTTCTTCTTCCTCTTCCTCCAGCAGGCAGTTGCCCGTGTTCATCTACTTGGCCAGGTGCCTCCATGTTCAGACATTGTACTGGTCCTGCATGGTCAATCTCTATATATACATGATTGGCAGCATTCACAATCATGGACAGCACCTCTCAGGTAACTAAACTGAGGCCGCGTACACACGTCATCATCACATGCACAATAGGGAGGCCCGGAGTGGAAAAGACAGCAAAGAAAGATAACGCAGGGCCGGGCATGACTAGGGGGAGGTAGGACAATGAAGGGTTAACTGTGGAAGGAGCCTGGTTGGTTGGAAGGAAAGTCAGGCAGAGAGGCTGTGAGGGGTGGAGCATTATTTAAGGGAGGGGCGGGGACCAAGAGGTAAAGTGCGGGAAGGAAGTGCAAGGAGGCAGGTTTTCCTCTCTCTGCTCCTTGCTTTATCCAGCCATGGGGGATTTTGACAGGCTTTTCGCGCGGTTGAGGGCGGCGGCGGCATCTCGGGGCCCTGGATGGCTTGAAGAGCAGGTTGGGGGATGGCTGGACGATGAGGCGGGGGGGTCACAGGACACGGAGTGGCGGTCGCAGGACACTGAACGGCGGTCGCCTCGTGCGCGGAGGTCGCGGCCTCCAGAGCGTTACTCCCCGGGCCCCACTAAAAAAGGCCAGAAGTCGGTGAGGAGCCCCCCTTCAGGCACGGCGCCCCCCCCGGCAAAGCGGGCTAATGCTTCGGTCGGGGGTGAGGCGGACCGGGACACACGACGGCGGCGAGAGACGGTGGGCGGGGCTACGGGCGGCGATGGCGCCCGGGCCTCGCCGCCACAGCGGGGACAGAGGGATCGTTCGGTCTCCCCCGGGGCTGAGAGGGGGAGGACTCGGCGCGGGAGGAGCCGTGAAACGGCCGGCGGGCTGCCTGTTTCCTCGGCCGCCGGCTCCAGGGCAGAGGGGAGGCCGGAATGCCCAAGGCAGTCGGGAGGATCGGCGGGGCCCAGTCCGGGCCCGGGGAGAGATGAGGGGCGTTCCGCCACAGCGACAGCCGGGTCCCAAACCAGAGGTCACCCGGCGGTTAGGCCAGGGTCTGCGGCCCACGGGCTGTCGGGGCCTGGGGGGCTGACGTCGCCAGGGACGCTGGCTTCAGAAGACAGGTCAGAGGGAGAAGCAACCGATTCCGACGGCGAGGATCCCGCGGTGGCACAGCCGGCGGTGGACGGGACTTCAAGGAATGAAAGGGACACGTCCGGTCGGCACGGTAAGAACATTCAATCTGTGGAGGGGGAGGTGGCGGCGGTGCTGGGTAGACTGTTGGGGGTGGGGGGTGTTGAAAATGTTTCGGGTGGGGGGGCTGTGTCTTTTTCCAATCCCCCCCCCGGTTGCTGCCCCGCGGGTGGCGGGCGCCCCGCCTGCCGCACCGGGTGCTCCGGCGGGATTGGGGGAATTTTTTAGAGGTTTGAGAGATTTGGTGCAGCGTTTTTCCGGGGGGTTGCCAGCATACCCGCAGGTCGCACCCTGGGTGGGGGGTGGGGTTGGGGCACAAGGGGTCGCAGCTCCCCCGGTGGTGGTGGACGACCCCCTCACCGGAGGGCAGTGTCCGGTTCCGGACAGCAGCACGGCTGGAGAAAAGGGGGGGACGGAGAAACCAGCGGCGGTCAGGTCTGATGTGGTGCGCATAGCTGACGCTGCAAAATGCGAAGTTTACGTGTGTTTTGAGGGTCCCTTGGGAGCTCATTTAAAGCAGGAGGTTAGGGACAAAATAGTCAAGGGGGAATATGTCGAGATCTTCTCCCTCCTCCCGTTGGAAAAATTCAATCTGGACAGGGTCAAGCCAGATGACTCCAAAAAGGAGGATGAGGAGAAGAGGAGGTATAGATTGATCCCACGTACGTTTCAAAATTGGCTACAGGCGTTCGCCATAATGGCAAGCGTCATAGGGGAGAAGAACCCGGAGCATTGTTCTGGGTTGTTCTGCTATATGGACGCAATTGGGGAGGCACATCGGGTGTACGGGGGTACAGGTTGGTTACGCTATGATGAACAATTTCGGCAGCGTAGGGCGGTCCGCCCATCCTTGCGATGGGATCACAAGGACATAAGTTTGTGGATGCGGATGATGTCGGCGCCGCGGACGCAAAATCAGTTTTTTCCAGGTGGGGCCGGAGGTGCTTCTACCTCAGGACCGCCGGCCGGAAAGAAGTGGGGGGTTTGCTGGAAATTTAACGAGGGCTCTTGCACCTATGGCGGAACCTGTCGTTTCAGGCACGAATGCTCCGGATGTGGGGGTGGTCATCCCTTGTCCCGGTGCTTCAAAAAGGGGAAGCGGGCGGGGGAGGCTGGGAACAAGAGGGAGGACGCCAGTGAAGGGGGAAAGGATGCTTCCTTTTCTAAGTAGATATCCGGATAGGGCAGCGGCGGAGCTGCTCACCGTGGGTTTTTCTGAAGGATTTGCGATTCCTTGCATGTTGTCAGAGGTACCGCCCTTCGCAAAAAACTTGCGGTCTGCTTTAGAAAATCCGGGGGTGGTGTCTGAAAAATTGGCCAAGGAAGTGGAATTGGGCAGGATGGGGGGACCGTTTGAGGTGGTGCCATTGCCCAGATTGGTGGTCTCACCTTTGGGGGTTGTGCCCAAGAAGGAACCGAACAAGTTCCGCCTCATCCACCACTTGTCCTTCCCAAAGGGGGGGTCGGTGAATGACGCTATAGACCCAGAGGCCTGCACGGTGTCGTACACTTCTTTTGATGCGGCGGTGAGGTGGGTCAGGCGGTACGGAAAAGGGGCGCTCATGCCGAAATCGGATATCGAGGCCGCATTTCGCTTGTTACCGGTACACCCGGACAGCTTTTGGCTGCTGGGTTGCCAGTGGCAAGGGAAGTACTACGTGGACCAATGTCTGCCCATGGGCTGTTCCATCTCGTGCGCCTTGTTCGAGAAGTTCAGCTCTTTCTTGGAGTGGGTGGTCAGAGATGTGGCGGGTATCGATTCGGTAATCCATTATCTTGATGACTTTCTGTGTGTGGGCCCCCCTTCTTCCAGGGTGTGCGGTATCCTGTTGGCAACGCTGCAGCACATAGCGGAGAGGTTTGGGGTGCCATTGGCAGCCGATAAGACCGAGGGCCCGACCACAGAACTGAGTTTTTTGGGAATAGTGTTAGATTCAGAGGCCATGGAGTGCAGGTTGCCTGTGAAAAAGGTGGAGAATCTCCGGATGGTGATTAAAGGTATGTTGGGGTGCAACAAGGTGCAGTTGAGAGCGCTTCAGTCATTGCTGGGCAAGTTAAATTTTGCCTGTCGCATCATTCCCATGGGGAGGGTGTTCTGCCGACGGCTGTCGGCGGCCACTGCAGGGGTTAAGTCGCCGACGCATTTCATACGGTTGACTAAGGAGCTACACGCGGATTTGCGAGTGTGGCATACGTTCCTGGAGGAGTACAATGGCCGGTCCCTGTGGATGGAAGGCCCGGTGAGTAATTTTGATTTGGAGCTTGTCACGGACGCGGCGGGGTCCACAGGTTACGGGGCCTTCTTCAAAGGGTGCTGGAGTGCGGAGGGGTGGCCGGCAGAATGGATAGCAGAGGGGTTGGTAAAGAACTTGGTACTGTTGGAATTGTTCCCGGTGGTGGTGGCGTTGGAGTTGTGGGGTGAAGCTTGCAAGAATTTGAAGATTAGGTTGAACTGTGACAACATGGGGGTGGTTCAGGTCATCAACCGTATCTCCGCATCTTCCCTGCCGGTGGTTCGGTTGTTGCGCCATCTAGTATTGCGTTGTCTGCAATGGAACATATTCTTGTATGCTGTTCACATTCCGGGTGTGGACAACAGGCTTGCTGACGCTTTGTCTCGCTTTCAGTGGGACGGGTTCAGGGAGCTGGCCCCACACGCGGAAAAGGAAGGTGTGCCTTGCCCGGGGTGGATGTGGGGGATTGTTTCGGGATCGCCGCCACATGGATCAGGCGCTCGGTGAGTATGGTTACATGGGCGGCGTATACCAAGGTCTGGGACGAATGGTACAGTTACACGCGGTTGGCGGACGCCAATCTTGGAGATGCGGAACTGGGATGGTTAGTATTGTACTTTGCGGTACGCCATATGGAAAATATGGGGTCGGTCACGGCACTTACCAAAAAATTGACGGCGTTGGCATTCTTGTTCAAGCTGGAGGGTAGGCCGGATTTGACTAAGTCGTTTTGGGTGAAGCAGGCGGTAAAAGGGTACAGAAAAGGTAAGGTATCCAGGGACACGAGGAGGCCGGTCTCTTTTTCCGTGTTGCAGTCGATCTGTGGTGTTTTGTCGGGAGTGTGCTCTTCGGTGTATGAGGTGAGTTTGTTTAGGGCGGTTTTTTCCATAGCCTTCTTTGGAGCTTTCAGGCTAGGTGAGTACCCTCCAAGGTAGTCGAGGGGGGGTTGCTGGTCGGGGATGTACGGATGTTGGAGGACAGGGTGGTGTTACGGCTGCGCAGGTCCAAGACGGACTAGTATGGAAAAGGGTCGGAGGTATTTCTATACGCGCTACAGGGGTCAGTTGTCTGCCCAGTAAAGGTTATGGGGGAGTTCCTGGCTATTCGCCCGGGTTTGGGGGGTCCCCTATGGATGCACGCGGATGGGTCTTTTGTCTCTAGGTTCCAGTTCGTGGCAGTCTTTCGGAAGTGCTTACGGGCAGCAGGGTTCGCTGCGGAACAGTACGCCTCGCACTCCTTCCGCATCGGGGCTGCTACAGAAGCTGCTCGGTGCGGGTTGGATGAGGCTGCTGTAAAACGGATTGGGAGGTGGGAATCCAAGAGATTCAGGTCATACGTTAGGCCACATATGTTGCAGGAATGATGATTGCTGGGGTTTCGGAGTGTTGCTAGGTTGGTGTTGGGGTTGTGGTGAGAAGTATGTGTTATTGCTTGTCACTCATGCTTGTCATTTGTTTTTCAGATGGTGTTCAGGAGCGCCTTGTTTGGATTTTGGGGCACTCCTACGTGTACTGGGGAGCTTTAAGGGCGGATGCTAGGCCGGAAGGGCGTCAGCTAGGTATCCCTAGGAGTGAAGCAAGGATCAGGTGGTTGGGGATCCGGGGGATGGGGTGGGGCAGGGTGCTGCCAGAGGTACAGCATTTTGCCCGGCTGGACCGTCCACCTGACATTTTGGTTCTCCATGTGGGGGGGAATGATTTAGGGATTAGGCCCATTGGGGATTTGATTACGGCCGTTAAGGCGGATGTCTTAACCTTTCGCGCGGCCTATCCGGGCATGCTGCTGGTTTGGTCGGACATAATTGCTCGGACAACCTGGCGCATGGCAAGGTCTGTAGTGCGGTTGGATAAGGGGCGGATTTAGGTAAACAAGGTGATTGGGAGGTTCGTGGTGAGACATGGGGGCTTGGTAGTGAGACACATGGAGTTGGAGAGGAACGTGGGGCTTTATTTACGCGGAGATGGTATTCACCTATCCGACGTGGGGATGGAGTTATGGTTTTTAGATTTGCAGGAGGGGATCCAGAGGGCCCTGCGGGTGTGGAGGGGCCCGTAAGGGTAAGGTGTTACCCGTTCGGGCTGTGGCGGTGTTAGTTGGTCTTTGATGGCGGCAGTTACAGATGTGATGGAAATGGTGGTGGGCTTATCGGTGGGATGGGACCCTTATGGGTATTTATTCCAGCGGAACGGTGTCCGCTGGAATACGGTTGGTTGCACTGCAGGACAAAAAGGTTTGTCTCCGAGCTGGGTCGGCTGGGGGCCGGTTTAAGGGTTAATGGTGGTGCAGTGCAGTAGTAAAGGAAGGTGAAGCCGGGTTGCCGTCAAAGATCAGGAAGCTGGGTTATATATAAAGTTGGTTACAAAATTGTTAAGGAATAAAGTTTGTGTGATTTAATTATTTTGATTTAATTATTTAATTTATATGGTTAAAAATAAATTGGCTGTTGTGGCCACTTTACTCCAACAAGATTGTGTCTCTCTCGTTAATCTTAGTAAGGGGGGGGAGGGGGTAAGTGAGGTAATAATAAAAGGGGTTGATGGTTTTGGGTAAGAATTGGGCTATCCGATGTACACTGGTCAAGTCTGTTCAATTGTCAAAATTATTCAGGAACATAATACCATGAATACCATATATGAATCTCTTGGAACATTTGATAAAATGATTACAGCAATTGACAGTCAGGTACAACTAGAACTTGAACGAAGGAGGAGTTTGTCTTAGATGACCAATCAAACAGTAAGGCCCCGTACACACGACCGAGCTTCTCGGCAGAATCCAGCGAGAAGCTCGCTGGGATCCATATTCTGCCGAGAAGCTCGATCGTGTGTACGTTTTCGCCGAGCAAACTGACGAGCGAGGCGTCGAGCCAAAATAGAGAGCAGGTTCTCCATTTCCTCGACGGGCCATCGGGACTAATGGCTCGCCGCCTTTTTCGACAGCCTGGTCGACGAACTCGACGGCCGGCCGAGAAACTCGTCGGGCGGAATGATGGGTTTAGCCCGACGAGGTTCTCGGCCGGCCGTCGAGTTCGTCGACCAGGCTGTCGAAAAAGGCGGCGAGCCATTAGTCCCGATAGCCCGTCGAGGAAACGGAGAACCTGCTCTCTATTTTGGCTCGACGCCTCGCTCGTCAGTTTGCTGGGTGAAAACGTACACACGATCGAGCTTCTCGGCAGAATATGGATCCCAGCGAGCTTCTTGCTGGATTCTGCCGAGAAGCTCGGTCGTGTGTACGGGGCCTTACTGTTTGATTGGTCATCTAAGACAAACTCCTCCTTCGTTCAAGTTCTAGTTGTACCTGACTGTCAATTGCTGTAATCATTTTATCAAATGTTCCAAGAGATTCATATATGGTATTCATGGTATTATGTTCCTGAATAATTTTGACAATTGAACAGACTATTGTGCATGTGATGATTTAAACAATGAAATGACGCTGACACGTTTTGGAGAGAACGACCATTAGACTGAGAATTGACAAATCAGTTTAGATCAACAAGATCTATTCAATTGAAAATTGTGCTAAATGTAGGCTACTTGTACTAAATAATTGGAAAAATGTACTAAGACATTCAGACATGTACTGAGACATTTGCAATTTGATGAAATGAATGAGAAATGCCATTCAGTTGTGAACAATTGCCAAGTGGTTTGGAGATTTGTCCATGTTGTTTTGAGAATGTCATTTCTGTTTCAAGAAATGAGCCAAAACAATGGAGAAAAACTGTAATACGCCGACCCCGAAATCAACCAGCGGCTCCTTCGGGGGTGAGCGTTACATACACAAAAACAAGATTGGTTAAACCCACGAGTGATTTTTTCCCCACTACTATTCCTTTATATTGGCTTTTGGAATTTACAAATGTAGCAATTTAGAAATCAGATGAAAGGTTTAGCACTGAGAAACACTTTTTGATAGATAAAAAGTGCATTTTATATACAACTACTGTATAGAGATCAGAGCAAAATGAGGGACAAATGAGGAGACTGAGGGACAGAGGGACATTTCTCCAAATCAGGGAGACTCCCTTGAACAGTGGGGAGCTATGAGGTCATGTCCTGCAACCGATGTACGAGAGACGACTCACCGACACCCATTTACTCAATTTTTTATTTTATTTTTTTTACATAAAATTTTGAAGAAATTATACTAAGTATCTTTTAAGCAATAAAGGTGATTTGTTTGGTTGCCACCTTTAAATCCCCACAATTTAGGAGATATTTCTGTTAATGTTGTTGGGGATGTTTTGCCGAATTTTCAATCTCTCTCTCTGTCTCTCTCTCTCTGTCTCTCTCTGTCTCTCTCTCTCTGTGCCTCTCTCTCTGTCTCTCTCTCTCTCTCTGTCTCTCTCTCTGTCTCTCTGTCTCTCTCTCTGTCTCTCTCTGTCTCTCTCTCGCTCTATGCCCTTCTCTCTCTGTCTCTCTCTCTCTTCTTCTCTCTCTCTGTCTCTCTCTCTGTCTCTCTCTCTCTTCTTCTCTCTCTCTGTCTCTCTCTCTGTCTCTCTCTCTCCCTCTCTCTCTCTGTCTCACTCTCATTTTCTCTCTCTATCTGTCTGTCTCTCTCTGTCTCTTTCTCTGTCTCTCTCTCTCTCTCTCTCTCCCTCTCTCTCGGTCTCTCTCTCTCTATGCCCTTCTCTCTCTCTATTTCTGTCTCTCTCTCTCTGTCTCTCTCTCTATCCCTATCTCTCTCTCTGTCTCTCTCTCTCTGTCTCTCTCTCATTTTCTCTCTCTCTCTCTCCCTCTCTGTCTCTGTCTCACTCTCGTTTTCTCTCTCTATCTGTCTGTCTCTCTCTGTCTCTTTCTCTGTCTCTCTCTCTCTATGTCCTTCTATCTCTCTCTCTCTCTCTCTCTCTCTGTCTCTCTCTCGGTCTCTCTCTCTCTCTGTCTCTTTGTCTCTCTCTCTGTCTCTTTCTCTCTTTCTCTCTGTCTCTGTCTATCTCTCTCTGTCTCTCTCCCTCTCTCTCTCTTTCTCTCTCTCTCTCTCTCTCTCTCTCTCTCTCTCTCTCTCTCTCTCTCTATACACACACAGATCTATAAAATTCTCAAAACTTTCTAAAAAATAAAAACAACCCTCCCCCCCCCCCCTATGTGTGACCCATGAGAGGCTTCCTGCTGGGCTCCTCCTGCAGTGATGACTTGTAGGTTTGTTATCAGTCCATTGACATTTCCATGGGGGGGGGGGGGGGGGGGGAGGGGAAGTGATCTCATGTGTCCCTATGTGGCCTTGTTTATATTCCGGCCATGAATGGTCCAGGATGTCTCTGACTCTCTCGTACCCCCTGACCCGTCTCTGAAGAAGGTCACCATCACTTCCACCATCTGGACAGGAGAAGGGCGGAAATACTATCCATCAGCCTACAATACCGAGTGCAGGAGCCAATCACAACCAACCAGAGTTCAGATTCCATTGTTGTGACTGCACTAAGCTAACGAGAGGTGAAATCTGATTGGCTGCAATGCAGTGGTGCTTTTTTAGGGGGGCGGCAATCAAACCCCTCCAGGTTCACGCTCACCCCACAAACTGAGCCCATCGGTCATGCCTTCTCGTATACCGGCTAACCCCGGTCTTCTTTAGATCAGCCTCCTGTCCTGATTGGCTGGAATGAGAATTCGGAAACCGATGGGGAATATTGATTTGCTAATTGCACTGCGCCCCGAGGACAACCTTTTACAAGCCAATCAGAGCCTCAGGCTCTAATCACATGCTCCTAAAAAATGACAGACCTCATAGAAAGCTATTAGTCCGGCGCCCCCACATGGAAACTAGGGGCGCCCCACTGTTACAATGGTTTATAATAGTATATACAATAGAGCTCTTCGGTGTACTTACCAAGGCTTCTTCATTATCCACTCCACTTCACTTCACTCCACTTCACTCCATTCCACCCCACTTCACTCCACCGCTCCACTTCATCACTTCACTGCACCCCACTTCATTCCACTTCACTCCACTTCAATCCACTTCACTCCATTCCGCTCCACTGCACTCCACTCCACTCAACCCCACTGCACTCCTCTCCAATCCACTTCACTCCACTTAACTCCACTTCACTCCACTTCACTGCACCCCACTTCATTCCACTTCACTCCACTTCAATCCACTTCACTCCATTCCACTCCACTGCACTCCACTCCACTCAACCCCACTGCACTCCACTCCAATCCACTTCACTCCACTTAACTCCACTTGACTCCATTCCACTCCTCTCCATTCCACTTCACTCCATTCCACTCTACTGCACTTCACTCCCTTTTACCCCACTCCACTCAACTCCACTGCACTCCACTCCAATCCACTTAACTCCACTTCACTCCACTCCACTGCATTCCACTTCATTCCACTCCACTCCAATCCACTCCACTGGACTCCACTTTATTCCATTCCACTCCACTGCACTCCACTCCACTCAACCCCACTGCACTCCACTCCAATTCACTTTACTCCACTTAACTCCACTTCACTCCATTTCACTCCATTCCACTCCACTTCACTGCAATCCACTTCACTCCACATAACTCCACTTGACTCCATTCCACTCCACTCCATTCCACTTCACTTCATTCCACTCTACTGCACTTCACTCCCTTTCACTCCACTCAACTCCACTGCACTCCACTTTACTGCACTTCACTCCACTTCACTCCACTTCACTCCACTTCACTCCACTCTACTGCATTCCACTTCATTCCACTCCACTTCACTCCACTCCAATCAACTCCACTGCACTCCACTTTATTCCATTCCACACCACTCCACTTCACTCCACTCAACTCCACTGCACTCCACTCCACTCCACCCGACTTCACTCCACTTCACTCCACTTCATTCCACTCCACTTCACTTAACTCCACTCCAATCCACTTCACTCAACTTCACTGCAATCCACTTCACTCCACTCCACTCCATCCACTCCACTTCACTCCATTCCACTCCACTTCACTCCCTCACTCCATCAACTCCACCACTCCTTTACTGCACTTCACTCCACTTCACTCCACCCTCCACTTCACTCCACCACTGCATTCCACTTCATTCCACTCCACTTCACTCCACTCTACTCCATGCACTCCACTTTATTCCATTCCACACCACTCCACTTCACTCCACTCACTCCACTGCACTCCACTCCACTCCACCCGACTTCACTCCACTTCACTCCACTTCATTCCACTCCACTTCACTTAACTCCACTCCAATCCACTTCACTCAACTTCACTCCATTCCACTCCACTCCATTCCACTTCACTCCATTCCACTCCACTTCACTCAATTCCACTCCACTGCACTTCACTCCCTTTCACTCCACTGCACTCCACTCTAATGCACTTCACTCCACTCCACTGCACTCCACTCAACTCCACTGCACTCCATTCCTCCACCACTCCACTAACTCCACTCCACTCCACTTAACTCCACTTCACTCCACTTCAATTCACTCCACTGCACTTCACTTCATTCCACTCAACTCCAATCCACTTCACTCAACTCCACTTCACTCCATTCCACTCCACTTCACTCCATTCCACTCCACTGCACTTCACTCTCTTTCACTCCACTCCACTCAACTCCACTGCACTCCACTCCAATCCACTTTACTCCACTTCACTCCACTCCACTGCCCTCCATGTCATTCCACTCCACTCCAATACACTCACTGCACTCCACTTTATTCCATTCCACTCCACTCCACTCAATTCCACTGCACTCCACCCCACTCCACTCCACTGCACTTCATTCCACTCCACTTCATTCCACTCCACTTCACTCCAATCCACTTCACTCCACTCCATTTTACTCCACTCCACTCCACTTCACTCCACTCCACTTCACTTCATTTCACTCCACTCCACTCCACTTCACTCCACTCCAATCCACTTCACTCTACTCCACTGCACTCCACTCCACTCCACTTCATTCCACTCCACTCCATTTCACTTCACTCCACTCAACTCCACTCCACTCCACTGCACTTCATTCTACTCCACTTCAGTCCACTTCACTCCACAGCTCCACTTCACTTAACTCCACTCCACCACTTTTTTTCTTTTCTATTATTTCATTTTCTATTCCTTTATTTTCAATTCTATTTTTTCCCTTCTTTTATTTTGTTCTGTTTTACACTAGTATAGTCTACTCTTTTATTTTCTATTCGTTTACTTTATTTTTTCATCTATCCCTTTATTTTTTTATTCTATTTTTTACTTTTTTAAATCTGTTCTGTTTTCATTTATTATATTCTATTATTTTATTTTTTATTCTATTATTTTATTTTCTATTATATTATTTTCTATTCCATTATTTTATTTTATTTTCTATTTGATTCTCTTAAAATTCAAATTCGATTCCAAAAAACTGTTCAAATTCAAATTTTCGGCCCAATTTTTAACTCGTTACTATTGACGAAGAATTTGTCCGAATTACAGAACGAAGCGAGGCGCACTGCTCTGCCTCTACCGATCTCTCTTTGAGCTGAAGGTAACCTCTGCTTATTTCCCATCATCATCCGAAGCTCCGGGGTTGAGACACATTTTCTGTAATTGGATAATGTCCGTTCCTATAGAAAGTACGAGGAAATAACCCATAGCGAGCCGTTAGATATCACCTTGGCTTCAGAAGAGTCGGGACAATGAAGGGTAACTGCTGATTGGATGTTTTGGGTTATTGCGCTTCGCTCTTCGCTTTTTACACGAGGCGCAATCTTCTTGTTTTATGGTGGAACTATTAGTAACAGTTTTCCCGGTTTCTTCTATCGACGGAACAGTTATGTGATAAAACATCAGCAGACCCCGGAGCTTATCCTGCTGAGAGGACCTAACCAGCTGTTATATGAAGTGAAAGTTATATATTGGTAGGAGGCCCACCAGCTGGACATACACCTTTGTAGAATTTTCCTCGTTTTCAGAACGTTTGTTTGATTTTTTAATGGTTGGGGGTCCAAAACTAGGCACACTGGCATAGAGTAGGAACCCTGCTGAACCTGTTCCTGCTGAACCCATCGCTGCTGAACCCATCCCTGCTGAACCCTTCCCTGCTGAACCCTTCCCTGCTGAACCCATCCCTGCTGAACCCATCCCTGCTGAACCCCTACCTGCTGAATCCTCCCTGCTGAACCCGTCCCTGCTGAACCCTCCCTGCTGAACCCCTACCTGCTGAATCCTCCCTGCTGAACCCATCCCTGCTGAACCCTTACCTGCTGAACCCCTTCCTGTTAAACCCCTCCCTGCTGAATCCTCCCTGCTGAACCCTTACCTGCTGAACCCCTCCCTGATGAACCCCTCCCTGCTGAACCAATCCTTGCTGAACCCTTCCCTGCTGAACCCCTCCCTGCTGAACTCATCCCTACTGAACCCCTCCCTGCTGAACCCATCCCTGCTGAACCAATCCTTGCTGAACCCTTCCCTGCTGAACCCTCCCTGCTGAACCCTTACCTGCTGAACCCCTCCCTGATAAACCCCTCCCTGCTGAACCATTACCTGCTGAACCCATCCCTGCTGAACCCATCCCTGCTGAACCCCTCCCTGTTGAACCCATCCCTGCTGAACCCTCCCTGCTGAACCCCTCCCTGCTGAACCCTTCCCTGCTGAACCCTTCCCTGCTGAACCCTTCCCTGCTGAACCCCTCCCTGCTGAACCCCTCCCTGCTGAACCCCTCCCTGCTGAACCCCTCCCTGCTGAACCCTTCCCTGCTGAACCCTTCCCTGCTAAACCCTTCCTTGCTGAACCCTTCCTTGCTGAACCCCTCCCTGCTAAACCCTTACCTGCTGAACCCCTCCCTGATAAACCCCTCCCTGCTGAACCATTACCTGCTGAACCCATCCCTGCTGAACCCTTCCCTGCTGAACCCCTCCCTGCTGAACCCCTCCCTGCTGAACCCTTCCCTGCTGAACCCTTCCCTGCTGAACCCTTCCCTGCTAAACCCTCCTTGCTGAACCCTTCCCTGCTGAACCCTTCCCTGCTGAACCCTCCCTGCTGAACCCTTACCTGCTGAACCCCTCCCTGATAAACCCCTCCCTGCTGAACCCATCCCTGCTGAACCCATCCCTGCTGAACCCCTCCCTGCTGAACCCATCCCTGCTGAACCCCTCCCTGCTGAACCCATCCCTGCTGAACCCCTCCCTGCTGAACCCTTCCCTGCTGAACCCATCCCTGCTGAACCCCTCCCTGCTGAACCCATCCCTACTGAACCCCTCCCTGCTGAACCCCTCCCTGCTGAACCCTTCCCTGCTGAACCCTTCCCTGCTGAACCCCTCCCTGCTGAACCCTTCTCTGCTGAACCCCTCCCTGCTGAACCCATCCCTGCTGAACCCCTCCCTGCTGAACCCCTCCCTGCTGAACCCTTCCCTGCTGAACCCATCCCTGCTGAACCCCTCCCTGCTGAACCCCTCCCTGCTGAACCCATCCCTGCTGAACCCCTCCCTGCTGAACCCCTCCCTGCTGAACCCTTCTCTGCTGAACCCCTCCCTGCTGAACCCCTCCCTGCTGAACCCTTCCCTGCTGAACCCTTCCCTGCTGAACCCTTCCCTGCTAAACCCTTCCTTGCTGAACCCTTCCCTGCTGAACCCTTCCCTGCTGAACCCTTCCCTGCTGAACCCTTCCCTGCTGAACCCCTCCCTGCTGAACCCTTCTCTGCTGAACCCCTCCCTGCTGAACCCCTCCCTGCTGAACCCTTCCCTGCTGAACCCTTCCCTGCTGAACCCTTCCCTGCTAAACCCTTCCTTGCTGAACCCTTCTCTGCTGAACCCTTCCTTGCTGAACCCCTCCCTGCTGAACCCCTCCCTGCTGAACACTTCCCTGCTGAACCCATCCCTGCTGAACCCGTCCCTGCTGAACCCGTCCCTGCTGAACCCCTCCCTGCTGAACCCGTCCCTGCTGAAGTGTCCGATGTGTCAATAATGTCGCAGTCACGATAAAAATCGCTGATCACCGCCATTACTAGAAAAAAATCGAAATATTAATAAAAATTAAATAAATCTATCCCCAATTTGTAAATGCTATGGGCCAGATTCGCAAAGACTTACGCTGGCGTATCTCCACGTACGCTGTCGTAAGTCTGAATCTGCGCCGTCGTATATGCGCGCCTGATCCTCAGAATCAGTTACGCATAAATTCGGCCAAGATACGAGCGGCGTAAGTCTCCTACGCTGTCGTATGTTAGGTGGATATTTACGCAAGCCGCTGGATGGCGCTTTCGTTGATTTAGTTGATTTCCGCGTCGAATATGCAAATGAGCTAGATACGCCGATTCTCGAACGTACGTGCGCCCGTCGCAATTAGTTACGCCGTTTACGTAAGACATACGCCGGCGTAAAGATAAAGCTGCTCTCTAGGTGACGCAGCCCATGCAAGGTATGGACGTCGGAACAAGCTTATCTTTTTACGTCGTTTGCGCAAGTCGTACGCGAATAGGGCTGTGCGTAAGTTACGTTCACGTCGTAGGCAGTGTTCGACATATCTTAGGCATTCTATCCGACGCATGCGCACTGGGATACATCCACGGACGGCGCATGCGCCGTTCGTTAAAAGCGTCAATTACGTGTGGGTCACGATTATTTTGCATAAAACACGCCCACCTCGTCCACATTTGAATTAGGCGCGCTTACGCCGGCACATTTACGCTACGCCGCCGTAACTTGGGACGCAAGTGCTTTGTGAATACTGCACTTGCCTCACTAACTTTGCGGCGGCGTAGCGTAAGTACGATACGCTACGCCCGCTCAAAGTTACGCCGCCCTACGTGAATCTGGCCCTATTACTTTTGCACAAACAAATCAATAAACGCTTATTGAGATTTTTTTTTACCGATAATAGGTAGAAGAATACGTATCGCCCTAAACTGAGGAAAAAAACGTTTTTATATATTTTTTGGGGGATATTTATTATAGAAAAAAGTAAAAAATATTGTTTTTTTTTTCAAAATCTTCCCTCTATTTTTGTTTATAGCGCAAAAAATAAAAACCGCAGAGGTGATCAAATACCACCAAAAGAAAGCTCTATTTGTGGGGGAAAAAAGGACGCCAATTTTGTTTGGGAGCCACGTTGCACGACCGCGCAATAGTCAGTTAAAGCGGCGCAGCGCCGAATCGCAAAAAAGTGGCCCGGTCTTTGGGCAACCAGATCCTCCGAAGTGGTAAAAAAGTTACAATGTATTTCTTTTACTTTTTTTTTTTAGTGTATAAAGGGGATCCTTTTTTAATGTCAGAGAGAAAAGCGTTATCGCGGCCCAAGGGTTAATCAGCTGGAGGGCAGAGAAGTGGGATGGGGGGGATGGGGGGGGGGTAGATTAGGGAGGGGGAGGGGGAGGCCATTCATTAAAGCCTTCGTTAAGTGATTGATATGCGTAATTTTCCTGTCAAAAGCTGGACTTTCCTTGTAAACATGTCAATTGGGAAAGTTCAAGCTTGTCACATGGATTTATCGCTAGAATAACATGTAGGTAGAAGAGAAAGACAAGCCCCCCTCTCCCCCCCCACACACAATCCCAGCGCCCCCCCCCCAGGCGGCATACTTCATGTATTCCCAGTCCTCACAGACACAGCTGAGATAACAACAATAACACAGGCTTCTCTTTTATTGAGGCTTTCAAAGGAAGCACTCAGCCAGATAACCTCTTTTTTATTGGAAGGATTACTCTGGATGGCCGTCCCACCTGGAGACCCCAAAAAAAGTACACATGGCGCCGGCAATGGGCACCGGGACGGGCCTCTGAGAGGACCAAACACAGGAGGCCCAAAGAGAAAAGAGTTACAAAGTATCAATATTATCAGAGTCAAAGAAAACGCAGGCCGGCCATAGACAGACAGAGCAGGAACTGGACGGATTTTATGGGCATTTACGGGCAGGCTGGTTGTACTGAAGTCAATCGGAAGGGATCCCCCCGATCAGCACTGCTGCGGGAATCGAGTGATCTTCTATCCTTCAACCCGTGAAAGGAAAGAAAATTGTATAATGTACGACTGGCTTTAGGTCTAAATAGGGTGACCACATTTCCAAACTGCCCTGCTGCCAGTGTGCCCATCAGTTCTCGTTACTGTGCCCCATCAGATGCTGCCAGTGTGCCCATCAATTGTCACTACTGTGCCCCATCAGATGCTGCCAGTGTGCCTATCAATTGCCACTACTGTGCCCCATCATATGCTGCCAGTGTGCCCATCAATTGCCACTACTGTGCCGCATCAGATGCTGCCAGTCTTTCCATCAATTGCCACTACTGTGCCCCATCAGATGCTGCCAGTGTGCCGATTAATTGCTGCTACGGTGCCCCATCTGATGCTGCCAGTGTGCCAATCAATTGGCACTACTGTGCCCCATCAGATGCTGCCAGTGTGCCCATCAATTGTGGCTACTGTACCCCATCAGATGCTGCCAGTGTCCCGATTAATTGCCGCTACTGTCCCCCATCTGATTCTGCCAGTGTGCCCATCAATTGCTACTACTGTGCCCCATCAGATGCTGCCAGTGTGCCGATTAATTGCTGCTACCGTGCCCCATCTGATGCTGCCAGTGTGCCCCTTAATTGCCACTACTGTACCCCATCAAATGCTGCCAGTGTGCCCATCAATTGTCACTACTGTGCCCCATCAGATGCTGCCAGTGTGCCCATCAATTGTGGCTACTGTACCCCATCAGATGCTGCCAGTGTCCCGATTAATTGCCGCTACTGTCCCCCATCAGATGCTGCCAGTGTGCCCAACAATTGCCGCTACTGTCCCCCATCAGATGCTGCCTGTGTGCCCATCAATTGCCACTACTGTGCCCCATCAAATGCTGCCAGTGTGCCCATCAATTGCCACTACTGTGTCCCATCAGATGCTGCCAGTGTTCCCCTTAATTGCCACTACTGTACCCCATCAAATGCTGCCAGTGTGCCCATCAATTGTCACTACTGTGCCCCATTTGATGCTGCCAGTGTGCCGATTAATTGCTGCTACCGTGCCCCATCTGATGCTGCCAGTGTTCCCCTTAATTGCCACTACTGTACCCCATCAAATGCTACCAGTGTGCCCATCAATTGCCACTACTGTGTCCCATTAGATGCTGCCAGTGTTCCCCTTAATTGCCACTACTGTACCCCATCAAATGCTGCCAGTGTGTCCATCAATTGTCACTACTGTGCCCCATCAGATGCTGCCAGTGTGCCCAACAATTGCCGCTACTGTGCCCCATCAGATGCTGCCAGTGTGCCCATCAATTGTCGCTACTGTACCCCATCAGATGCTGCCAGTGTGCCCAACAATTGCCGCTACTGTGCCCATCAGATGCTGCCAGTGTGCCAATTAATTGCTGCTACTGTGCCCCATCCGATCCTGCCAGTGTACCCATCAATTGCCGCTACTGTGCCCCATTAGATGCTGCCAGTGTGCCGATTAATTGCTGCTACTATGCCCATCAGATGCTGCCAGTGTGCCAATTAATTGCTGCTACTATGCCCATCAGATGCTGCCAGTGTGCCGATTAATTGCTGCTACTATGCCCATCTGATGCTGCCAGTGTGCCCATCAATTGCGGCTACTGTGCCCCATTAGATGCTGCCAGTGTTCACCGTTGACAGCTGTATGGCAAAAAAAATTAATTGTGAAAAAAATGGGCTGGGGTCCCCCCCAGCAGCCCCCCCTTCCTAAACCATACCAGGTTGCATGCCCTTAACATTTAGGGTATGGGTGATTTGGGGGCTCAGCACCCCCCCAAAGCACCTTGCCCCCATGTTAATGGGGACAAGGGCCTCTTCCCGACAACCCTGGGCAGTGGTTGACAGGGTCTGGAGGCGGGGGGGGCTTATTGGAATCTGGAAGCCCCTCTTTTAAGAAGATTCTGCCCCCCTCCCATATGTGAATGGGTATCGGATACATCTTACCTCTACCCATTCACCTCAAAAAGCAGTGAAATGTTAAAAAAACAAGAGCTGATTTTCTCCCGACACCGTCTCTCCCGCTGCCATCTTGTCCTGCTGCTGTTTTCTCCCCAAGCTGTCTTCTCGCGCTTTCTTCTTCTCCCACCATGGCATGGGAGGAGACAATGGTGGTGGGAGAGATGGGGGTGGGAGAAGACAGCGGTGGGAGAAGACAGCAGTGGGAGAAAATGTTGGTGGGAGAGATGAGGGTGGGAGAAGACGGCAGTGGGAGAAAATAGTGGTGGGAGAGATTGGGGTGGGAGAAGACAGCGGTGGGAGAAGACAGCGGTAGGAGGAGATCGCTGTGGAAGAAGACAGCGGTGGGAGAATATGGTGGCGGGAGAAGACGGCAGTGGGAGAAAATGGTGGTGGGAGAGATGGGGGTGGGAGAAGACAGCGGTGGGAGAAGACAGCAGTGGGAGAAAATGTTGGTGGGAGAGATGGGGGTGGGAGAAGACGGCAGTGGGAGAAAATAGTGGTGGGAGAGATGGGGGTGGGAGAAGACAGCAGTGGGAGAAAATGTTGGTGGGAGAGATGGGGGCTGGAGAAGACAGCGGTGGGAGAAAATGTTGGTGGGAGAGATGGGGGTGGGAGAAGACGGCAGTGGGAGAAAATAGTGGTGGGAGAGATGGGGGTGGGAGAAGACGGCAGTGGGAGAAAATGTTGGTGGGAGAGATGGGGGCTGGAGAAGACAGCGGTGGGAGAAAATGTTGGTGGGAGAGATGGGGGCTGGAGAAGACAGCGGTGGGAGAAGACAGCAGTGGGAGAAAATGTTGGTGGGAGAGATGAGGGTGGGAAAAGACGGCAGTGGGAGAAAATAGTGGTGGGAGAGATGGGGGTGGGAGAAGACAGCAGTGGGAGAAAATGTTGGTGGGAGAGATGGGGGCTGGAGAAGACAGCGGTGGGAGAAGACAGCAGTGGGAGAAAATGTTGGTGGGAGAGATGAGGGCGGGAGAAGACGGCAGTGGGAGAAAATAGTGGTGGGAGAGATGGGGGTGGGAGAAGACAGTGGTAGGAGGAGACCGCTGTGGGAGAAGACAGCGGTGGGAGAAGACAGCGGTAGGAGGAGACCGCTGTGGGAGAAGACAGCGGTGGGAGAATATGGTGGCGGGAGAAGACGGCAGTGGGAGAAAATAGTGGTGGGAGAGATGGGGGTGGGAGAAGACAGCGGTGGGAGAAAATAGTGGTGGGAGAGATGGGGGTGGGAGAAGACAGCGGTGGGAGGAGATCGCTGTGGGAGAAGACAGCGGTGGGAGAAGACAGCGGTGGGAGAAGACAGCGGTAGGAGGAGACCGCTGTGGGAGAAGACAGCGATGGGAGAAGACATCGGTAGGAGGAGACCGCTGTGGGAGAAGACATCGGTGGGAGAAGACAGCGGTGGGAGAAGACAGCGGTGGGAGAAGACATCGGTGGGAGAAGACAGCGGTGGGAGAACACAGCCAGGGCCGGCCATAGGTGTTCAGGCGCCCTGTGCGAGCAAATTCTGTGGCGCCCCCCCACCTTCACCCCACGGCCCCTGGTCACCTAAGCATACACAAAGAGGAAAACAATATTTGTAAAAAATAATTTGTTTTAATAACAGTTAATTTAAGTGCATGTGCAAACAATTACAACAATAAATAATTGGATAGACTGGTGACAATGATGCATAAAAATGACATAAATCTTTCCCGTAGTTAGTAGACACAATAACTTTTTCTTATGTCCCTTATATCCTCCTCCCCTTCTGTGTGTAGGCTGGCTATAAAAGCCCACAGGCTCAGTGTGACTTATCTTTCGGTGGACGGTGCAGCTTTGCATTTAAAAATGAGGCGGCCCGGTGCCTGGACGCCACAGCGCATGCGCCGTCTGCCCGAGAATAACCAAACGTTTTCTGGCTTTCCCGAGCAGCAGCGGCGCATGCGCAGTGTGCCTGTCGGGGGCCAGCAGAATCCATTTTTTTTCAGGTGCCGCAGCCGATGTGTTGCTCTTCACCCAGTCCCAGGACAGGGGGACCTGGCAGCACCTGCTGCTGTGACTCGTAGAAGTTGGACTCCTGAGATGATCATGTGAGTAACTGACTGCGACTCACATTCTGCGAGCTGTGGTGGCCGCACGGCGCCCCTGTTGCCCATGGCGCCCTGTGCGGCCACACAGCTCGCACACCCCAAAGGCCGGCCCTGAACACTGCAGTGGGAGGAGATAGTGGTGGGAGAAGACATCGGTGTAGGAAGACAGAGGTGGGAGAAGACGGCAGTGGGAGAAGATGGCAGTGGAAGGAGACAGCGGTGGGAGAAGACGGCAGTGGGAGGAGACAGCGGTGGGAGAAGACGGCAGTGGAAGGAGACAGCGGTGGGAGAAGACGGCAGTGGAAGGAGACAGCGGTGGGAGAAGACAGCGGTGGGAGTAGACAGCGGTGGGAGAAGACGGCAGTGGGAGGAGACAGCGGTGGGAGGAGACGGCAGAGGGAGGAGACAGCGGTGGAAGAAGACAGCGGTGGGAGAAGACAGCGGTGGGAGAAGACAGCGGTGGGAGAAGACGACATTGGGAGGAGACAGCGGTGGGAGAAGACGACATTGGGAGGAGACAGCGGTGGGAGAAGACGGCAGTGGGAGGAGACAGCGGTGGGAGAAGACGGCAGGGGGAGTAGACAGCAGGGGGAGTAGACAGCAGTGGGAGAAGACATCGGTGGGAGAAGACAGCGGTGGGAGAAGACGGCAGTGGGAGGAGACAGCGGTGGGAGAAGACGGCAATGGGAGGAGACAGCAGTGGGAGAAGACGGCAGTGGGAGGAGACAGCGGTGGGAGAAGACGGCAGTGGGAGGAGACATCGGTGGGAGAAGACGGCAGTGGGAGGAGACAGCAGTGGGAGGAGATGGCATGGGAGGAGACAGCGGTGGAAGAAGACAGCGGTGGGAGAAGACAGCGGTGGGAGAAGACAGCGGTGGGAGAAGACGACATTGGGAGGAGACAGCGCTGGGAGAAGACGACATTGGGAGGAGACAGCGGTGGGAGAAGACGGCAGTGGGAGGAGACAGCGGTGGGAGAAGACGGCAGGGGGAGTAGACAGCAGTGGGAGAAGACATCGGTGGGAGAAGACAGCGGTGGGAGAAGACGGCAGTGGGAGGAGACAGCGGTGGGAGAAGACGGCAATGGGAGGAGACTGCAGTGGGAGAAGACGGCAGTGGGAGGAGACAGCGGTGGGAGAAGACGGCAGTGGGAGGAGACATCGGTGGGAGAAGACGGCAGTGGGAGGAGACAGCGGTGTGAGGAGATGGCATGGGAGGAGACAGCGGTGGAAGAAGACGGCAGTGGGAGGAGACAGCGGTGGGAGAAGACGGCAGTGGGAGGAGACGGTGGTGGGAGAAGACGGTGGTGGGAGAAGACGGCGGTCGGAGAAGACGGTGGTGGGAGAAGACGGCGGCGGAAGAGACTGCGGTGGGAGAAGACGGCGGTGGAAGACAGCGGTGGGAGAAGACGGCGGCCGGAGAAGACGGTGGTGGGAGAAGACGGCGGTCGGAGAAGACGGTGGTGGGAGAAGACGGCGGCGGGAGAGACTGCGGTGGGAGAAGACGGCGGTGGAAGACAGCGGTGGGAGAAGACGGTGGTGGGAGAAGACGGCGGTCGGAGAAGACGGTGGTGGGAGAAGACGGCGGCGGGAGAGACTGCGGTGGGAGAAGACGGCGGTGGAAGACAGCGGTGGGAGAAGACGGTGGTGGGAGAAGACGGCGGTCGGAGAAGACGGTGGTGGGAGAAGACGGCGGCGGGAGAGACTGCGGTGGGAGAAGACGGCGGTGGAAGACAGCGGTGGGAGAAGACGGCGGGCGGAGAAGACGGTGGCCGGAGAAGGCATCAGCAGGAGAGACGGCAGTGGAGGAAGACGGCAGCAGGAGAAGACGGCGGCGGGAGAGATTGCGGTGGGAGAAGACGGTGGTGGAAGACAGCGGTGGAAGATAGCAGCGGGAGAAGATGGCGGTCGGAGAAGACGGCGGAGGGAGAAGGCATCGGCAGAAGAGACGGCAGCGGGGGAAGACGGCAGCAGGAGAAGACAGCGGCGGGAGAAGACAGCGGTCGGAGAAGATGGCGGCGGGAGGGACGGCGGTGGGAGAAGACGCTCATCGCTATTTTTAATGAAGGACTTGTCTCAGCTGAGAGGCTGAGACGGGCATCAGTCCAGGCTCCTGGCGGATCCAGACTTTATTGTCGGGATGACGTGGTGCCTGGACTGATTCCTGTTACATCAGCAGAGAACAGGTTTCAGACTTCAGTTCAAAGTTCCAGTTCTAGTGACACTTTCCTCAGCCCCTGTGGCCAGGGAAGAAGCTAATGAAGAACAATCTGTGCTCCATTAGCTTCAGTGAAATGCAGACCCCTGATATCTCATGAAAGAGAACCTGTCCTAAAAATATTAAGACTAGTTAGTTTAGGCTTGTAATCCTAAAACATGACCCCCCCCCCCTATTTTATAAATTTGGTTCCGTTTTCCAATGGATGACACGCCCACCACAACCAATCAATGAATTGTAGACCCCGCACCCCATAGGTATCACTGAACCGTACGTTTAATTCCTAACAAGCGGCCAGCTTGGCGCCTCGGCTTTATTTATTTACAGGGAAATTTTTAGTGTTTCCAATTACAGAGGAATATTTCCGCTCTGTAGGGATCTTTCTATATTCTTTTTTTCTGCTGAATACGACAAAAGGAAGAAAGATGAAGAATGTCGGAATCTCGGGATTGTTGATCTTGCGAAATGAATTATTAAAAGACTAATATGCGTTGTGACGGCGGCGTCCCTGTTAATGAAATATATTAAATCTCAATTATAAAATACATTATACATGGAATACGTGAAAGTCGCACACTCGCCTGAAGAAAAGCGATTTCCTCTCCACTGATATTGTTTTTTTATTATTTTTAATTTATTTCTGTTTAGTGTGATCTGTCAGCATTTATTACCTATTAGATAAAGAGGATTTTTTAAAGTGAGCGTGTCATTAAGAGCCTCTTATTAATTTCTATTAATTATCTATCACACACTCGCACTTCTCTTCATTATTTTGTTTGATTTCTTCTCCTTTTTCAGAGAAGTCTGGAAAATGCCGAATGATCGGCGCAGACTTAAGTGGTTGCAGCGGCATAGCTAGAACCTTCAGGGCCTCTTTGTAAGAAACCATGACCGCCCGGGGCCCATTGCATCGGTCCCAGGGGGGCTCTTTCCATCGGTCCCAGGGGGCTTTTTCCATCGGTCCCAGGGGTCTCCTTCCATCGGTCCCAGGGGGGCTCTTTCCATCGGTCCCAGGGGGCTTTTTCCATCGGTCCCAGGGGTCTCCTTCCATCGGTCCCAGGGGGGCTCTTTCCATCGGTCCCAGGGGGGCTCTTTCCATTGGTCCCAGGGGGCTCTTTCCATTGGTCCCAGGGGTCTCCTTCCATCGGTCCCAGGGGGGCTTTTTCCATCGGTCCCAGGGGGGCTTTTTCCATCGGTCCCAGGGGTCTTTTTCCATTGGTCCCAGGGGGGCTCTTTCCATCGGTCCCAGGGGGCTCTTTCCATCGGTCCCAGGGAGCTCTTTCCATCATTCCCAGGGGTCTCCTTCCATCGGTCCCAGGGGGGCTCTTTCCATTGGTCCCAGGGGGGCTCTTTCCATCGGTCCCAGAGGGGCTTTTTCCATTGGTCCCAGGGGGCTCTTTCCATCGGTCCCAGGGGGGATTTTTCCATCGGTCCCGGCCCTTTTTATCTGTCCCGGAGCCCCTTTTCTTTTGGTCTACAAGGGGCCCTTTCCATCAGTCACGGGCAGGCCCGTCGCTACAGGACAGGCAAAACAAACAATTGCTTGGGGCCCCCCCGTGCTGGCCTGGGGCCCCCAACTTCCCCTTCCCAGGCTGTAGCGTGGCCGAACTCCTCTTCCTTCCTCCTGGAGTCCTGTTAGTGTGGCTGAGTGCTCACGTCCTTTCAGTCCGGCCGGGAACACAGGAAACTGAATCTCCTGTACCGCGCGGTACCCGGCCACTATCTGATGATTGGGGGCCCCTAATGATAGGACACCGGACTGACAGGAGGAAGAGGAGCTCGGCCACGCTACAGCAATAGCCTACAGGGAAGAAGGGGAGGTGAGAATAGAAAAACATATCGACTGGGGGGGCGGAGTAAGTTAAAATTAGTGTAGCGCTAACGTTGGCTTTGCGTGCGAGGGGGTTGCTTGGAGACCCCCATTTTGCTTGGGGCCCCCAAATTCCTTTAAACTGCCCTGGTCGCGGGGGCCCCTTTCCTCTGGTCCTACGGCCCCCATTCCTCTGGTCTCGGGGGGCCCTTTCCATCTGTCCTGGGGCCCCTTTTCTTTGGTCCCAAAGGGGCCCTTTCCATCAGTCCTGGGGGGGCCCCTTTCCTCTGGTCCTGGGGGGCCCTTTCCATTGGTCCCAAGGGATCCTTTCCTCTGGTCCCGGAGCCCTTTCCATTGGTCCCGGGGGCCCTTTTCTCTTGTCCTGGGGGAGCCCTTTCTATCTGTCCCAGGATCCCCTTTCCTCTGGTCCCAGGGGGGCCCTTTCCATTGGTTTCGGTGCTCTTTCCATCTATCCCGAAGGCCCATTTCCTCTGGACCCGGGAGAGGGCAGTTTCCATTGGTCCTGGGGGCCCCTTTCCTCTGGTCCTAGGGTGCCCTTTCCATCAGTCCCGGGGGGCTCTTTCCTCTGGCCCCGGGGGGAGCCCTATCCATCAGTCCTGAGGCCCTTTCCATCATCCCGTTGGCTCCTTTCCTCTGGTCCCGGGGGAGCCCTTTCCATCTGTCCCAGGGGCCCCTTTCCTCTGGTCCCTGGATTTGAAAAAAGAAAAAAAATAGGAGAATATCCAAACTAAAACGCAATATTCATTTTTTTTTTTTGCTCTCTGCTGAAATCTTTACTATAGGAAGCGATGTGACACAATCCGCCCTTTGTTCTTGGCGTAGGCCCCGCCCCTTTTCACAGAACATACCGTACGCCTGATGGCAAGAGCCGTACCTCCCAATCAAAACACCATTAAGTGGTTTTTAGTTTTATTGTTATTTTTATTACTGCTATAATTATCATCATTAGGTCATCCCGATTTCCCAACTGCAACGCAGCAGGAAGAAAAAAAAAAAATATGAAAAACTGTTAAAAGAAACGCCGATCTTCACAGAGCGATCAGAGCTGTTTATAAAGTATTACGCCGGATTAGAACGTTTTTAATAATAGATTCCCTTTAATGCGCATTTTAATCAGGCGAAATGCGTTCCATCTGTCATTGTTCCAGAAC
The DNA here is from genome assembly GCA_029574335.1 of Rana kukunoris. Lineage (NCBI taxonomy): Eukaryota > Metazoa > Chordata > Amphibia > Anura > Ranidae > Rana > Rana kukunoris. The sequence continues at coordinate 185,052 of JAJQKJ010001140.1, read as the reverse complement.
AAGCTGCAGATGTACAAGAGGTCCCGGATCTATGTTTTTTTTTTTTTAGGATGCGTTCCTCACCCCCTCCCCCTCCCCCCCCCCCCATATTACGATCACGCCAGATTAGTATTTATTTTCTGTAATGTGAGGCAATTAAAGCTGAACCCACATTACCGCTTTTCACATCATGTCACAGAAATGGAAAGCTAATGGAATAAAGAGACGAATCGCAGCCGGAGGGAAAATTCCAAATGTGATGAAACTTCTTGTTCTGCGTGAAGTGCGAACCTCCCGACGCCGGCGCTATTGTTGGTGACGACGGTCAGCGGAAGTCCCGCTTGCTGGTATCAACTCTAGAAGTAGCCGAAACTCAGATTTTATAACCAGTGGCGGCTGGTGCTCATAATTTTTTTGGGGGGGCGCAAACAAACGAAAAAAAAAAAGCCATTGTGCCCATCAGACGCAGCCACTGTGCCCATCAAACGCAGCCACTGTGCCCATCAAACGCAGCCACTGTGCCCATCAGACGCAGCCACTGTGCCCATCAGACGCAGCCACTGTGCTCATCAAAGGCTGATACTGTGCCAATCAAATGCAGCCACTGTGCCCATCAAACGCAGCCACTGTTCCCATCAAACGTAGCCACTGTGCTCATCAAACGCAGCCACTGTGCCCATCAAACGCAGCCATTGTGCCCATCAAACGCAGCCACTGTGCCCATCAAACGCAGCCACTGTGCCCATCAGACGCAGCCACTGTGCCCATCAAACGCAGCCATTGTGCCCATCAAACGCAGCCACTGTGCCCATCAAACGTAGCCACTGTGCTCATCAATCGGTGCCACTGTGGTCATCAAACGCAGCCACTGTGCCCATCAAACGCAGCCACTGTGCCCATCAAACGCAGCCATTGTGCCCATCAAACGCAGCCACTGTGCCCATCAAACGCAGCCACTGTGCCCATCAGACGCAGCCACTGTGCCCATCAAACGCAGCCACTGTGCCCATCAAACGCAGACACTGTGCCCATCAAACGCAGCCACTGTGTCCATCAAACGCAGCCACTGTGGTCATCAAACGCAGCCACTGTGCCCATCAAGCGCAGCTACTGTGCCCATCAAGCGCAGTCACTGGGCCAGATTCTCAGCGGCGTTACGACGGAGTATCTCAGATACCCCGTCGTATCGCCGTTTTTTTTTGTCTTGTATCTATGCGCGTGATGATCACTTTGGCATAGATACGCTTCTACATCCGACAAGTGTAAAACCATTACACTTGCGGATCGTAGTTGTAATGACAACTCCGGCCACTAGGTGGCCTTTACGTTGTTTTCTCATTTGCATATGCAAATGAGGTAGTACGCCGATTCCTGATCGCTTTTACGCCGCCCCGTCGTCGCGTACGTCGTTTTCGTCCGCGTAAGGTTACCCCTGCTAATATGAGGAGTAACCTTACGCAGTACCGTCGGGTGCCGTCGGGTGCCATGTTAAGTATGGCGTCGGGTCAGCGTCGGCTTTTTCCGTCGCTTACGTCGTTTTACTAACTCGTTCGCGAATAGGGAGTTGCGTAAATGACGCTCACGTCGTTTTGACGTCGGTTTCAACAACGCTTTCCGACGTGAGCTGGAGCATGCGCACTGGGCTTTTTCCCCGGCCGGCGAATGCGCAGTTCGTTCGACGCGGGGGCGCGCTTTATTTAAATACAAGCCGCCCCATTTGAATTGCGCGGGTTTACGCTGGGTGATTTACGCGACGCCGGCGAAAACTACGGAGCAAGTGCTTAGAGAATACGGCACTTGCTCTAGTACGATGCGGCGGCGTAGTGTAAATGGCTTACGCTACGCCGCCGGAATTCTATGAGAATCTGGCCCAGTATTCATTAGGCATGTGCAAAAGTGAAACATTTGTTTCGTTTCAATTCGTCAATTAATTAATTTCGTTAAGTTAGGTTCGTTACATGTGTTGAATTAGTTCGTTTTCGACCGAATTTCGAAAAAAAAATCGAATTCCGATCGAATTTAGTCCGATTCGGTAAATTCGCTAATATTGCAATTTGGGAATTCGTATGCATCCGAATGTCCGAATAATGGAAAATTCGTCCGAATTTCGATTCGGAACGAAACGAAATGCACATGCCTAGTGTTCATCAAACGCAGCCACTTTGCCCATCAAGCGCAGCCACTGTGCTCATCAATGGCCGCCACTATGATGGGCACAGTGGCTACGTTTGATGGGCACAATGGCTGCGTTTGATGGGCACAATGGCTGCGTTTGATGGGCAAAGTGGCTGCGCTTGATGGGCAAAGTGGCTGCGCTTGATGGGCAAAGTGGCTGCGTTTGATGGGCAAAGTGGCTGCGTTTGATGGGCACAGTGGCTGCGCTTGATGGGCACAGTGGCTGCATTTATGGGCAAAGTGGCTGCGTTTGATGGCCACAGTGTCAGCGTTTGATGGGCACAGTGGCTGCGTTTGATGGCCACAGTGTCAGCGTTTGATGGGCACAGTGGCTGCATTTGATGGGCACAGTGTCAGCATTTTGTGGGCACAGTATCAGCATTTTATGGGCACAGTGGCTGCGCTTGATGGTCAAAGTGTCTGCGTTTGATGGAAACAGTGGCTGCGCTTGATGGGCACAGTGGCTGCGTTTGATGGCCACAGTGGCTGCGTTTGATGAACACAGTGACTGCGCTTGATGGGCACAGTAGCTGCGCTTGATGGGCGCAGTGGCTGCGTTTGATGAGCACAATGGCTGCGTTTGATGGGCACAGTGGCTGCGTTTGATGACCACAGTGGCTGCGTTTGATGACCACAGTGTCAGCATTTTATGGGTACAGTATCAGCATTTGATGGGCACAGTGGCTGTGTTTGATGGGCACAGTGGCTGCGTTTGATGGCCACAGTGGCTGCGTTTGATGAACACAGTGACTGCGCTTGATGGGCACAGTAGCTGCGCTTGATGGGCACAGTGGCTGCGTTTGATGGGCACAATGGCTGCGTTTGATGGGCACAGTGGCTGCGTTTGATAGGCACAATGGCTGCGTTTGATGGGCTCAGTGTCTGCATCTAATGGGCACAGTGGCTGCATTTGATGGGCACAGTGGCTGCGTTTGATGGGCACAATGGCTGCGTTTGATGGGCTCAGTGGCTGCGTTTGATGGGCACAGTGGCTGCGTTTGATGAGCACAGTGGCGCCGATTGATGAGCACAGTGGCTGTGTTTGATGGGCACAGTGGCTGCGTTTGATGGGCACAATGGCTGTGTTTGATGGGCACAGTGGCTGCATCTAACGGGCACAGTGGCTGCGTTTGATGGGCACAGTGGCTGTGTCTGATGGGCACAGTGGCTGCTTTTGATGAGCACAGTGGCTGCAATTGATATCCCCCCCCCCCCAAAAAAAATGTTGAGCACCAGCCGCCACTGGTGGGAACTTATCTGAGAAATAGAAATTGCTCTTTGCTCAAGGAACCCCTAGAAACCTCTGGAGGGACCCTAGGGCTCTATGGAACCTTGGTTGAGGAAACCCCGACCTAGACTGATCTTTGACCCAGAAGAAGAATGCCAGAAAAGACAGAGGCGGCTCTAGGCTTTGTGAGGCCTTAGGCAAAACTAGACATGGGGGCCCCACTCTCACCCATGATGGGAAAAATAATTCATGGACAAGGGCCTCTTCCTCAAAACCCTGGCTGGTGGTTGTGGGTCTGTGGGAAGGTGGCCCCTGCCCCTTAGTTATTAAAGAGTAGGATCTGGGGGCCACCTTCCCACAGACCCACAACCACCAGCCAGGGTTGTATGGAAGAGGCCCTTGTCCTTGAATTATTTTTCCCATCATGGGCGTCAGTGGGCCCTCGTGTCAAGTTTTGCCTAAAGCCTCACAAAGCCTAGAGCCACCTCTGACTTTTCTGGCATTCTTCTTCTGGGTCAAAGATCAGTGATGTCACCTGGTGAACCCGCCCCTTGTTCCGACACTGACTGAGGGCATCACAAGGGGTGGTGTCACCAATATTCACTGGTTGTTAGGGACGCTGGCGGCCCCGCTCCTAAATAAGGGCTCATAACGCTCCCTGAGCACAGCAGCGTTAAGGTCCCCTGTCCCTCAAAACTGGGGTAATGCATTGGGCAAGTTAGGCAGCCGCGAGGCCCCTGTGAATGCGAGGCCTCTGATGCTGCATGCCTTGCTGTGTGCTCTAAGGGGGGGAAGAGACTCAAATTAGCTCTTTCGAGGGGGGTGAGGGGGGGTGCTCTACGCGTTTTTTGGGACAGTAACGCTTTTTCTTAACTTAAACAGAAGGTCTGACGGGACTCTGTGGACTTAAGTTGGTAAAGCTCGTGATCTGGATGGAGATTTGCCGGCGGTAATGCCGAGTAATTTGACGATGGAATGTAAAAACCGCCTCTAGAAGAACCAGTCGGCTCGGGGGGGGGGGGTGGTGGGGGGGGCTACAAGTTGGAGGATTTAGCCAAACGTGGGATTAGTTACTTTCAGATGAATGAACGGTTTGAAAGGGAGTGTGTGAAAGGACTAAGTGCGAGATTATTGGGGATTGAGAATGGAAAGTACGAAAGGAAACACAAGTCACTCCGCCGAGGTGAGAAGTGACGGGGAAACGCTGGATGGGGGAGCGATTTGTGGGGCTTAAAATATCCGATGACTCTGCAGGTGGAACACGCGGCGGCTTTAAAGAGCGAGAAGCATCTTTTATTACACGCGAGAGTCGCAATGGACTTTTCCCCTCGGGTCACACCTATGGGGCCCAAAGTGTCAATTATTTGTGTGGCCACCAATATTTTTAACCCTCTTGGGCATGGAGGTCACCAGAGCTTCACAGGTTGTCACTGGGGTCCTCTTCCCCTCCTCCATGATGACATCACGGAGCTGGTGGGTGTTGGAGACCTTGCGCTCCTCCACCTTCCGTTTGAGGATCCCCCACAGATGATCAATAGGGTTTAGGTCTGGAGACACGCTTGGCCAGTCCATCGCCTTTACCCTCAGCTTCTTTAGGAAGGCAGTGGTGGTCTTGGAGGTGTGTTTGGGGTGGTTATCATGTTGGAATACTACCCTGCGGCCCAGTCTCTGAAGGGAGAGGGCCATGCTCTGCTTCAGTAGGTCACAGTACATGTTGGCATTCATGGTCCCCTCAATGAACTGTTGCTCCCCACAGTGGCGTCACTTAGGTTGGTGTCACCCGGTGCGGTAAAACATTGTGTCACCCCCCCCACCAACTATAGTCACGCTCAGTACAGAACCCCCTCCACCAAGTATAGACCCCTCTCCGTCAGTGAAAACCCCCACTAAGTATAACCCCTCCAGGAAAAACCACCCCCTTCCGTCAATAGTACAGAGCCCCCCTCAGAACAAACCACCCCCCTAGATTAGTACAGACGCCCCAGAACAAACCACCCCCCCTTTATTAGTACAGACCCCCCCAGAACAACCCACTCCCCTTTATTAGTACAGACCCCCCATAAGGACAAACCACGCCTACTTCATCAGTATAAACCCCCTCAGTTCAGACCCCCTCAGGACAAACCACCCTCCTCCATTAGTACAGACCCCCTCAGAACAAACCACCCCCCCTCCATTAGTACAGACCCCCTCAGGATAAAACCACCCCCCCCTCCATTAGTACAGACCCCCTCAGGATAAAACCAACCCCCTCTATTAGTACAGACCCCCTCAGGATAAAACCAACCCCACCTCCATTAGTACAGACCCCCTCAGGATAAAACCAACCCCACCTCCATTAGTACAGACCCCCTCAGGATAAAACCAACCCCCCTCCATTAATACAGACCCCCTCAGGATAAAACCAACCCCCTCCATTAATACAGACCCCCTCAGGATAAAACCAACCCCCTCCATTAATACAGACCCCCTCAGGATAAAACCAACCCCCTCCATTAATACAGACCCCCTCAGGATAAAACCAACCCCCTCCATTAATACAGACCCCCTCAGGATAAAACCAACCCCCTCCATTAGTACAGACCCCCTCAGGATAAAACCAACCCCCTCCATTAGTACAGACCCCCCTCAGGATAAAACCAACCCCCTCCATTAGTACAGACCCCCCTCAGGATAAAACCAACCCCCTCCATTAGTACAGACCCCCCTCAGGACAAACCACCCCCCTCCATTAGTATAGACCCTTCTCAGGGGGCTGAAGGAAAGAAACTGCCAAAAGGTAGTTTCCTCACCCTCAAGATCGTGTCACCCCCTCACCCACACCCCCCCCCCCCAAGGTGACACCATTGGTGACACCATTGGCTCGACAGTGCCGACAGCACTCATGCAGCCCCTGACCCTCCCCCCACCATGCCTGACTGTAGACAAGACACACTTGTCTTTGTCCTCCTCACCTGGTCCCCCCACACACGCCTGACACCATCTGACACCAAATACCTTTATCTTTATTAGTACAGACCCCCCCAGAACAACCCACTCCCCTTTATTAGTACAGACCCCCCATAAGGACAAACCACGCCTACTTCATCAGTATAAACCCTCTCAGTTCAGACCCCCTCAGGACAAACCACCCTCCTCCATGAGTACAGACCCCCCTCAGGATAAAACCACCCCCCCCCCTCCATTAGTACAGACCCTCTCAGGATAAAACCAACCCCCTCCATTAATACAGACCCCCTCAGGATAAAATAAAACCAACCCCCCTCCATTAGTACAGACCCCCCAGAGGACAAACCACCCCCTCAGAACAAACCACCCCCCCTCCATTAGTACAGACCCCCTCAGGATAAAACCAACCCCCCCCTCCATTAGTACAGACCCCCTCAGGATAAAACCAACCCCCTCCATTAATACAGACCCCCCCTCAGGATAAAACCAACCCCCCTCCATTAGTACTGACCCCCTCAGGAAAAAACCAACCCCCCTCCATTAGTACAGACCCCCTCAGGATAAAACCGACCCCCCTCCATTAGTACAGACCCCCTCAGGATAAAACCGACCCCCCTCTATTAATACAGACCCCCTCAGAATAAAACCAACCCCCCTCTATTAGTACAGACCCCCTCAGGATAAAACCAACCCCACCTCCATTAGTACAGACCCCCTCAGGATAAAACCAACCCCCCTCCATTAATACAGACCCCCTCAGGATAAAACCAACCCCCCTCCATTAGTACAGACCCCCCCTCAGGATAAAACCAACCCCCCCTCCATTAGTACTGACCCCCTCAGGATAAAACCAACCCCCCTCCATTAGTACAGACCCCCTCAGGATAAAACCGACCCCCCTCCATTAGTACAGACCCCCTCAGGATAAAACCGACCCCCCTCTATTAATACAGACCCCCTCAGAATAAAACCAACCCCCCTCTATTAGTACAGACCCCCTCAGGATAAAACCAACCCCACCTCCATTAGTACAGACCCCCTCAGGATAAAACCAACCCCCCTCCATTAGTACAGACCCCCTCAGGATAAAACCAACCCCCCTCCATTAGTACAGACCCCCTCAGGATAAAACCAACCCCCTCCATTAATACAGACCCCCTCAGGATAAAACCAACCCCCCTCCATTAATACAGACCCCCCTCAGGATAAAACCAACCCCCTCCATTAGTACAGACCCCCTCAGAATAAAACCAACCCCCCTCCATTAGTACAGACCCCCTCAGGATAAAACCAACCCCCCTCTATTAGTACAGACCCCCTCAGGATAAAACCAACCCCCTCCATTAATACAGACCCCCTCAGGATAAAACCAACCCCCTCCATTAATACAGACCCCCTCAGGATAAAACCAACCCCCTCCATTAGTACAGACCCCCTCAGAATAAAACCAACTCCCCTCCATTAGTACAGACCCCCTCAGGATAAAACCAACCCCCCTCTATTAATACAGACCCCCTCAGAATAAAACCAACCCCCTCCATTAGTACAGACCCCCTCAGGATAAAACCAACCCCCCTCCATTAGTACAGACCCCCCTCAGGATAAAACCAACCCCCCTCCATTAGTACAGACCCCCTCAGGATAAAACCAACCCCACCTCCATTAGTACAGACCCCCCTCAGGACAAACCACCCCCCTCCATTAGTACAGACCCCCCTCAGGATAAAACCAACCCCCCTCCATTAGTACAGACCCCCCTCAGGATAAAACCAACCCCCCTCCATTAGTACAGACCCCCTCAGGATAAAGCCAACCCCACCTCCATTAGTACAGACCCCCCTCAGGACAAACCACCCCCCTCCATTAGTACTGACCCCCTCAGAATAAAACCAACCCCCCTCCATTAGTACAGACCCCCTCAGGATAAAACCAACCCCCCTCCATTAGTACAGACCCCCTCAGGATAAAACCAACCCCACCTCCATTAGTACAGACCCCCCTCAGGACAAACCACCCCCCTCCATTAGTATAGACCCTTCTCAGGGGGCTGAAGGAAAGAAACTGCCAAAAGGTAGTTTCCTCACCCTCAAGATCGTGTCACCCCCTCACCCACACCCCCCCCCCCCCCAAGGTGACACCATTGGTGACACCATTGGCTCGACAGTGCCGACAGCACTCATGTAGCCCCTAACCCTCCCCCCACCATGCCTGACTGTAGACAAGACACACTTGTCTTTGTCCTCCTCACCTGGTCCCCCCCCCCCCACACACACACACACGCCTGACACCATCTGACACCAAATACCTTTATCTTGTCTCATCAGACTACAGGACACGGTTCCAGTAATCCATGTCCTTAGTCTGCTCGTCTTCAGCAAACTGTTTGCGGCTTTTTCTTGTGCATCATCTTTGGAAGAGGCTTCCTTCTGGGACGACAGCCATGCAGACCAAATTGATGCAGTGTGCGGCGTATGGTCTGAGCACTGACAGGCTGACCCCTCCCCCACCCCTTCGCCTTCTGCATCAATGCTGGCAGCACTCCTACGTCTATTTCCCAAAGACAACCTCTGGAGATGATGCTGATCACGTGACCTCAACTCCTTCGGTGGACCATGGCGAGGCGGGGGGAGGGGAACCCATCCTGTTATACCGCTGGATGGTCTTGGCCCCCGAGCTGCAGATCAGTTTCAGGGTCTCGGTGATCTTCTTATCTCCTCGGCCATCTTTATGTAAAGACACAATTCTTTATTTTCAGATCCTCAGAGTTTTTTTATTTTTTATTTCATGATTTCAATATTTATTCATCACTATATATGTAGAATATACACGCACATTTACACTTTATAGATAACAGAACATTTTATTATTGTTTATTGGTGTTTAGGGCGGCAAACAAACCTGGCCTCCTCACTGCCCCCACCTGTTGCTTGATCAATTGCCCGCTCGCTCGCCCGTCCACCCGCCAGCCCCGCACTTACTCCATCCAGGTCGCGGCTTCCCCCCTTTATCTTCTCCCGAGTCCCGGCGGGAGGTTCTCCTCCCGGCCAATCTGGTCTTGACTCCTAGCCAATCGGGTCTTAGGCCTCCCGGCCAATCGGGTCTTAGGGCCTGCTTTCTGATTAGCCGGGAGTCCTAAGACCCGATTGGTCTCAGGGCCTGGCCAATCGGGTCTCAGGCCCAGTGGTGGTGAGTCCATAAGGGGCGCATGAGCGCCGCCCCCTCTCTCCTGCTACCTGTCTATCACCAATAGATAGATTCATGCATTGCTGACCCCGCTGCCACCCCCTATTCAGGTGTCCGGCCCCTTTTCGGGTGCCAGGCACCTGAATTACATGATTAGTGCCATAGGCTCTAATAGGCGTCCAAAAAGCTGAAGAGTGGGCGCCATGCTGGGCGCTCACAGTTCTCTCAGCGTTGTATTTGGAACGTGAATGAATATTTTCTTTTCTAACACTGAACTGCCTCTCAGTCGATTAGGTGCTCGGGTCTGTTACCTGTCACCTGATTGGCTGACATGACAGGTGCTGTGATTGGATGCCTATGGCGTCCAATCAAAGCAGAGGACGGGAAGAGAGGACGGGAGAAGACATCGAGGAGCGTGGAGCACAACGCCGTGATCCGCTGCCCCACCCTAAGTAACTGGCGGGCGAAGGATGGACACTGGCAGCAGTTGATGGGCACAGTAGCAGCAGTTGATGGGCACAGTAGCAGCAGTTGATGGGCACAGTACCGGCAATTAATGGGCACAGTACCGGCAATTGATGGGCACAGTAGCTGCATTTGATGGCACAGTGGCGTCAGCTGATGGGCACAGTGGCTGCGTTTGACAAGGACAGTGGCTGCAATTGATATTTTTCAGTTTATTTGCAACCCCCCAAAAAAAATTGAGCACCAGCCGCCACTGCTCAGGCCTTGCTTTCTGATTGGCCGGGAGTCCTAAGGCCGCGTACACACGAGGAGACATGTCTGATGAGACAGGTCCGACGGACCGTTGGTCTGATGTGTGTACACACCATCAGACCAAAATTCCCACGGACCAGAATGCGGTGACGTACAAGACACCGACGTGCTGGAGAAAGGAAGTTCAATGCTTCCACGCATGCGTGGGATTTCGGTTTGATGGTTGGGCGTACTGACCAGCGGACATGTCTGACGGACAGGTTTCCAGCGGACAAGTTTCTAAGCATGTTTAGAAACTTTTGTCCGCTGGACAAACCTGTCCGCTAGCCTGTACACACGATCGGATATGTCCGCGGAAACTGGTCTGTGTGTACGCGGCCTAAGACCCGATTGGCCCTGAAATCATAAGACCTGATTGGCCGGTAGGAGAAGCTACCGCCGGGACTCGGGAGGAGATGCAGGGGGGAAGCCGTGACCTGGATGGGGTAAGTACCGGGCTGGCGGGGAGACGGTCGAGTGACGGATTGGGGGGGCAGTGAGGGGGCCAGGTTTGTTTGCCGCCCTCCCCCAAATAATTGAGCGCACTGCGTGTAAGTTCTATGGTTAAAGTTGTCTCTGAACCTCTCAGCACTGGTGCTTCAGCTTCCATTAAGGTAAAGTGAAGCCTTTCCAAGCCTCTAACAGGTTTGGCTATACATATGGATAACCACATCTGGGCAGACATTCTGGGCTCGGCGGGGGGTCCGCGGTCAGGAAATTTGCATATACTTGCAGGTTATCATGCAAACACATCTACCCTCCCCCGCTGCTGGTTATCCAAGTGGATATCTGCTGACTTCAGAAGCCGCCCGAATCCCATGGATATCCATAGAGAGCGTCACATTAAGACTGATGATCTCCGTCTGTGAATTGGGGGCACCTGAATCCACGCCCCCCCCCCGGCATAATGAACTCGAGCCAAGCCTACAAGAAAAACACAGGATGGGAAAAAATAAAGTGTGAAATAAATAAAGAGGTGATTTGTGCGATGGTGAGCCGGGAACAAAGAGCGGGCAGGGAATGAAGCATGGAAGTGAAATAAATATGTTCTACCTACGGCTGAGTGCCGGTGACAAAGATAAAGACATCCGATCACAGCGGGGCGCGGGTGAAGGGCAGCGGACGAGGTCTCTGGGAGGGGGTCGTGATTGGAGGGAATTCTTTTTATATCACTATATTAGTCTTGTGGGGGTAGAAAGCAGAAACACAAATTCCCGCTCTACGTGGTTTGCACAATGACTGACCCGGTGCTGTCCCTTCCCCTAGATAAGTACCACCGTATATACTCAAGTATAAGCCGACCCGAATATAAGCCGAGGCACCTCATTTTACCACAAAAAACTGAGAAAACGCATTGACTCGAGTATAAGCCTAGGGTGTCCATCTGCATGCCTCACTGTGTCCATGCCTCACTGTGTCCATGCCTCACTGTGCCCATGCCTCACTGTGCCCATGCCTCACTGTGCCCATGCCTCACTGTGTCCATGCCTCACTGTGTCCATGCCTCACTGTGCCCATGTCTCATGTCCATGCATCACTGTGCCCATGCCTCACTGTGCCCATGTCTCATGTCCATGCATCACTGTGCCCATGCCTCACTGTGTTCATGCCTCATTGTGCCCATGCTTCACTGTGTCCATGTCTCATGTCCATGCCTCACTGTGCCCGTGCCTCACTGTGTCCATGCCTCACTGTGTCCATGCCTCACTGTGTCCATGCCTCACTGTGTCCATACCTCACTGTGTCCATGCTTCACTGTGCCCATGCTTCACTGTGTCCATGTCTCATGTCCATGCCTCACTGTGTTCATGCCTCACTGTGCCCATGCTTCACTGTGTCCATGCCTCACTGTGCCCATGCTTCACTGTGCCCATGCTTCACTGTGCCCATGCTTCACTGTGCCCATGTCTCATGTCCATGCCTCACTGTGCCCATGCTTCACTGTGTCCATGCCTCACTGTGCCCATGCTTCACTGTGCCCATGCTTCACTGTGCCCATGCTTCACTGTGCCCATGTCTCATGTCCATGCCTCACTGTGCCCATGCTTCACTGTGTCCATGCCTCACTGTGCCCATTCTTCACTGTGCCCATGCTTCACTGTGTCCATGCCTCACTGTGCCCATGACTAGACTGATGTTTAACATTAGAGTCTATGGAAGGGGTGCCCAGCTTTGAAAAATTGGTGCTCCCCAGCTGTAGGTCCCCCGGACAACAAACTTTGGACACTTGTAGAGAAGAAATTGGGTTACACGTGTACTAACATCCGGGTCCAGGGGACCTACGACCGGCCGGTACCAGGTCTGCAAATTCACCGGAGAAATTACCATTTAACATGGGAGTCTATGGTAGGGGTGCCCGGATTTGAAAAAATCGGTGCTCCCCAGCCATAGGTCCCCCAGACAACAAACGTTGCACACTTGTAGAGAAGAAATTGGGTTACACGTGTGCCAATATCCGGGTCCAGGGGACCTACGACCGGCCGGAAAAATTACCATTTAACATGGGAGTCTATGGAAGGGGTGCCCGGGTTTAAAAAATCGGTGCTCCCCGGCTACGGTCCCCCAGACAACAAACCTTGCACACTTGTAGCTTCAGTACCTGCTCTGTCCGGCTGTTGATGACCCCCTGGCTTACGTCCTGGCTATGCCTCCATCTGCTGACCCAGCGTTACGGAGCTCCTGTTCTCAGAGTCTGCCCAGCGCCAACCGTCCGTATTTTTATGGACAGTTCGTAAAAACTGACACTTTTTTCCCCCGTTCGTAAATGTCAGTGGTTGTGGGAATGTGCCAGTAAAAAAAAGCCGAGATCGGTTCGGTTTGGGACTGCGCATGGAGATTGGAGGCAGGGGGAGATTGGAGGCAGGGGGTGTTGGTGACACCGCAGAGGGAGATGGTGGCACCGCAGAAGGTGGCGGATGGAGACAGGGGTTGTTGGTGGCACCACAGAGAGAGATGGAGGCAGGGGGCAACGGAGGCAGGGGGTGATTGGAGGCAGGGGGAGATTGTGGCACTGCAGAGAGTGTTGGTGGCAGAGGGGGATGGGGGCAGGGGGTGATGTAAATAATTTGCCATTATTATATCAAAAATAACAAAAATATGTTTTTTTACCTTAATATTTCCCTTAAATCACATTGCTATTTGCCCGGTGTACTTGTTTGTAGCCGAAGTAGTGAAATGTGCACCTAAATAATGTAATTTAGTAACTTTTGTGAAATGCCATTAAATTTCGAGTGTCGTGCCAGCAAATTTCAATCTGATAGGTTGGCAACACTGCCCAGCGCTCTCCAGCCACCTGGTTCTTGCCAAGACTCAGCCAGCGCCATCCATTACTCACCACTACCAGGGGTGTCAGACAGGAGGTGCAAGAGAAGCCCCCTCTCCAGCTTGATCTCCACCAGGTACGTGACACCTGTAAAATACGGGACAGTCCAGGGCAATCCGGGACACGTGGTCACCCTAGTCAGGGCTTCGTACCACACCCCAGACAACACGTGTGCTAATATCTGGGTCCAGGGAACTTACGACCGGCAGGTACCGGGTCCGCAAAAACACCGGAGAAATTACCATTTAACATGGGAGTCTATGGAAGGGGTGCCCGGGTTTAAAAAATCGGTGCTTCCCCGGCTACGGTCCCCCAGACAACAAACGTTGCACACTTGTAGCTGCAGTACCTGCTCTGTCCGGCTGTTGATGACCCCCTGGCTTACGTCCTGGCTATGCCTCCATTTGCTGACCCAGCGTTACGGAGCTCCTGTTCTCAGAGTCTGCCCAGCGCCAACTGTATGTATTTTTATGGACAGTTCGTAAAAACTGATACTTTTTTCCCCCGTTCGTAAATGTCAGTGGTTGCGGGAATGTGCCAGTAAAAAAAGTTCGGTTTGGAACTGCGCATGGAGATTGGAGGCAGGGGGTGATTGGAGGCAGGGGGTGATGGTGGCAACGCAGAGGGGGGTGGAGGCAGGGGGAGATTGGAAGCAGGGGGTGATTGGAGGCAGAGGGTGATGGTGGCAACAAAGAGGGGGATGGAGGCAGGGGGTGTTAGTGGCAGGGGGAGATTGGAGGCAGGGGGTGACTGGAGGCAGAGGGTAAAGGTGGCAACGAAGAGGGGGATGGAGGCAGGGAGTGTTAGTGGCAGGGGGAGATTGGAGGCAGGGGGTGATGGTGGCAACGCAGAGGGGGGTGGAGGCAGGGGAGATTGGAGGCAGGGGGTGATTGGAGGCAGAGGGTGATTGGAGGCAGAGGGTGATGGTGGCAACGAAGAGGGGGATGGAGGCAGGGGGTGTTAGTGGCAGGGGGAGATTGGAGGCAGAGGGTAAAGGTGGCAACGAAGAGGGGGATGGAGGCAGGGAGTGTTAGTAGCAGGGGGAGATTGGAGGCAGGGGGTGATGGTGGCAACGCAGAGGGGGGTGGAGGCAGGGGAGATTGGAGGCAGGGGGTGATTGGAGGCAGAGGGTGATGGTGGCAACGAAGAGGGGGATGGAGGCAGGGGGTGTTAGTGGCAGGGGGAGATTGGAGGCAGGGGGTGTTGGTGACACCGCAGAGGGAGATGGTGGCAACGCAGAAGGTGGGGGATGGAGACAGGGGTTGTTGGTGGCACCACAGAGGGAGATGGAGGCAGGGGGCAATGGAGGCAGGGGGTGATTGGAGGCAGGGGGCCTGGGGGAGATTGGAGGCAGGGGGAGATTGTGGCACTGCAGAGGGTGTTGGTGACAGAGGGGGATGGAGGCAGGGGGTGATGGTGGCAGAGGGGGTGGAGGCAGGGGGTGATGGTGGCAGAGGGGGTGGAGGCAGGGGGTGATGGTGACAGAGGGGGTGGAGGCAGGGGGAGATTGTGGCACTGCAGAGGGGGATGGAGGCAGGGGGTGATGTGATTAAATAATTTGCCCTTATTATATCAAAAATAACACAAAGGGAGGTGACCAAGAAGTGACACTGCCTGGGAGTCACCAGCCTACTCTAAACCACTCCCAGCCCCACAGATCAAAAACAAACAGGCCTAGTCCTGCCTGAATTTACCTGCACTGGTCAAAAATCAAACTCTAGCACCTACCCAAGGTAGAGGGTGCTACAGAATTTTGACAGTATTGCAACCAGCACAGTAACAGTCCACAGTGATAATGGAGCTTCCACCACCACCACTGGCTTTATTGATGCTACAAGAGAGTTTGTATGCACCGCAGCCATCATAAATGTAAAGAATGCGCACAACTATTGTCTGTCTGATACGGATGCAAAATAACAAATACTCTCGTAGCTGTAGCAGCCTAGTCCGGGTTGTGCATTATATCTATTCACCAATGGTCCATCTACTTCCCAGCGGTGATCTTGCTTTCCTTCCTACAGTAGGCCGGTTGTATGTTAGTCATCCGCTGACAGCAACCTAACTGTACTAATTCATAATTATCATCACAGTTCATGTGTTTAGGGAAATGAAGTCGGCTCGCGCTTATTATGAATTCTTGAACGCTCGTTCACCTATTGTATCTGACTGTACCGGCTCTTAGCGTCTCTACTCGGGGTAGCAAGGCTTTCCATGACAACTCATTTTTTTTTAAGCTCTCTAGACGTTTGGCCTAATTAAACCAACGCTATTTGCATTGGCCCGGACTCCCTATCCATCGTGTCTTTTCACCCCGGGGCTATACACATTACAGGCTCTCCAGTGTGGCGAGAGGGAATTTAGCCGTTCAACCTCATTTCCTTGAACAAGATGCATGCAGGAGGGGAACGTGGAGCCGTCCAGCCCACGGCCATTCATTTACCTTGTGTCTAGCGAGAAGGAAAGCGTAATGGTTACAAAGTAAATGCCGATTGAAGTTATTGTTCTAAAGTTTTGCTGGTGGCGCCAATGAGAGGAAAAATACATTAGCTGTATATCTTCGGGGGGGGGGAGTAGGTGACATTAAAGGACAGATCTCATATAAATGTCTGTGCATTTTCCCTGTACGCCGCTATACAATGAGCCGTGTTTTACCGTAATAAATTTGCCGCCGGCACTTATGTGTTCTATTGCCATCGCCTGCAGTTACGGCTAATGTGCTGGACGAAGTGATCAGGCTAATCCACAGTTAAATGTATTGATAGTTTATGTCAGGCTGGCATGTTTAATGTGTTTAGCATATGTTCACTCTCGTTTTGTAGACATCTATAGCCTTGCAGGTTCTTGCAATTGTTCCATTAGAAGTGATATAGACCTCACTCATTTACATGGGTGTCCGCAGGTAGGTGCAAGTGCCCCCCCCCCTCCTGGAATCAGGGATTGAATCAGGGTTCCCCACTCGGTCCTTATCCTAGCACCGTCTCTGCTCGCACCTGTACACAGTTTAGTAGGGCTGGTGACAGCTGGTCCAAAGAGAAATGATATAGACCTTCTAAAATAGACCTCAATTACATAAACGTCCGCAGGTAGGGGCAAGTTCTCGCACCTGTATACAGTTTAGCAGGGCCAGTGCAAGGTGTGAGGAGAAATGATATAGACCTGTAACGGAATGGCCCAGAGGCTCTTGCAGGGTGTGGGGTACTCTTGTTTCAGCTTCACCAATGATTCTTGTGTATAGGGTCATCCTATGTCTACTAGGGGCATAGGATGACTGAGAAATGATATATTGGATTACAGTAGATGAGACAGTAATGATAATTCACAATGTATTCCAGGATATCTTGAAATTACAGGTTGTTGATTCTAAACCTAACCGGTCAATAAAAAAGTGTGGGTCATTCAATGTGGGGAAACAGACTGTTAAGTTGTTTAATGTTGTCTGCTACTGTCATGTAAATGAACCTTAGTCTGGCTCTCAAGAACCTTTTATTGTGTTATGCTAATTGACACTGTATTGTGTGAATTTCTATTGATGATAGATGTGTGTTGTGAGTTGGCACAGTCTAAAGGTCAGATGTCTGACTTATGTCTACTAAAGAAATGTGTATTGTATAGCAGGTGAGAAGAGCTTATCTCGGAGTCACCTTGTCTGGGTAAATGATTAGTAATTAGCTCATGTAGATTATCTGTCTCCTAAAATATGTGTATTAAGCTGTTGTGGGTGGAGTTAAGTGATTGTTCATTGGGGTTTCTAACTGTATATAAGAAGCCTGAGTTTCCCATTAAAGTCTATTCCTGTTGAACCAGAGAACAGAGCTGTGTGTCTCGTTTTTGGGGGAAATTCGTATGGGTCCTGTTCGCCGGATTGTCGATAAGCTGTCTTGGGTTCGAAATGGAATATCGTAAACGGCGTAAACACCTGTCCCATGTGGGATTTTACAAGACCTTTTTTTTTTAAATAGACCTCATTTACATTGGCGTCCGCAGGTAGGGGCAAGTGCCCCCCCCTGGAATCAGGGATCGAATCAGGGTTCCCCCACTCAGTTCTTATCCTAGCACCGGCCCTGCTGGCACCTGTACACAGTTTAGCAGGGCCAGTGCAAGGTGCGAGGAGAAATGATATAGACCATATTTTTTTTAAATAGACCTCATTTACATGGGCGTCTGCAGGTAGGGGCAAGTGCCTCCCCCCTGGAATCAGGGATCAGATTAGGGTTCCCCACTTGGTCGTTATCCTAGCACTGGCCCTGCTCACACCTGTACACAGTTTAGCAGGGCCGGTGACAGCTGGTGCGAAGAGAAATTATATAGACCTCATTTACATGGGTGTCCGCAGGTAGGGGCAAGTGCCCCCCCCCCGGAATCAGGGATCGAATCAAGTTTCCCCACTCAGTCTTTATCCTAGCACCGGCCCTGCTCTCACCTTTACACAGTTTAGCAGGGCCGGTGACAGCTGGTGCGAAGAGAAATTATATAGACCTCATTTACATGGGCGTCCGAAGGTAGGGGCAAGTGTTCCCCCCCTGGAATCAGGGATCGGATCAAGTTTCCCCACTCGGTCTTTATCCTAGCACCGGCCCTGCTCTCACCTTTACACAGTTTAGCAGGGCCGGTGACAGCTGGTGCGAAGAGAAATTATATAGACCTCATTTACATGGGCGTCCGAAGGTAGGGGCAAGTGCTCCCCCCCTGGAATCAGGGATCGGATCAAGTTTTCCCACTCGGTCTTTATCCTAGCACCGGCCCTGCTCTCACCTTTACACAGTTTAGCAGGGCCGGTGACAGCTGGTGCGAAGAGAAATTATATAGACCTCATTTACATGGGCGTCCGAAGGTAGGGGCAAGTGCTCCCCCCCTGGAATCAGGGATCGGATCAAGTTTTCCCACTCGGTCTTTATCCTAGCACCGGCCCTGTTCGCACCTGTACACAGTTTAGCAGGGCCGGTGACAGCTGGTGCGAGGAGCAGGACACTGAAGGCCTGAAGGGGTGGGTAGGCTGACATCACCCGGTCTACATAGGGCGAGCGGCCCAAGAGACGGAGGCCACGGGGAAAAAAGGAGAGCAGCAAGACGCCAGGAACAGAAGGCACAGCGTCCCTGGTGCTTCCCAGTGCATGGAACCCCTGGACTCCTCAAACCTCCTTACTGCTCCCAGGCCTGGAGGACAGACTGACCGGGGGGCACAGAACAAGGACAGGAAATGCCAGCAGCCAGAGACTGCTCCATGTCACATCATGGAAGGAGCAGAGCACCTCCTGTCCTCACCCAGAATGAAAACGGGTCTTGCCAGCTGTCTCTCTCTATCATCCTCATCACCCCTCTCTGTCACCCCCTCTCTCTTTGTCAGCCCTTCTCTCTCTCTGTCTTTCTCACCACCCCTCTGTCTCTCTCTGTTACCCCCTCTGTCTCTCTCTGCCACCTCCCACATGTATGTAGTCTCTTATGCCTTGTATACACGATCGGAGATAACGCAGACGTATTTTTCCAACAGAATTCCACTCAAGCTGTCTTGCATACACACGGTCACACCAAATTCTGACTGTCAAGAACGCGGTGACGTACAACACTACGATGAGAAAAATTAAGTTCAATGCTTCCGAGCATGCGTCGACTTCATTCTGAGCATGCGTGTTTTTTTTCTCCATCGGAGTTCCATTTCTAAGTCTGTCGGAAAATTCCAAAGTAAAAACTCAGTTGGGACATACACATGGTCGGAATATCCGATGAAAAAATTCCGCCTGACATTTTCATCGGAAATTCCGATCGTGTGTACAAGACATTACAGTCTCTTGTGCCGTGTCCACAGTCTCTGACTGTCTCCTGTACTATGTCTGCAGTCTCTGACTGTCTCCTGTACTACGTCTGCAGTCTCTGACCATCTCCTGTACTACGTCTGCAGTCTCTGACTGTCTCCTGTACTATCTCTGCAGTCTCTGTCTGTCTCCTGTACTACGTCTGCAGTCTCTGACCATCTCCTGTACTATCTCTGCAGTCTCTGACTGTCTCCTGTACTACGTCTGCAGTCTCTGACCATCTCCTGTACTATCTCTGCAGTCTCTGACTGTCTCCTGTACTACGTCTGCAGTCTCTGACTGTCTCCTGTACTACGTCTGCAGTCTCTGACTGT
Source organism: Rana kukunoris (assembly GCA_029574335.1). NCBI lineage: Eukaryota > Metazoa > Chordata > Amphibia > Anura > Ranidae > Rana > Rana kukunoris. Next base: position 165,336 of record JAJQKJ010001140.1, on the reverse strand, counting down.
CTCCTGTACTACGTCTGCAGTCTCTGACCATCTCCTGTACTACATCTGCAGTCAATGATGACATTGTTGAAAAGCGTCAGAGCCTGGGTGACCTTAAAATGATGCCTCCCCAGTAAAAAGTTCTGCGGATGCCCATGCTCATTTATTTGTTTTCATTGGGCACATCCACGGTGGAAATTGTCTCCTAAAAACAGCCCTTGCCTGGTCTGGAGGAAGGACTTGCTTTTCTCCACAAGTCTATGGAATCACTAATGGAGGACCTGACTGTGACCATTGTGACAGGTTTGGGTTCTGTAGCTCAGTGGTAGCACCAAAATCTTGAGTTTAGTCCATGCCAGAAATCATTTTTAGGTCTTTCCTGCCCACATTTATTTAAAGGAAAGTGAAAAGTTCAAACAGGGATGTCTTCCCATGCAGGAGGTTCTCACCATCTATATGAACAAAACACAACATTCAGCCTCCTGGTTCTCTCGGCAGATTTACAGCTCCGATTTGTACCTCTTGGTCCTCCTGACCATCAAACACGACCCAGTATTCATGCACCTCAGCTCTGCGTCTTTCCTTGCAGCTCCCTAGCTGCTCTGTCCCTCGTGGACTCTCTCTCAGGTTCGGGCCTCTGGCTTGGGGCACCCCTGACCCCCAATTTTAATTCTGTATCGTGTATTTCGCTAAACATGAAATGCGCTTCTACGATGAATTTTTGAATAAACGTTATAATACATTTTCTATTTCTGTCATTTCATTTTGTGATTTGCCTCATTTACAAGTCCCATGACCAGAATTTTTGCTTGTGTGTATATATTAGGGATGGAGGCACGTCACGTGGTGCTGTCAGATCACGCTCTTTAATGTCTATGGAAGTGAGGTATTCAAAGCTGCCTGTATGTTATGGTCATCAGGAAGCCAAATGATGGTGTCACTTGCGGTGAATTCTCTGTTACACGGCATGAAGTAATAAGGGTGCAAGACATTGGGCTTGAGGGAAGGAGCAGTGACACATGACAGTAGACAAGTGCATTGGTTTTCCTCCGAATTCCGTGGATTTTCGCATTCATTTTAACAAACGATACCATTAAACAAATGATTGCATAGAATCTGAAATCCGAAAGATCCGACATAAAAAAATGCTTTATTTTTGTTTCGTTGCGACAACATTATGATATAGATAGAAGATTCAACATGACGGTGACAATAGCGATCTGTGTCTATCGAATCTGCTGTTGAATTAGAAAATGTTGAAGAGAAAAGATTCGACATAGAGAGAAAAGAGTCAACATTATAGAGACATGAAGATTCGACATAGAGAGAAAAAAGTCAACATAGAGAGACAAGATTCCACTTGGAGAGAAAAGATTTGACATTATAGAGAGAAAAGATTTGACAGAGAGAGAAAAGATCCGACATTATAGAGAGAAAAGAGTCGACATTATAGAGAGAAAAGATCCGACATTATAGAGAGAAAATATCCGACATTATAGAGAGAAAAGAGTCGACATTATAGAGAGAAAAGATCCGACATTATAGAGAGAAAATATCCGACATTATAGAGAGAAAAGATCCGACATTATAGAGCGAAAAGATCCGACATTATAGAGCGAAAAGATCCGACATTATAGAGAGAAAAGATCCGACATTATAGAGCGAAAAGATCCGACATTATAGAGAGAAAAGATCCGACATTATAGAGAGAAAAGATCCGACATTATAGAGCGAAAAGATCCGACATTATAGAGCGAAAAGATCCAACATTATAGAGAGAAAAGATCCGACATTATAGAGAGAAAAGATCTGACATTATAGAGAGAAAAGATCCGACATTATAGAGAGAAAAGATTCGACATTATAGAGAGAAAAGATCCAACATTATTGAAAGAAAAGATTTGACATTATAGAGAGAAAAGATCCGACATTATAGAGAGAAAAGATCCGACATTATAGAGAGAAAAGATCCGACATTATAGAGAGAAAAGATCCGACATTATAGAGAGAAAAGATCCGACATTATAGAGAGAAAAGAGTCGACATTACAGAGAGAAAAGATCCGACATTATAGAGAGAAAAGATCCAACATTATAGAGAGAAAAGATCCGACATTATAGAGCGAAAAGATCCGACATTATAGAGCGAAAAGATCCAACATTATAGAGAGAAAAGATCCGACATTATAGAGAGAAAAGATCCGACATTATAGAGAGAAAAGATCCGACATTATAGAGAGAAAAGATCCGACATTATAGAGAGAAAAGATCTGACATTATAGAGAGAAAAGATCCGACATTATAGAGAGAAAAGATCCGACATTATAGAGAGAAAAGATCCGACATTATAGAGAGAAAAGATCCGACATTATAGAGAGAAAAGATCCGACATTATAGAGAGAAAAGATCCGACATTATAAAGAGAAAAGATCCGACATTATAGAGAGAAAAGATCCGACATTATAGAGAGAAAAGATCCGACATTATAGAGAGAAAAGATCCAACATTATAGAGAGAAAAGATCCGACATTATAGAGAGAAAAGATTCGACATTATAGAGAGAAAAGAGTCGACATTATAGAGAGAAAAGATCCGACATTATAGAGAGAAAAGATCCGACATTATAGAGAGAAAAGATCCGACATTATAGAGAGAAAAGATCCAACATTATAGAGAGAAAAGATCCGACATTATTGAAAGAAAAGATTTGACATTATAGAGAGAAAAGATCTGACATTATAGAGAGAAAAGATCCGACATTATAGAGAGAAAAGATTCGACATTATAGAGAGAAAAGATCCGACATTATAGAGAGAAAAGATTCGACATTATAGAGAGAAAAGATCCGACATTATAGAGAGAAAAGATTCGACATTATAGAGAGAAAAGATCCGACATTATAGAGAGAAAAGATCCGACATTATAGAGAGAAAAGATTTGACATTATAGAGAGAAAAGATCCGACATTATAGAGAGAAAAGATCCGACATTATAGAGAGAAAAGATCCGACATTATAGAGAGAAAAGATCCGACATTATAGAGAGAAAAGATCCGACATTATAGAGAGAAAAGATCCGACATTATAGAGACATGAAGATTCGACGAAGCAGCTAAAAACATACGATCGCCGCGAGCGGACATTTCCGGTCATATGCTCCGCCCATAGGCTATAGAAGAATTGTTTGGTTGACTACTAATAATAATTAATAAAAATAATTATTACTAGTCATACAACATTAGAATTCTTCTATAGCTTGTGGGCGGAGCATTCGTCGTTCGTTGAATCTTCTTAGAACATTCGACAGACACCATAAGCCTTCAATTGACAGATTTGAACCTTATTTCTTTCAGATTTTCAGGGCGAATGCGTTTTTTTAACGAAACAAAATAAATAAAGCAATGGCCCGGATTCACAGCCATTGGCGCATCTTTATGCCGCCGTAGCATATCTTCTTTACGCTATGCGGGCGCAACGTTGAGAGGCAAGTATGAAATTCACAAAGAAAATGCGCCCAATGTTGCGCCGGCGTAGCGTATATTCGTCGGCGTAATGGATGGAAGTGGGCTGGAAGTGGGCGTGATGCATGGTAATGAAGCGTGACCCCAAATGATGGGCTGAGCGTAATCCAAGTACTTAAAACGAACGTCGCATGCGTCACAACTTGGACGTATCCCCGATCGCATGCGTACAACCACGCCAAAATCACTGCCTAAGATACGTCGAATCACTGCCTACTACGTGAACGTAACCTACGCCCAGCACTATTCACGTAGTACTACGTAAACAACGTAAAATACAATGGCTGTTCCCTGGTCCATACCTTTGCATGGGTTGCGCCTCCTATATGGGGAATAACTTTACGCCGGACGTAAGCCTTACGCAAACCGCGTATTTTTTTCCGTCGGGCGCATCTACGTTCGTGAATCGACATATCTTCCTCATTTGCATATTTGTAATGGGCGCCCAAGATACGCCGGCGTAGGCAAGTTACGCCGGTGTACTGAAGCCGAATTTTAGGCCTATCTTAGGTGAGTATGGCGCATAGATACGACGGCGCATCTTGACACTTACGCGGCGTATATCGAGATACGCTGGCGTAAGTGCTACGTGAATCCGGGCCATATTTCGTAAGTAACGAAATTATTATTTTTTTCGGATGAAAACGAAATTCCGAAACAAAATATTTCAGTGTGCGCATGTCTACATGACAGTAGCATTAGCAAACAATTGGGCAATCCCCCGAGGAAAAGATTGGTCTTGTGGCAAGTGAGTGTCTTCCTACAGTGGAACCTTCCTACGGAAGATATAACCCATTAGAAAAAGTGTCTTGAAATATCAGTTGGGGTGGACGTGGCCACGTACAGGACAGGTGAGGCCCAGCGTGGCCACGTCCACCCCAACTGATATTTCAAGACACTTTCTAGTGGGTTATATCTCCAGGAGGAAGGTTCCACTGTAGGAAGACTTCGGGGGAAACATGTAGTATACAAGAAGTTTTTGAAAGATTTAAACATTTTGGACTTTGGCTTATGCAACCCTAATGTAGAAAAGATGAAACTATAGTTAGATTGCTTGAGGGATCAATGATTAGTAAAAATTATTCCTATTTTTAAGTGGTTTGGGGCCTCATGAAAGGAAAATGGTGCCCAGGAGAGACGACGCTCTGAGCATGAGGGATATTCAGATATTCAAGGTTGCTGAGGAAGGGCAAATGTCTGATGGGAAAAGGGAAAAAAGACCAAAGGAGATGTTATTACCCAGCATGAGGGATCTAGAAGAGTTACTGCAGCCAACGTAGAAGAACGATCCTAGTCCAAGCAGCGAAGGAGAAGATGGCGTGAGTACGGATTTACTTCAATTCATAAATCTGGCCAGCCGTGTATCTTTTGAACATTCTGGAGGTCAAATAATACGTGTGTGTATATACTGGTATATACTAGTATCAAAAAACATGTTTAATAACACTCAACTCCAGACCATTTTCCCCCCATCATCCCCAAAAGACTGGTGTTCAATCTTGCAGGTACTGAAGGTTTAGTGTACCCGCTATTTGTATTATGTTGTGAGGCCTTAGGCAAAATTTAGACATGACCCCCCCCCCCCCCACTCACCACCAAAATGGGGAAAAAAAATTAACGGATCTAGCACACAGGTGATCAGGAACTTTTGTAGGGCACCCTCCTCACCCATCAGTAGGGATGAGCTTTATGTTCGACTCAAACAGCGGACAATTTGGGGTGTTTGCGGTTAATATAAAAGTCATTGTCCTAAAAAGTGTCTGGGGATCTGGGTCCTGCCCCAGGGGAGTGTTTGGGGACCCGGGTCCTGCCCCAGGGGAGTGTTTGGGGACCCAGGTCATGTCCCAGGGGAGTGTTTGGGGACCCAGGTCCTGCCCCAGGGGAAGTGTTTGGGGACCCGGGTCCTGCCACAGGGGAGTGTTTGGGGACCCGGGTCCTGCCCCAGGGGAGTGTTTGGGGACCCGGGTCCTGCCACAGGGGAGTGTTTGGGGACCCGGGTCCTGCCCCAGGGGAGTGTTTGGGGACCCAGGTCCTGCCCCAGGGAAGTGTTTGGGGATCTGGGTCCTGCCCCAGGGGAGTGTTTGGGGACCCGGGTCCTGCCCCAGGGGAAGTGTTTGGGGACCCGGGTCCTGCCCCAGGGGAAGTGTTTGGGGACCCGGGTCCTGCCCCAGGGGAAGTGTTTGGGGACCCGGGTCCTGCCTCAGGGGACATGTATCAATGCAAAAAAAGTTTTAAAAACGCCCGTTTTTTTCAGGAACAGTCATTTTAATAATGCTTAATGTGAAACAATAAAAGTAAAATATTCCTTTAAATTTCGTACCTGGGGGGTGTCTATAGTATGCCTGTAAAGTAGCGCTTGTTTCCCATGCTTAGAACTGTCCCTGCAGAAAGTGTAATTTCTAAAGGAAAAAAAAGTAATTTAAAATCACTCGCAGCTATAATGAATTGTCGGGTCCCGGCAATACAGATAATTGGGGGTCCCTCCCAATTCTATATCAGGCCCTTCAGGTCTGGTATGGATTATAAGGGGAACCATGCATCAAAAAAAAAAAGTACAGGGTTCCCCTTAATATCCATACCAGACCCAAAGGGCCTGGTAATGGACTGGGGGGGTACCCCTGCCATTTTTTCAATGACTTTTATCTGTATTGCCGGGATCCGACAATTCATGAATAGCCGCAAGTAGTTTTAAATGACTTTTTTTCCTTTAGAAATGTCATTTTGGACTTTCAGTTGTGGTTATTGTTCAAGGAACCCCTGAGAAACCTCTGGAGGTACTCTGGTTGAGATAGGCTGTCTTAGAGCTAGAACCATGCAGGCACCTTCAAATGGGAGTTCAATTAGACATTGCTCAAGGGCCCACTAGAACCCCCTGGAAGAACACTGGTTGGGAAAGGCTGCCATATAGTGTTGGTCAGATCAGATGCTTTGCAGCCCTCATTGGCATGGGCGTACGCAGAACTTTTTTCAGAGGGCATCATTTTAGGGTTACCCATACGCCGAGACGTAGTACAGTCCCTAGGATAAGTAATGGATAATGGCAGACACGCCCTCTTGCCAGACCCAAAGAAACTACAGCAGTGATCCCCCCAGCTGGACGATCGCTCCCACTGGAGCTCCCATAGCGATGCCACTGTGCTGAATTTAACAGTGCTGATCCAATCCCTGATTCCGTGGGGGGGGGCTTGACCCCCCTTGCCCCTACGTGCAGATGCCCATGCTCATTGGTTGGGTAAATTTTTACCATCAGAGATAAATGAGAGACCTGTCCATATATTGTGAATGAGTACTATTGACTGGCTGGCACCCGGTGTTGTGGGCTTCCCGAACACCTATAGTGACACCACTGTGCTGAATTTACAGGGCTGATCCGATCCCTGATTCCAGGGGGAGGGGGCACTTGACCCCCCTTGCCCCTACCTGCCGATGCCCATGCTCATTGGTTGGGTAAATGTTTACCATCAGAGATAAATGAGAGACATGTCCATATATTTTGAATGAGTACTATTGACCGGCTGGCACCCGGCGTTGTGGGCTGCCCGCACCCCCATAGTGATTCTACTGTGCTGAATATACAAAGCTAATACGATCCCTGATTCCTGGGGAGGGGGGCACTTGACCCCCCTTGCCACTACCTGCTGATGCCCATGCTCATTGGTTGGGTAAATGTTTATCATCAGAGATAAATGAGAGACCTTGTCCATATATTTTGAATGAGTGCTATTGACCGGCTGGCACCCCCATAGTGATGCCACTGTGCTGAATTTAACAGAGCTGATCCGATCCCTGATTCCAGGGGGGGGGCACTTGACCCCCTTGCCCCCACCTGCAGACGCCCATGCTCATTGGTTGGGTAAATGTTTACCATGAGAGATAAATGAGAGACCTGTCCATATATTGTGAATGAGAACTATTGACCGGCTGGCACCTGGCGTTGTGGGCTGCGCGCACCCCCATAGTGACGCCACCGTGCAGAATTTACAGGGCTGATCCAATCCCTGATTCCTGGGGAGGGGGGCACTTGACCCCCCTTGCCCCTACCTGCGGACGCCCATGCTCATTGGTTTGTTAAATGTTTACCATCAGAGATAAATGAGAGACCTGTCTGATCCCTGATTCCAGAGGGATATGGGGAACTTGACCCCCATTGCCCTTATCTGCAGACACCCATGCTCATTGGTTGGGTAAATGTTTACCATCAGAGATAAATGAGACCAGTGCATATATTGTGAATGAGTACTATTGACCGGCTGGTGCCCCTATAGCGATGCTACTGTTCTGAATTTAACAGTGCTGATCCGATCCCTGATTCCAGAGGGATAGGTGGCACTTGGCCCACATTGCCACTACCTGCAGACGCCCATGCACATTGGTTGGGTAAATGTTTACCATGAGAGATAAATGAGAGACCTGTCCATATATTTTGAATGAGTACTATTGACCGGCTGGCACCCGGCGTTGCGGGCTTCCCGCACCCCCATAGTGACGCCACCGCGCTGAATTTACCGGGCTGATTCGAACTCCTGATTCCTGGGGAGGGGGCACTTGGCCCCCCTTGCCACTACCTGCTGATGCCCATGCTCATTGGTTGGGTAAATGTTTATCATCAGAGATAAATGAGAGACCTGTCCATATATTGTGAATGAGTACTATTGACCAGCTGGCACCCCCATAGCGACGCCACTGTACTGAATTTAACAGTGCTGCTCCGATCCCTGATTCTGGGGGGGGGGGGCACTTGACCTCCCTTGCCCCTACTTGCAAACGCCCATGCTCATTGGTCAGAGATAAATGAGAGCTGTCCAAATATTGTGAATGAGTACTATTGACCAAGTCACGAGGGGGAAGCTCAGATACAAGAAGGAAGCAGACCAACCAACAGGCACTTTCCTGTCCCAGTGAGCTGAATAATATTCCACCATGCTTCATTATAACCGTACAAGTCGCTTGACACGAAAAAGGAAAAGAAAATCTATCAGGAACATGAGAAAGGACAAGAGTTCCTTTTTACTCCTCTCTTTCTATCATGTCAGAATAATAAGAATCTGTGATTTCAGCACTTACAGGGTCAAAGATACACAATGTGTTATAGTTTGCACTGCATTTCCCGCTGACATTCGGGGAAATTACATTTATGCATAGGGCATACGGCGCTTAAACACTGCACTCCGATGGTGCCACTGAATCTGACAAGACGGTTTGATTTATGAGCCCAATTCCCTAAAACAGATGCTGAGAGTAGTAGAAGTGTAGTTTTTTATATCCCTCCTTGCTTTTATCCATCCTGGCAGTGATCAAGTGATGGATTGCGCTGCCTAACGTTGTCTAAGGTAGTTTTAAATTTAATCCTGCAAACAACGAACCCGAAATGCATAATTTAACTCCATAAGCGGAGGAGGAGGAGGAAGAATGGCGCCAGGGCCGCTTTTCATTTCTGTTCTCTTCAGCGTTGCGCCCCGGAGCGTCACTTCGTTTATAGACCCCGGCGGGCATCTTACCATGACATGTCAAGGGGGGCAGAACTGCTGGCCGTGCATTGTGGGTAATTATCACATGAAGCAGAGGAACCGGCAATGTGTAAAACCTGTCATATTAGTAGATGTTCTGCATTTTAATATATGCGGCATGGAGGTATGATTGCCTCTTCAACTGCTGTCAATGGGAAGGTGATGGAAGCTGACCTCAAAAGCAAGGAGCGGCCCATTGTGCTTAATTGCCGTCACCCCCTTATCTACGTTGTCGTCGTTGCAGAATGTTCTTCGAATATCATCCACTGTATAATGATTTGTAGGCACCATATTGGCTATAAGCACCACAAAGACTTTAGTAGACTTGTGCATTTGTTTTCGTCTGAATCATTGGCGGCTGGTGCTCAAAACTTTTTGGGAGGGTGCAAACAAACTGAGAAAAAAAACATCAATTGCAGCCTCACTGTGCCCATCAAACGCAGCCACTGTGCCCAAAAATTGCCAACAGTTTGCCCCATCAAATGAAGTCAGTTTGCCCATCAAATTCAGCCAGTTTCTCCCATCAAATGCAGCCAGTTTGCCCCCTAAAATGCCACCAGTTTTCCCCATGAAATGCCGCCAGTTTGCCCCCTCAAATTCAGACAGTTTCCCCCCTCAAATGCCGCCAGTTTGCCCCCTCAAATACAGCCAGTTTCCCCCTCAAATACAGTCAGTTTGCCCCTCAAATACATCCAGTTCCCCCATCAAATACAGTCAGTTTGACCCCTCAAATGCCGCCAGTTTTCCTCCCCAAATGCAACCAGTTTTCCCCCTCAAATGCCGCCAGTTTTCCCCCTCAAATGCCGCCAGTTTGCCCCCTCAAATGCCGCCAGTTTTCCCCCTCAAATGCCGCTAGTTTGCCCATCAAATACAGCCCTTTTGCCCCCTCAAATACAGATATTTTGCCCCCTCAAATACAGATATTTTGCCCCCTCAAATACAGCCAGTTATCCCCCTCAAATACCACCAGTTTGCCCATCAAATACAGCCACTTTTCCCACTCAAATACAGCCAGTTTGCCCCCTCAAATAGAGCCAGTTTCCCCCATCAAATGCAGTCAGTTTGCCCATCAAATACAGCCAGTTTGCCCCCTCAAATGCTGCCAGTTTGCCCACTCAAATGCTGCTAGTTTGCCCATCAAATACAGCCACTTTGCCCATCAAATACAGCCAGTGTGCCCCCTCAAATGCAGCCAGTATTCCCCCTCAAATGCCGCTAGTTTGCCCATCAAATAAAGCCAGTTTGCCCCCTCAAATGCCGCTAGTTTTCCCATCAAACACAGCCACTTTGCCCCCTCAAATGCCGCCAGTTTTCCCCCTCAAATGCCGCTAGTTTGCCCATCAAATACAGCCATTTTGCCCCCTCAAATGCCACCAGTTTTCCCCCTCAAATGCCGCCAGTTTGCCCCCTCAAATACCGCCAGTTTGCCTCCTCAAATACCGATAGTTTGCCCTCTCAAATACCGCCAGTTTTCCCCATCACATGCAGTAATTTTGCCCATTAAATACAGCCAGTTTGCCCCCTCAAATGCCGTCAGTTTGCCCCCTCAAATGCAGCCAGTTAGCCCCCTCAAATGCAGCCAGTTAGCCCCCTCAAATGCCAACAGTTTGCCCATCAAATACAGCCAGTTTGCCCATCAAATACAGCCAGTTTGCCCCCTCAAATACCACCAGTTTGCCCCCTCAAATACCGCCAGTTTGCCCCCTCAAATACCGCCAGTTTGCCCCCTCAAATGCCGCCAGTTTGCCCCCTCAAATGCCGCCAGTGTGTCCCCTCAAATACAGCCAGTTTGCCCATCAAATACAGCCAGTTTGCCCATAAAATAAAGCATGTTTGCCTCCTCAAATACCGCCAGCTTTCCCCATCAAATGCAGTAATTTTGCCAATTAAATACAGACAGTTTTCCCCCTCAGATGCCAAAATTTCCCCCCTTCAAGTACAGACAGTTTGCCCATCAAATACAGACAGTTTGCCCCCTCAAATACCGCCAGTTTGCCCCCTCAAGTACAGACAGTTTGCCCCATCAAATACAGCCAGCTTGCCCCATCAAATGCCACCAGTTTGCCCATCAAATACAGCCAGTTTGCCTCCTCAAATGCCACCAGTTTGCCCCCTCAAATACCGTCAGTTTTCCCCATCAAATGCAGTCATTTTGCCCATCAAATACAGCCAGTTTGCCCCCTCAAATACCGCCAGTTTGCCCCCTCAAATGCCTCCAGTTTGCCGCCTCAAATACCACCAGTTTGCCCCATCAAATGCCTCCAGTTTGCCGCCTCAAATACCACCAGTTTTCCCCATCAAATGCCGCCAGTTTGCCCCCTCAAATACCGCCAGTTTGCCCCCTCAAATACAGCCAGATTTCTCCATCAAATACAGCCAGTTTTCCCCCTTAAATGCCAACAGTTTGCCCCCTCAAATACAGCCAGTTTTCCCCCTCAAATACCGCCAGTTTGCCCCAAATACAGACAGTTTGCCCCCTCAAATGCCGCCAATTTGCCCCCTCAAATGCAGTAATTTTGCCATCAAATACAGCCAGTTTTCCCATCAAATGCAGCCAGTTTGCCCATTAAATACCGCCAGTTTGCCTCCTCAAATACTGCGTGTTTGTCCCCTCAAATGCCACCATTTTGTCCCCTCAAATGCCGCCATTTTGCCCCTCAAATACAGCCAGTTTTCCCCCTCAAATACAGCCAGTTTTCCCCCTCAAATACAGCCAGTTTGCCCCATCAAATACAGCCAGTTTGCCCCCTCAAATACCGCCAGTTTGCCCCATCAAATACCGCCAGTTTGTCCCCTCAAATGCCACCAGTTTGCCGCCTCAAATACCACCAGTTTGCCCCCTCAAATACAGCCAGTTTGCCCCCTCAAATACAGCCAGTTTGCCTCCTTAAATACCGCCAGCTTGCTCCATCAAATGCCGCCAGTTTGCCCCCTCAAATACAGCCAGTTTGCCCCATCAAATACAGCCAGTTTGCCCCATCAAATACCGCCAGTTTGCCCCATCAAATACCGCCAGTTTGCCCCCTCAAATACAGTCAGTTTGCCTCCTTAAATACCGCCAGCTTGCTCCATCAAATGCCGCCAGTTTGCCACATCAAATACAGCCAGTTTGCCTCCTTAAATACCGCCAGCTTGCTCCATCAAATGCCGCCAGTTTGCCCCATCAAATACAGCCAGTTTGCCCCCTCAAATACCGCCAGTTTGCCCCAAATACAGACAGTTTGCCTCCTTAAATACCGCCAGCTTGCTCCATCAAAATGCCGCCAGTTTGCCCCCTCAAATACAGCCAGTTAGCCCCATCAAATACAGACAATTTGCCCCCTCAAATGCCACCAGTTTGCTGCCTCAAATACCACCAGTTTGCCCCCTCAAATGCCGCCAATTTGCCCCCTCAAATGCCACCAGTTTTCCCCCTCAAATACAGCCAGTTTGCCCCCTCAAATGCCACCAGTTTTCCCCCTCAAATGCAGCCAGTTTGCCCCCTCAAATGCCAACAGTTTCCCGCTCAAATACCACCAGTTTGCCCCCTCAAATGCCAACAGTTTTCCCCCTCAAATACAGCCAGTTTGCCTCCTCAAATACTGCGAGTTTCCCCCCTCAAATGCCTCCATTTTGCCCCCTCAAATACAGCCATTTTGTCCCCTCAAATGCCGCCAGTTTGCCCCCTCAAATGCTGCCAGTTTGCCCATCAAGTACAGCCACTTTGCCCCCTCAAATACAGCCAGTTTGCCCCCTTAAAAAAAAACAGCCAGTTTGCCCCATCAAATGCCACCAGTCTGCCCCAGCCCAGCACTTACCTTTCTCGGGTCAGCGCCGTCCTCCTCCACGCTCCCTCGATGTCATCCCTACTCACCTGTTGCTTCAGCCAATCAGGTGATGGCACATGCACATGATTGGCTGAGAGGTGGGTCAGTGTTAGGGAAGCAATTGCCTAACACAGCATGGTTTAAACAGGGAAGGCACAGCAGTGCACCCTCTGGTTAATCATTTGGAAGCCGAATAGAGCCCACAGGCTCTAATCAGGAAGCCTATTGGCCCTCTGGCTCTAATCAGGCACTTCTAAAACACCCCCACCGCTGTTATTCAGGTGGCCAGCGCTCAACAGGGGGACAGTGGCGAAAAATACATAGATTCATGCAATGCAGGAATCTATGTATTATTGATTGACGGGTGCAGGAGAGAGGGGGTGGCGCTCCTGCGCCCACTATGGACGCACCGCTAAATGTGGCCCTGTCTTTGGCCAGCGAAATGGCCCGGGGGCTGAAGTGGTTAGTCATGAATCAAAGCGGCTCTTTCCACTTTGCCCCCGCACGCCGTCATATGACGTCCAAAACGGGGACCTGTTATCCCGGGTGGACGTCATATGATGGCCTGGGCTTTGCGGGGGGGATATCTCAATGATGGGGCACCCAGAGGCATCATTCAGATATCATTTTTTAGCGGCGGCGATCGTGCGCACCGTAAGAACGATCATAGCGGCGGTTCCGCCGCTAGATTGTTCTTACAGGCGGCGGGAGGGGACATCCTCCCCCTCCCGCCGCCATCCGGTGCTTCTCCGGTCTCTCCCGTCCCATCGGGGGCCCGGAGAGATGATCGCCGCCCGCCGGATGTTTGCCATAGAGATGACTGGTGACCAGATGGTCACCAGTCATCTCTATGACCGTCGGAGGACCCGGGCGCGATGTGATGACGTCACGCCCGGGTCCCGTAAGTAAACAAACCGCAATTGCGGCTAGTAAGAATGAGATCGGTGAATTTTTTTTCATGATCTTATTCTTTCCAGCCTGGAGGAGAGATGTGGGGGGAGGGGGAGGTCTTATTGACCCCGCCTCTCTCCATAAAGAGGACCTGTCACACACATTTCCTATTACAAGGGGTGTTTACATTCCTTGTAATAGGAATAAAAGTGTTTGAAAAAAAAAATGTAAAAAAAAAGTGTAAAAAATAAATAAATAAGTAAAATAAATAATAATAATAAACAAATTAAACGCCCCTGTCCCCAGTAGCTCGCGTTTAGAAGCGTACACACATGTAAGTCCCGCCCACGTGTGTAAACGTCGTTCAAACCACACATGTGTGGTGTCGCCGCGTGCGTTAGAGCGTGTGCAAAAATTCTAGCACTAGACCTCCTCTGTTACTCTAAAATGGTAACCTGTAAAAATGTTAAAGCGTCGCCTATGGAGATTTTTAAGTTTGGCGCCATTCCCTGAGTGTGCGCAATTTTAAAGCGTGACGTGTTGGGTATCTATTTACTCGGTGTAACATCGTCTTTCATATTTTACCAAAAAATTGGGCTAACTTTACTGTTTTGTTATTTTTTAATTTATGAAACCATTTTCTTTACAAAAAAAAAAGCCGTTTGAAAAATGATTGCGCAAACACCGTGCGAGATAAAAAAGTTGCAATGACCGCCATTTTATTCCCTAGGGTGTCTTCTAAAAAAACATATATAGGGCCAGATTCAGGTAGAGTTAGGCTGGAGTATCCATTGATCCGCCAGCCTAACTGTCACTTTAAGCCGGCGTCTCTGTAACCAGAAAACAAGAAACGCCGGGTTGGAGTTCCGATGCGATCGGCGCAATCGAATTTCGCCATCGCATCGTTACTTCAACTTAAAAATGGCGCCGGGGGCGTTCCCGCTGATTAACGCTGAAAAAATATGTTAATCAGCGGGAGTCGGCAATTCACAATCTTTTTCGGGCGCGACGCAGTGTCTTTACGACGTTTCCGTAAGCGATACGCGGCGTATAGATAAAGCAGCCCCCTAGTGGAGTATCCTATGTTAAGTATAGGCGTCGTCATCGCGTCGGGAAAAAAAATAATCGCGTCGCTTGCGTAAAACGTTCATGAATGGGGATGTGACGTCATTGACGTTCACTGACAGAATTTGGAGCATTCGCACTGGGATGCATTGACAGTCGACGCATGCGCAGTACATTCGCCGCGGGATCGCGCTTAGTTTTAATAATACACGCCCCGTACCCGCCCAATTTGAATTCCGCCGGCTCATTTGCGATGCGCTGCCGCAACTTTAGGAGCAAGTGCTTCCTGAATAACAGCACTTGCTCCTAAAATTTCGCCAGAGTAACGTAAATGAGAAGCGTTACTCCAGAGCAAAGATGCTCCCATCTACCTGAATCTGGCCCTATAGTGTTTGGGGGTTCGGAGTATTTTTCTAGCAAAGGAATGATGATTTGTACATGTAGGAGAGAAGTGCCGGAATAGGCCCGGGAAGGAGGTGAGTTTTACAGCCTGGTATTGAAGGGGTTAATTAGGTAAATTAGGCGGTCGCCTAAGGCTTCGCACTCACAGGGGGCCTCGCGGCTGCCTAATTTGCCTCTGCTAAATTACTGTGTGCTAGATCCGTGCAACTTTCTGCAGCCATTTTTATTTGCTTGAACTTTTTTTTTTACCCATTATGGGCGTGAGAGGGGCTCCCCCTGTGTCTAAGTTTTGCTTAAGGCCTCACAAAGCCTAGAGCCGCCTCTGTTGGTGATACCAGGGGCCACATCTCGGGCCCCCAATATCCTTAGAAGGTTCTTCGCCGTTGCCATAGGAACCTCACAGAACGTGAACTGAACCGAAAAAGAACCATGCTGCACACGGCTCCCTCCGATCGTTCTCCAGATGGGGAGTTCGTGGTTTTGGCCGGATCCTCCGAGTCACCGGCTCGGGAATTATTTATTTCAGGGACTTGTTGCGTCATCTGAAAATGAGCTTTTGTGGATTTTCATTCAGGGATTTATTAATGGAGTGCGTTTTATCTGATATATACGGAGCGGGAGTTCCCCCGAGCGTCCAAATCACCACGTGATCCCTTTGGGACACGAGACATTCCCCGTCCCTCAGAGAGAGAATTTCGCAGCATCCCAAGTATTTCCCAGTGTGCCGCTAACAAAGGGTTCTGAGAAGTTCTTCCACAACGTCACTGATGTCCATAAATATAATTAAAGTGTCAGGTGACGGCCGGCGGAGATTGATAGTTCGAGGCAAACGAGGGATTTTCCTCCTTGCTGCTTCTCCAATCAACCAGAGTAATAATTACCACGGCTCTGTGTGCCGGGACCCATAGGAGGCAAACCCACCTGTGCCCCCCACTGCGGGACAAGTCCGAACTTCTGCCGTCCTTTCTATCGCTCTGCCTGCTGTCTGACTTCCTGATCTTTGTTGGTGTCCCTGGGAGGGATTGTACCCCATCATTGGTGTCAGTGGGAGGAATAGTGTCCCATTATTGGTGTCAGTGGGAGGAATAGTGTCCCATCATTGGTGTCAGTGGGAGGAATAGTGTCCCATCATTGGTGTCAGTGGGAGGAATAGTGTCCCATCATTGGTATCAGTGAGAGGAA
This sequence comes from Rana kukunoris, assembly GCA_029574335.1. NCBI lineage: Eukaryota > Metazoa > Chordata > Amphibia > Anura > Ranidae > Rana > Rana kukunoris. Next base: position 148,985 of record JAJQKJ010001140.1, on the reverse strand, counting down.
TAGTGTCCCATCATTGGTATCAGTGGGAGGAATAGTGTCCCATCATTGGTATCAGTGGGAGGAATAGTGTCCCCTCATTGGTGTCAGTGGGAGGAATAGTGTCCCATCATTGGTGTCAGTGGGAGGAATAGTGTCCCATCATTGGTGTCAGTGGGAGGAATAGTGTCCCATCATTGGTGTCAGTGGGAAGAATAGTGTCCCATCATTGGTGTTAGTGGGAGGAATAGTGCCCCATCATTGGAGTCAGTGGGAGGAATAGTGTCCCATCATTGGTGTTAGTGGGAGGAATAGTGCCCCATCATTGGAGTCAGTGGGAGGAATAGTGTCCCATCATTGGTGTTAGTGGGAGAAATAGTGCCCCATCATTGGAGTCAGTGGGAGGAATAGTGTCCCATCATTGGTATTAGTGGGAGGAATAGTGTCCCATCATTGGTGTCAGTGGGAAGGATTGCACCTCATCGTTGGTGTCAGTGGGAGGGATTGCACCTCATCGTTGGTGTCAGTGGGAGGGATTGCACCTCATCGTTGGTGTCAGTGGGAGGGATTGCACCTCATCGTTGGTGTCAGTGGGAGGGATTGCACCTCATCGTTGGTGTCAGTGGGAGGGATTGTACCCCATCATTGGTGTCAGTGGGAGCAGTGGCGGTACATCCATAAAGGGCACAGGAGCACTGCCCCCTCTCTCCTGTCAGCTCTCTCTCACCATTGCATGAATTTATCTATGGTTGCCGCTGCCACCCCCTATTCAGGTGCTGACCCCTTTTCGTGCACCGGGCACCTGAATTACATCATATGATGTCGGCATGGGGACCTCTGGGCCCTTCAATAAAAAGAAATGAAAAAAATACATAAAAATATTTTTTTTTTTTATAAAGAAAAGGGGGGTTGCCATCCGGAGCCCTGGGGAACTCTGGGCCCTTTAATAATAAAATATATATATATATAAAAAACATTTATAGAAAAAAAAAGGTGGGTTGCCATCCGGGGCCATGGGGAACTCTGGGCCCTTTAATAATAAAATATATATATATATAAAAAACATTTATAAAAAAAAAGTGTGGGTTGCCTCCGGGCCCCTTACAGGTGCACTGCCTGTACCCCCCTGACGGCGGCCCTGCCCGCTACATAAACATAAACGCGCCCGTTTATCATGCTTGCTCTATTGCATAATGCACATGATCCCAGTTAAGGATCGCGAGCCGCAGGGGCATCAAGATAACTTTAGAAATACAACGCACTCCCACCGCCGGGCCGCCGTATCTCGCCGAAATTTAAAAAAAAAACCCTGCAGGATAAGGATCTGCAGACGGGCGCAGTCCGTGTCCGCGTAACAGCATAAGTGTCAGGAAAGAAACTTCCAGCCCCTCGCAGGCAGCTGCTGCTTTTAACAGCCTTTCCAATAACCTCTCATTATATTTTAATGTTGTTGTAACTTTATGGCTTAATCACTATTTGCAATTTGTTTGTCGTCCAGGGGAAGCGATAAAGTTGTTTCGCGGGTACCTGTCCAAAGCCGAAACGGCCCCGGGTGCAAAGCATTGTGGTTCTTGCTTTACGACGCTTATAAAAGCCAGGCAGTGGAAAAGTGACAACCCTCTCGTTTTTATCAAGTGTCTAATGCGGGAGGAAATGAAGCCATACATTAAAGGCGGATTACGGTGACACCGGGACATTTAGAGACGCTCTCCCCTCCCCCCCCCCCTCCCCTCCCCGCTCATCCAATCCGCGCAGGTTAAAAAAGGTTGCCTCCGAGGCTCGGCACTCAAAGGTTTTTTATATCTCCCGCACCGAAACAATACCTTCTTTTTTTATCGTCGCTGGCAACGGCAATTCATAAAGCAATGAGCGAGTGGCGGAGCTTTTCTGAAAAGGGCGAACGAGCGTTTCCATCACGCAAACTACAACTGCGCTCCCGGCGGTTACTGATGCCGGGGGGTTGGGGGCGACTCGCCTTGAATTTTTATTTTTTTGGGGGTTGGGTGTACAGGGAGTGCAGAATTATTAGGCAAATGAGTATTTTAAGCACATCATCCTCTTTATGCATGTTGTCTTACTCCAAGCTGTATAGGCTCGAAAGCCTACTACCAATTAAGCATATTAGGTGATGTGCATCTCTGTAATGAGAAGGGGTGTGGTCTAATGACATCAACACCCTATATCAGGTGTGCATAATTATTAGGCAACTTCCTTTCCTTTGGCAAAATGGGTCAAAAGAAGGACTTGACAGGCTCAGAAAAGTCAAAAATAGTGAGATATCTTGCAGAGGGATGCAGCACTCTTAAAATTGCAAAGCTTCTGAAGCGTGATCATCGAACAATCAAGCGTTTCATTCAAAATAGTCAACAGGGTCGCAAGAAGCGTGTGGAAAAACCAAGGCGCAAAATAACTGCCCATGAACTGAGGAAAGTCAAGCGTGCAGCTGCCAAGATGCCACTTGCCACCAGTTTGGCCATATTTCAGAGCTGCAACATCACTGGAGTGCCCAAAAGCACAAGGTGTGCAATACTCAGAGACATGGCCAAGGTAAGAAAGGCTGAAAGACGACCACCACTGAACAAGACACACAAGCTGAAACGTCAAGACTGGGCCAAGAAATATCTCAAGACTGATTTTTCCAAGGTTTTATGGACTGATGAAATGAGAGTGAGTCTTGATGGGCCAGACGGATGGGCCCGTGGCTGGATTGGTAAAGGGCAGAGAGCTCCAGTCCGACTCAGACGCCAGCAAGGTGGAGGTGGAGTACTGGTTTGGGCTGGTATCATCAAAGATGAGCTTGTGGGGCCTTTTGGGGTTGAGGATGGAGTCAAGCTCAACTCCCAGTCCTACTGCCAGTTTCTGGAAGACCACCTTCTTCAAGCAGTGGTACAGGAAGAAGTCTGCATCCTTCAAGAAAAACATGATTTTCATGCAGGACAATGCTCCATCACACGCGTCCAAGTACTCCACAGCGTGGCTGGCAAGAAAGGGTATAAAAGAAGAAAAACTAATGACATGGCCTCCTTGTTCACCTGATCTGAACCCCATTGAGAACCTGTGGTCCATCATCAAATGTGAGATTTACAAGGAGGGAAAACAGTACACCTCTCTGAACATTGTCTGGGAGGCTGTGGTTGCTGCTGCACGCAATGTTGATGGTGAACAGATCAAAACACTGACAGAATCCATGGATGGCAGGCTGCATGAGTGTCCTTGCAAAGAAAGGTGGCTATATTGGTCACTGATTTGTTTTTGAATGTCAGAAATGTATATTTGGGAATGTTGAGATGTTATATTGGTTTCACTGGTAAAAATAAATAATTGAAATGGGTATATATTGTTTTTTGTTAAGTTGCCTAATAATTATGCACAGTAATAGTCACCTGCACACACAGATATCCCCCTAAAATAGCTAAAACTAAAAACAAACTAAAAACTACTTCCAAAAATATTCAGCTTTGATATTAATGAGTTTTTTGGGTTCATTGAGAACATGGTTGTTGTTCAATAATAAAATGAATCCTCAAAAATACAACTTGCCTAATAATTTTGCACTCCCTGTATTTACCGATGAGAGAGAGGAGCGCTATCGAATGTTACGCGGTTTTTACGACTTTGCCGTCCGCCGTTTTCGTATTTTCTCCTCCTGTTGTTGAGGAAGAATCATATTGTGTTGGCTACGGGGGAGGGGAGCGGTAACGACGCGCACGCTATTTAACCACTTCCGTACCGGGCACTTACGCACCTTCCCGCCCAAGCCAATTTTCAGCCATGACAATTGCGCGGTCGTGCCACACTGCACCCAAACAAAATTGGCGCCCTTTTTTCCCCACAAATAGAGGTTTTTTTTTGGTGGTATTTGATCACCTCTGCGGTTTTTATTTTGTTTTGCGCAACAACTAAAAATAAAAGACTGAATATTTTGAAAAAAAATAACGTTTTTATTTGTTTCTGTTAATTTTTTTTTTTAAATAAGTATGTTTTCTTCTTCAATTACGGGCACTGATATGGCGGCACTGATGGGCACCGATGAGGTGGCACTGATGGGCACTGATAAGGTAGTACTGATGGGCACCGATGAGGTGTCACTGATAGGCGACGCTGGTATGCAGCACTGATGGGCACTCATAGGCGGCACTGATGGGTACTCATAGGTGGCACTGATGGGTGGCACTGATAGGCACTCATAAGCAGCACTGGGAACTCATAGGCGGCACATATGGGCACTCATGGGCGGCACATATGGGTGGCACTGATGGGTACTTATGGGTGGCACTGATGGGTACTTATGGGTGGCACGAATGGGCACTGATAGGTGGGCACTGGGCATGGATTGGCACTGTGGGGTGGCACTGATGGACACTGTGGGGTGGCATTGATGGACACTGTGGGGTGGCACTGATGGACACTGAGGGGTGGCACTGATGCATCCATGTTGCCAATCAGTGCCCATTTGTGGGCACTGATTGGCATCTTTTTTTTTTTACTGTCTTTGTATTTATTTATTTATTTTTACAATATTTTTTTTCCCCCTTTTTCTTTTTTTTCCTGGTGTTCCAGTTTGGCGATCCGAGGGGGGGCTGCGCTGATAAACAATCAGCGCGAACCCCCCCTGTCAGGAGAGCCGCCGATCGGCTCTCATGTACTCGCGTCTATCAGACGCGAGTGAGGAAGGGCCGCGCAACGGCTCTTCCTGTTTACATCGTGATCAGCCGTGATTGGACACGGCTGATCACGTGGTAAGGAGGCTCCGCCGGAGACTCGTTACCGAGATCGGGGATGCGGGGTGTCAGACTGACAGCCCGCAACACCGATCGCCGCGATGCGCGCCCCCGGGGGCGCGCAGCGGCTCACTATCCTGACGACGTCATATGACGTCAAGTCAGGAACTAGTAACCACTTTGCCGCCGTCAATATGTCATTTGGCGGGCGGCAAGTGGTTAAAATGGACTTTTTTGTCGTCGGCGGGGTGGATTAGAGCCAGGGCTCCGAGGCGCGCCGAACGTTTCTGCTCTTTAGATAATATTTGTCGGAAAGGAACCGCTTTTGTTGGGTTTTCTACTTAAGACGGAATTTCGTAGACTTTGTTTTTTTTTTTTTTGGCTGGTTGTAGGACTCTCTGATTTAATCCTCTTTTCTGGGGGCAGGAGAGGAGTCTAGGACTTTCGTCTTTAACCGCTTCAGCCCCGGACCAAAATGCAGGCAAAGGACCTTGCCCCTTTTTGCGCTTCGGCACTGCGTCGCTTTAATTGACAATTGCGCGGTTGTGCGACGTGGCTTCCAAACAAAATTGGCGTCCTTTTTCCCCCCACAAATAGATCTTTCTTTTGGTGGTATTTGATCACCTCTGCGTTTTTTTTTTTTTGCGCTATAAACAAATATAGAGCGACAATTTTGAAAAAAAATTCAATGGCCCGGATTCACAAAACACTTGCGCCAAAGTATCTCCAGATACGCCGCGTAAGTGCAAATATGCGCCGTCGTATCTGTGTGCCGGACCCACAAACTAAGATACGACTAAAAACAGACTTCACCCCGCCGACGTAACTTGCCTACGCCGGCGTAGAGTGGGCGCATATTTACGCTGGACGCATGTGGCGCTCCCATTGATTTTCTATTCAAATAACTGCAAATGAGGGAGATACGCCGATTCACGAACGTACTTGCGCCCGGCACAGGCTCTACGCAATGCGCGTAGGTTTTACGTCTGGCGTAAAGTTATTCCCCATAGATGAGGCGCAACCCATGCAAAGGTATGGACCAGGGAACACAAGCCTACGTATTGTACGGTGAATATGGGCCGACGTGGGTGTGGCTGGGCGTTGGTTACGTTCACGGCGTACACAGTGATCCGGCGTATCTTAGGCAGTTGTTCCGACGTGGTTGTGCGCATGCGCACGGGGATACGTCCATGTCCCGACACATGCGCAGTTCATTTTAAGTACTTGTCTGGCGCCCGGCCCATCATTTGCATGGGGTCACGCTTCATTACCATGGATCACGCCCACTTCAAGCCCACTTCCACCTACTTCCACTTGCGCCAGCCTGCGCCTTCGAAATGTACGCTACGCCGGCGCAGAGTTGGGAGCAATGGCTTGCTGAATTCAGGGCATGCCTCTCCGCGCTGCGCCGGCGTAAATATGCGCCCATCTCTGTGAATCCGGGCCAATATTTTTTACTTTTTTCTATAATAAATATCCCCAAAAATATATATATAAAAAAAAACGTTTTTTCCTCAGTTTAGGCCGATACGTATTCTTCTACATATTTCTGGTAAAAAAAAATCGCAATAAGCGTTTATCGATTGGTTTGCAAATTTAATAGCGTTTACAAAATAGGGGATAGTTTTATGGCATTTTTATTAATAATTTTTTTTTTTACTACTAATGGTGGCGATCAACATTTTTCGTGACTGCGACATTGCGGCGGACAATTTGGACACTTTTGACACATTTTTGGGACCAGTGTCATTTTCACAGCAAAAAGTGCTATAAAAATGCACTGATTACTGTGAAAATGCCAATTGCAGTTTGGGAGTTAACCACTAGGAGGGATGTAGGGGTTAAGTGTGACCTCATCTGCGTTTCTAACTGTAGGGGGGCGGGGCTGGACGTGTGACGTCATTGATCGTGTTTCCCTATATCAGGGAACAGACGATCAGTGACATTGCTACAGTGAAGAATGGGGAAGGTGTGTTTACACTCACCTCTCCCCGTTCTTCAGCTCCTGTGACCGATCGTGGGACTCCAGCGGCGATCGGGTCCCCGGGTCCCGATCTGGGGTCACGGAGCTTTGGACCGGGTCCACGGCTGGGCACTTAAAGAGGACGTACAGGTACGTGCTTGTGCCCAGCCGTGCCATTCTGCCGACGTATATGTGCAGGAGGCGGTCCTTAAGTGGTTAACCGATTCCTGACCACCCTATATAGTAAGGTGACCAGGTTTTTAAAATGAAATCCGGGGACATATTTCTTTTTTTTTTGGCAAATGGTAAACTATTTAACCCCTTGCCTACTGCGCACCTACACCCCCTTCCTGCCCAGACAAAATTTAAGCTTCCGGCACTGCGTCGCTTTAACTGACAATTGCGCGGTCGTGCGACGCGGCTCCCAAACAAAATCGGCGTCCTTTTTTCCCCACAAATAGAGCTTTCTTTTGGTGGTATTTGATCACCTCTGCGGTTTTTATTTTTTGCGCTATAAACAAAAATAGAGCGACAATTTTTAAAAAAATTCAATATTTTTTACTTTTTTCTATAATAAATATCCCCAAAAATATATATAAAAAAAAAACTTTTTTTCCTCAGTTTAGGCCGATACGTATTCTTCTACATATTTTTGGTAAAAAAAAATCGCAATGAGCGTTTATCGATTGGTTTGCCCAAAATTTAATAGCGTTTACAAAATAGGGGATAGTTTATGGCATTTTTTTTTTTACTATTAAATGGCGGCGATCTGCGATTTTTTTATTGGGACTGCGACGTTATGGCGGACACTTGGGACTCTTTTCTGAAATTTTTGGGACCAATATGCATTGGTTACTGTATAAACGTGGCTGGCAGTGAAGGGGTTAACCACTAGGGGGCGGGGAAGGGGTTAAATGTGTGTCCTATGAGTGTTCTAACTGTGGGGGGAGGGGGGGTGACTGGGGGAGGTGACCGATTGTGTCCCTATGTACAAGGGACACAATCGAGCTCCTCTCTCCCTGACAGGGACGTGCAGCTCTGTGTTTACATACAGAGCTCCACGTCCCTGCTCAGTTACTGGGCAATCGCGTGTGCCCGGCGGCGATCGTTGCCGCCGGGCACTCGCACCGGGATCCCAGCAGAGCGGCGGGTGTGCGCGCGCGCCGCCGGCGGCTTTAAAAGGACATCACGTCATTTGACGTGATGTCAGGACAATGGAGTCCTCCGCCCGCCGTCATTTGACGGCGGGCGCAGGACAAGTGGTTAAACTGCCAGTACAGGTAAATTTAGGCAGGCCTGCTTGTTTTGATCTGGGGGCAGGGAGTGGTTAGTGTAGCAATGGGTGTGTCCACCTGTGCTCTAGTTCTGAGGTGCCTCCCCTGCTTCCAGGGAGATTGGCAGGGCCTAGGATTGGAGTGGCAGGCAGTTCATGTGAAGAGCCCTGACCAATCCCCACTTGGTATTGTCAGGGGTAGGGTGACCACGTGTCCCCGTCACAATAAAGATGATGGGACGGGATCTAATAGCTGTACAATGATATAGTAGTTCCATACCTCCCAACCGTCCTGGATTTCGCGGTAAAACCCCCCCCACTCAACAACTTTGATCTGCGGAACCCCACCGCCCAACAACTCCGATCCGCAGCACCACCCCCCCCCCCTCATTTGTGAAGTTGAAAAGTTGGGAGGTATGGTAGTTCTACAGTGGAAGATTTGTGCAGGAGAAGTGAAGTCCTGAGAGCAATAGTCTGCCTACTTTCCTCAGGAACAGCCCAGTGGGAGTGGTCTTACCGCTGGGCATGCTGGGGAAGGATACTTAGGGGCAGACACCATTTTTCGGGGCTCTTCCCCTCGTGGACCTCCTGGTGCGAGGTAGGTGTGTAATTTTTTTTTGCCTCGAGACCATGCTGGCCCGAGGCTGCATTTTGGGCCTGGTAGGCCTTGTTAGCCTGACTGGGGCCTATACCATGGAGGTGATCCTGTGCTGTCTGTCGTGCTGGAGGAAACCACTCAATGGAGGAAACCAGGGGGGGACCTGTCCCGGAAAGGGCCGAGCGGAAGGCTGCTACTTTGGGAGAGGCCTGGTAACTTATTGAAGGATGCACCAAAGCCTACAATACCTTACAGTGTGCCGGGGGTGGGCTTAAAGGCTCTAGAACTGTAAGGCTGGATCTCCGGGTATCAAATCCTGTTTTTTTTTTTTATTATTAAAGGGCCCAGAGGTCCCCAGGTGGCTACCCCCCTTTTATTCCTCAATTTTCTCAATTAGCAACGGCACCCCCCCCCCCCCCGTTTCTCAATTCGCGCCAGCCCCCCTGTTTCTCTGCTCCAGGGGGCATGTGCCTGCTGAAGCTGTGTAAGGGGCCCCAAAATTCCCCTTACACAGCTTCAGCAGGCCCTGGGTGCACATACATGGGGACCTCTGGGCCCTTTATTATTAAAGGGCCTAGAGGTCCCCATTGCCCCAGATGGCCACCCCCCTTTTTTCCCTCAAATTTCTCAATTAGCAGCGGCACCCCCCCGCTTCTCAATTCGCGGCAGCCCCCCTGGTTCTCTGCTCCAGGGGGCCCGTGCCTGCTGAAGCTGTGTAAGGGCCCCATAATTCCCCTTACACAGCTTCAGCAGGCCCTGGGTGCACATACAGGCATCATTCAGATATCACTGTTTTCTGCCGGTGATTCTGCGCACCATAAGAAGGATCATACCGGCAGTTCCACCACTCGATCGTTCTTATAGGCGGCGGGACATCCCCCCCCTCTCCTGCCGCCATCTGGTGCTTCTCCGGGCTCTCCTGTGCCATCGGGGGTCTCGGAGAACGAATCGCCCGGCGCCGGCTCATGATGATAGAGATTTCCGGTGACCAGAAGGTCACCAGTCATCTCTATGACCGTCGGAGGCCCGGGCGCGACGTTGTGACGTCACGCCCGGGTACCCGGAAGTAAACAAAGCGGCAATCACGGCTGTCAGCATGAGATCGGTGAATTTTTTTTCCCAATCTCATGTTTTCCAGCCTGGAGGAGAGATGTGGGGGGAGGGGAAGGTCTTATTGACCCCGCCTCTCTCCATAAAGAGGACCTGTCACAATAGATTCCTATTATAAGGGATGTTTACATTCCTTGTAATATGAATAAAAGTGATCAATTTTTTTTAAAGTGTAAAAATTAAAAAAATTAAACAACAAAAAAAAAATTAAAACGCCCCTGTCCACAGTAGCTTGCGCACAGAAGCGAACACGCATGTAAGCCCCGCCCACATATGTAAATGCCATTCAAACCCCACATGTGAGTTACCGCCACGTGCGTTAGAGCGTGTGCAACAATTCTAGCACTAGACCTCCTCTGTAACTCGATAATAGTAAAAAAAAAAAAAAAAAGCGTCGGCCATGGGGATTTTTAAGTCCCGAAGTTTGGCGCCATTCCACGAATGTGCGCAATTTTAAAGCGTGACATGTTAGGTATCAATTTACTCGGCGTAACATCATCTTTCACATTATACAAAACTCGGGCTAACTTTACTGTTTTGTCATTTTTTAATTTGTGAAACAGTCCCCCCCCCTAAAAAAAAAAAAAGTTGTTTGAAAAATGATTGACCAAATACCGTTGCAAGATAAAAAGTTGCAAATGACCGACATTTTATTCCCTAGGGTCTCTGCTAAAAAAAAAAACATTTATAATGTTTGGGGGTTCTGAGTAATTTTCTATCAAAAAAATGATGATTTTTATATGAAGGAGAGAAGTGCCGGAATAGGCGCGGTATGGAAGTGGCTTGCCGACCGCCCACCGCCGTTATACGTCATCACTTTAACCACTTCCCGCCCGGCCAATAGCCGATTTACGGCAGGGAAGTGGTTATGAAATCGTGACTAGACGTTCTCAAACGTCTAGCACGATTTCAATGCCGCACGCGCCCGTGGGGGCGCGCAGCGCGGCGATCGGTGATGCGGGGTGTCAGTCTGACACCCTGCACCTCCGATCTCGGTAACGAGTCTCCGGCGGAGCCTCGTTACCACGTGATCAGCCGTGTCCAATCACGGCTGATCACGATGTAAACAGGAAGAGCCGCCGACGGCTCTTCCTCACTCGCGTCTGACAGACGCGAGTACAGGAGAGCCGATCAGCGGCTCTCCTGACAGGGGGGGTTCGCGCTGATTGTTTATCAGCGCAGCCCCCCCTCGGATCGCCACACGGACCACCAGGGAAATAAAAAAAATACAAAAGAAAATACAAAAAAAAATGACAAAAAAAAAAAAAAAAAATGACAAAAAAGGGGGGGCAGTAAAAAAAAATGATGCCAATCAGTGCCCACACATGGGCACTGATTGGCAACATTGATCCATCAGTGCCACCCCTCAGTGATCATCAGTGCCACCCCAGTGTCTGTCAGTGCCACCCCACAGTGCCAATCCATGCCCAGTGCCCACCTACCAGTGCCCACCTGTGCCACCTATCAGTGCCCACCTGTGCCGCCTATCAGTGCCCACCTGTGCCGCCTATCAGTGCCCACCTGTGCCGCCTATGAGTGCCCACCTGTGCCGCCTATCAGTGCCCACCTGTGCCGCCTATGAGTGCCCATCTGTGCTGCCTATGAGTGCCCAGTGCTGCCTATGAGTGCCCATCAGTGCCGCCCATGAGTGCCCATCAGTGCCGCCCATGAGTGCCCATCAGTGCCCAATACCAGCGCCGCCTATCAGTGCCCATCAGTGCTACCTAATCAGTGCCCATCAGAACTACCTCATCGGTGCCCATCAGTGCCACCATATCAGTGCCTATAATTGAAAGAGAAAACATACTCATTTACAAAAAAATTAACAGAAAAAAATAAAAACTTTATTTTTTTTTCAAAATCTTCGCTCTATTTTTAGTTGTTGCACAAAAAAAAAAAAAAACGCAGAGGTGATCAAATACCACCAAAAGAAAGCTCTACTTGTGGGGAAAAAAGGACGCCAATTTTGTTTGGGTGCAGTGTAGCATGACCGCGCAATTGTCATTCAAATTGCGACAGTGCTGAAAGCTGAAAATTGGCTTGGGCGGGAAGGTGCGTAAGTGCCTGGTATGGAAGTGGTTAAAGATGGATATCTCGGTAACGGCAGCAGCTGCTGCCACAACCGAGATATCCATCTCTTCAGTGGGCGGTCGGTCAAACGATAACAGCGGTCTCCGCGGCAGGATTCGCCGCGAGATCGCCGTTATCGGTGGCGGGCGAGGCCCCCCTCCCGCTGCGCTCCCGCGCCCTCCGCCGCTTACCGGAGCCGTCGGTAGCGGCGGAGGCGATCGGGTCCTCTCCCGTGCTCAGTGGGGATGCGAGTGAGGGAAAAATGTCCCTCATCCGTCCCCCATAGCTCTGCTGGGCGGAAGTGACGTCAAAACGTCAGTCCCGCCCAGCGTCTTAAAGAGACATTTTTTTTTTTTATGTAATTTGAAAAATGACATTTTACATTTTTTTTTTTGCACTTAAGCCTGAATATGAGATGTGATGTCTTTTTGACCCCCAGATCTCATATTTAAGAGGACCTGTCATGCTTTTTTCTATTACAAGGGATGTTTACATTCCTTGTAATAGGAATAAAAGTGATATATATATATTTTTTTTATTTCAGTGTTAAAAATTGGTAAAATAAATAAAAATAAATATGAAAACAAACAAAAAAAAACGTTTAAATCGCCCCGTCCCGACGAGCTTGCGCGCAGAAGCGAACTCATACGCGAGCGGCGCCCGCATATGAAAACGATGTTCAAACCACACAAGTGAGGTATCGCCGCGATCGTTAGAGCGAGAGCAATAATTCTCGCCCTAGACCTCCTCTGTATCTCAAAAAATGCAACCTGTAGAATTTTTTAAACGTCGCCTGTCGAGATTTTTAAGGGTAAAAGTTTGACGCCATGCCACGAGCGGGCGCAATTTTTAAGCGTGACATGTTGGGTATCATTTTACTCGGTGTAACATTCTATTTCACAATATATAAAAAAATTGGGCCAAATTTATTGTTGTCTTATTTTTTAATTTAAAAAAGTGAATTTTTTTCAAAAAAAGTGCGCTTGTAAGACCGCTGCGCAAATACGGTGTGACAACAAGTATTGCAATGACCGCCATTTTATTCTCTAGGGTGTTAGAACAATATATATATAATGTTTGTGGGTTTTAAAGCGGAGCTCCACCCACCCGCGTTTTTTTTTTTTTTCAAAGTCGGCAGCTACTAACAGTGTAGCTGCTGACTTTGAATAAGGACACTTACCTGTCCTAGGCGCCCGCGATGACGGCCCCCGCCGATGCCGATCCTCGATCCCGGCACCGCCATCCACAGTCAGGGAAACAGGCAGTGAAGCCGTGCGGCTTCACTGCCCGTTTCCTACTGCGCATGTGCGAGCGACGCGGCGCTTTGTGAATGGTCCGGCTGCTTTCTGGGATACACACAGTTCCCAGAATGCAGCGCGGCCCATTCACAAGAAGACACCGAGAAGAGGAGGAGGAAGAAAACAGCACCGCGGATCGTGAGGGCAGATTCGGGACTTCCGCATAGCAACAGCCTATTTAGGGTGAGTATTTTTTTTTTTTTTTTTCATTTTTATTTATTTTTTTCAGATTTTTAAAAAAAATATATATATCAGGGTGGAGCACCGCTTTAAGTAATTTTATAGCAAAAAAAAATGTTTTAGTCTCGTAAACACCGCTCGGGGCTTAAGTGGTTAAAGCACCACCAAAAGAAAACTCTAGTTGTGTGAAGAAAATGATAACAATCGAGTTTGGTTACAGTGTAGCATGACTGCGTCATTGTCATTCAAAGTGTGAGAGCGCTGAAAGCTGAGGATTGGCCTGGGCAGGAAAGGGGGGGGGGGGTAAAGTTCCCGGTATTGAGTTGGTTAATGGAGCCACGGCGAATGGACTGGTGCTGTGTGATTGGTGGCCTCTGCGCTGCTTCAAATGCTTTATAGTGATAGTTCCAGAAACTGCAGACTAGACAATATAGTTTAAATAAGTGGTAAGTTTAACAACACAGGCCGACGATCGTCATCAATTATTCATCCGGTTGTATCCAGAATAGTGAAGTAATAGAATGTATTATTAATGTAATTATTGTATAATGAGTACAGCATGTGCTAGACGGGACACCGGCCTCCAGAGCTTATCATCGTTGCGCAGGAAGGGATACGTGATGGCCCAGCTCCTGAGATCTTCCCCATAATGGCTTCCTTCTGGAGACTCCACCATGCAGCCCATCTTTCTTCAAGTGTCCCCTTATTGTGCATCTTGTACAGCCAACACCCCATGTTTTCAGAGATTTATTTCACCTGAAGTTATTTGAGGCTTTTTCTTTGCAACCCAAACTATTTTCCTGGCAGTTGTGGCTGAAAACTTTAGTTGGTCTACCCGACTGTGGTTTGGTCTCACCAGAACCCTAATTTTCAACTTCTTGATTAGAGTTTGAACAGGGGCAGACTGACCGAGGGCCCCATGCCCGCGGACCCCATGCCACTAAGGGGGCCCCCATCGGGGTTGCCAGCCTCAGTAAAACCAGGGACAGTAGGTAAAACTGGACCAACGTCCTTTTGGTCTAAAAATCCCAAGATTATAGCTGCCCCGCCTCTCCAGTACCTTTTCAGTGTGTGTTTGTATACTGTGTGGCCCCATTATCTATTGCCTGGGGGCCCCATAATTAGGGTGACCACATGTCACGGATTGCCTTGGATAGTCCCGCATTTTGCAGGTCTGTCCCGGGCACATTCATTCCAGGACAATACAGTGTCCCGGAATGAAACTGACTTCCGCCGGGCCAATCTGATGCCCCCAAAAAAGGCCGCCACATCACCGCTTTACTCACTGACAGTACTTGTCCTGGCCGGGAATGGCTGGAGGAGAACAATCCCCGCCCCCTTCTTGTGATTGGAGAAATGTACAGCACTAGAATGGATAGGGAGAAAGGTGAAGGGGATAGGGTGACCACGTGTCCCGGATTGCCTGGGATGGTCCCGCATTTTGCAGGTCTGTCCCGGGCACATTCATTCCAGGACAATACAGTGTCCCAGAATAAAACCGACACAGCCACCCCCCCCCCCCCCTCCGGGCCAATCTGATGCCCCCAAAAAAAGGCAGCCACATCACCGCTTTACTCACTGACAGTACTTGTCCTGGCCGGGAATGCCTGGAGGAGAACAATCCCCGCCCCCTTCTTGTGATTGGAGAAATGTACAGCACTAGAATGGATAGGGAGAAAGGTGAAGGAGATAGGGTGACCACGTGTCCCGGATTGCCTGGGATAGTTCCGCATTTTGCAGGTCTGTCTCGGGCACATTCATTCCAGGACAATACAGTGTCCCGGAATGAAACTGACACAGCCACCCCCCGGGCCAATCTGATGCCCCCAAAAAAAGGCCGCCACATCACCGCTTTACTCACTGACAGTACTTGTTCTGGCCGGAGAAATGCCGGGAGGAGCACAGTCCCCGCCCCCTGCTTGTGATTGGAGAAATCATAAATCCCGCCCTCTTGTGTCCAATCACTGTGCTGCGATTTGTTACAGCACAGGCTGATTTTTGGGAAGGGAGGGTGTCCCTGAATGTTAGTCACCCTACCCATAATCTCCTATTGCCCGGGGTTCCCATGAGTTGTCGGTCCACCCCTGAGTTTGAACACTGCTGATTGGCATTCTCAGTTCTTTTGTTATCTTTTTATATCCCTTTCCTGTTTTTATACAGTTCCACTACCGTTTCCCGCAGATCCTTTGACAGTTCTTTTGCTTTCCCCATGACTCAGAATCCAGAAACGTCAGTGCAGCACTGGGTGAAAGATGCAAGGGTCTGTCAGGAGTCCAGAAACTCATTGACCTTTTATACACACACACTAATTACTAGACATGAGCACACTGAAATATTTTGTTTCGGAATAAAAATTTCGTACGAAAAATATGTTTATTTCGTTACTCCTGAAATTAGTTTTTATTAATTTTGTTTCATTAAAAAATGCATCCGAAAATCCGAATTAAGGTCGATTGAAGGCTTATGGTGTCTGTCGAATGTTCTAAGAAGATTCAACGGAGCAGCGAAACTGTACGACGCCGCAATCGCACATTTCCGGTCGAATGCTCCGCCCACAAGCTATAGTAGAATTCTAATGTTGTAGGACACGAGTAATAATTATATTTACTCATTATTATTACTGGTCACCCAACATTAGAATTCTTCTATAGCCTATGGGCGGAGCATTCGACCGGAAATGTCCGTTTGTGGCGACTGCTTCGTCGAATCTTCATGCCTCTATAATGTCGAATCTTTTCTCTCTCTGTTGAATCTTTTCTCTCTCTGTCGAATCTTTTCTCTCTCTGTCGAATCTTTTCTCTCTCTGTTGAATCTTTTCTTTCTCTGTCAAATCTTTTCTCTCTCTGTTGAATCTTTTCTCTCTATGTCAAATCTTTTCTCTCTATATCAAATCTTTTCTCTCTCTGTTGAATCTTTTCTCTCTGTGTCGAATCGTTTCTCTCTATGTCGAATCTTCATGTCTCTATAATTTCAAATCTTTCCTCTCTATGTCGAATCTTTTCTCTCTATGTCGAATCTTTTCTCTCTTTTGAATCATTTCTCTCTATATCGAATCTTCATGTCTCTATAATTTCAAATCTTTCCTCTCTATGTCGAATCTTTTCTCTCTATGTCGAATCTTTTCTCTCTTTTGAATCATTTCTCTCTATATCGAATCTTCATGTCTCTATAATTTCAAATCTTTTTTCTCTATGTCGAATCTTTTCTGTCTGTGTCGAATCTTTTCTCTCTATATCGAATCTTCATGTCTCTATAATTTCGAATCTTTTCTCTCTATGTCGAATCTTTTCTCTCTATAATTTCAAATCTTTTCTCTCTATAATTTTGAATCTTTTCTCTCTATGTCGAATCTTTTCTCTCTCTGTCGAATCTTTTCTCTCTCTGTCGAATCTTTTCTCTCTCTGTTGAATCTTTTCTTTCTCTGTCGAATCTTTTCTCTCTCTGTTGAATCTTTTCCCTCTATGTCAAATCTTTTCTCTCTATATCGAATCTTTTCTCTCTATGTCGAATCTTTTCTCTCTGTGTCGAATCGTTTCTCTCAATGTCGAATCTTCATGTCTCTATAATTTCGAATCTTTCCTCTCTATGTCGAATCTTTTCTCTCTATGTCGAATCTTTTCTCTCTTTTGAATCATTTCTCTCTATATCGAATCTTCATATCTCTATAATTTCAAATCTTTTTTCTCTATGTCTAATCTTTTCTGTCTGTGTCGAATCTTTTCTCTCTATATCGAATCTTCATGTCTCTAGAATTTCGAATCTTTTCTCTCTATGTCAAATCTTTTCTCTCTATAATTTCAAATCTTTTCTCTCTATAATTTCAAATCTTTTCTCTCTATAACTTTGAATCTTTTCTCTCTATGTCAAATCTTTTCCCTCTATGTTGAATCTTTTCTCTCAATAATGTCGAATCTTTTCTCTCTGTGTCAAATCTTTTCTTTCTATATTGGATTTTCATGTCTCTATAATTTCAAATCTTTTCTCTCTATAATTTCAAATCTTTTCTCTCTATAATTTCAAATCTTTTCTCTCTATGTCGAATCTTTACTCTCTATGTTGAATCTTTTCTCTGTCAAATCTTTTCTCTCTCTGTCGAATCTTTTTTCTCTATATCGAATCTTCGTGTCTCTATAATTTCGAATCTTTTCTCTCTATAATTTTGAATCTTTTCTCTCTATAATGTCGAATCTTTTCTCTCTATGTCAAATCTTTTCCCTCTATGTCAAATCTTTTCCCTCTATGTCAAATCTTTTCTCTCTATGTCGATTCTTTTCCCTCTATGTTGAATCTTTTCTCTCAATAATTTCAAATCTTTTCTCTCTATACTTTCAAATCTTTTCTCTCTATGTCGAATCTTTTCTTTCTATGTTGAATCTTTTCTCTGTCGAATCTTTTCTCTCTCTGTCGAATCTTTTTTCTCTATATCGAATCTTCGTGTCTCTATAATTTCGAATCTTTTCTCTCTATAATTTCAAATCTTTTCTCTCTATAATGTCGAATCTTTTCTCTCTATAATGTCGAATCTTTTCTCTCTATGTCAAATCTTTTCCCTCTATGTTGAATCTTTTCTCTGTGGAATCTTTTCTGTCTGTGTCGAATCTTTTCTCTCTATATCGAATCTTCATGTCTCTATAATTTTGAATCTTTTCTCTCTATGTCGGATCTTATCTCTCTATAATGTCGAAACTTTTCTCTCTATAATTTTAAATCTTTTCTCTCTATAATGCTGAATCTTTTCTCTCAATAATGTTTTAATCTTTTCTCTCAATAATGTTTTAATCTTTTCTCTCTATAATGTCGAATCTTTTCTCTCTATGTCGAATCTTTTCTCTCAATGTCAAATCTTTTCTCTCTGTTTCGAATCTTTTCTCTCTATATCGAATTTTCATGTCTCTATAATTTCAAATCTTTTCTCTCTATGTCAAATAATCTTGGACTAATAGAGTTAGGTCAGGCACATTCAACCACAGATTCTGCTCGTTCGTTATCGTTTGTTAAGGCTGGGTTGCCCTGCGACTTGAAGCCGACATACGTCCGACTTTAAATGAATGTTGATCCGACTTGGAACCCCACCAATACCAGGCACTGTGTTTGGTATGAATCTTGAGGGGGAACTCCACCGCCAAATTTTAAATAAAAAACAGAATGGTTCTCCCTCCAGGAGCATACCAGGCCCTTGGGTCTGGTATGGATTTTAAGGGGAACCCTACACCAAATAAAACGGTGTGGGGGTCCCCACAAAATCCATACACAGCCCAGCCGGTCAGGAAAATGGGGCTGAGGACGAGCAAGGGGCACCCCCACCCCAAAGCCCATTGTCCCCATGTTGATGAGGACAAGGGCCTCTTCCTGACAACCCTGGCCATTGGTTGTCAGGGTCTGTGGGCTTATCAGAATCTGGGAGCCCCCTTTAATAAGGGGGGCCCCAGATCTCGGCCCCCCACCTTATGTGAATGAGTATGGGCTACATCGTACCCCTACCCATTCACCTAGGGGGGGGGGAAGTGTCAAGAAAAAAAACACAAACTAGACAGGTTTTTAAAGTAATTTATTAGGCAGCTCCGGGGGTCTTCTTCCGACTTTGGGGTCTTCTTCTGACTTCTTCGCTTTCTTCTCCCACTCTCTCCCGTTCATCTCCCGCTCTCTGGTGCTTTCTACCTTCTGCCGGACTCCTCCACTATCTTCTTCCAGCTCTTTTACTAGCGGTGGCCCGGTCTTCTCCGTCGTCTTCTCTCTTCTCTTCTTCTTCTGATGTTGACACAACGCTCTCTCCCGATGTAAAGCCGTGTGGGCGGTGCGCAACGACTTATATAGGCATGGGGGTGTGGTCACCGGGTGATGTCTGTAAACACAGCCGATTGATAATAAATGGCTTCTGCCAAACACTAACCATGAGTGAAAGAAACGTTTTTGTGTTATCATCATAGGTGTGCGCAGCCTACTGCATTAGGGTGTGCACCCCAAAGTTCAAACACATATGTGTTTGTGTATATATGCGCAGTAGGGCAATAGGCATGTGCAAAAGTGAAAAATTTGTTTCGTTTCGTTTCAATTCGTCATTTAATACATTTCGTTAAGTTAAGTTCGTTACATGTGTTGAATTTGTTTTCGGAATTCGTTCGTTTTCGACCGAATTTCGAAAAATCCGGTCGAAATCGAAAATATTTCGACCGTTTTTGGAATTCGTTCGTTTTCGACCGAATTTCGAAAAAAAACGGTCGAAATCGAAAATATTTCAACCAGATTAGAAAACAAATAGTCTCTTTTCGAATATAATTTTTTTCGAATTAAATCCGAAAATATATTTTTTTTTTTTTTTTTTTTTTTTTTTTTCGAATTCCGGTCGAATTTAGTCCGCGGGTATTCGATTCGGAATTCGAAAAAAAAAATATTTTCGAATTTAATTCGAAAAAAATTCTATTCGAAAATAGACTGTTTTCTAATCTGGTTGAAATATTTTTTTTTTTTTTTTCGAAATTCGGTCGAAAACGAACGAATTCCGAAAACGGTCGAAATATTTCGCTAATATAGCAATTCGGGAATTCGTATGCATCCGAATGTCCGAATAATGGAAAATGCGTCCGAATTTCGATTCGGAACGAAACGAAATGCACATGCCTATAGGGCAATGGACGGTGTCAGTAGGGCAGTGGACGATGCGAGTAGGGCAGTGGACGATGTCAGTAGGGCAGTGGACGATGCGAGTAGGGCAGTGGACGATGCGAGTAGGGCAGTGGACGGTGTTAGTAGGGCAGAGGACAATGCCAGTAGGGCAGTGGACGGTGTCAGTAGGGCAGTGGACGGTGTCAGTAGGGCAGTGGACGATGTCAGTAGGGCAGTGGACGATGCGAGTAGGGCAGTGGACGATGCGAGTAGGGCAGTGGACGGTGTTAGTAGGGCAGAGGACAATGCCAGTAGGGCAGTGGACGGTGTCAGTAGGGCAGTGGACGGTGTCAGTAGGGCAGTAGACGATGTCAGTAGGGCAGTGGACATTGTCAGTAGGGCAGTGGATGATGTCAATAGGGCAGAAGTGGACATTGTCAGTAGGGCAGTGGATGATGTCAATAGGGCAGAAGTGGACATTGTCAGTAGGGCAGTGGATGATGTCAATAGGGCAGAAGTGGAAATTGTCAGTAGGGCAGTGGACGATGTCAATAGGGCAGAGATTGGTGTCAGTCGTTTTTTTTTAAACTTTTGTCCCACTTTTGAGACAGGGTGTCATGGATATGCAGTAATGTCTGGCAGCTTACCTTCCTCTCCATGTGTTCATTAGAGACCTGACTCTCTTATCTGGCTCTCCTCTCTGTATGGCTCCACCCCCCAGGCCATATCAGGAACTCTATATTAACCAGCGCACTGCAGGTCTGATTTGCTGATCAACGTTGTTTGTTATGCATTGTGTTCCTGCTTGCCGTGTGCTACGTTTGTCTCTGTGTACCGATGTTGGCTTGTCCTCAACTATTCCTTTTTGCTTGTGACCCTTGGCCTGTCCTTTGTTTATCCTTGTCTGTTTGTCGCTCTGACCTTGGCTTACCCCTCACTATCTCTTGTATCCTGAGTGGCTGCTTCCCCTCTCTCTCCTCTATGCCCTAAGGAGCATGAGCTGGGGGACTCTGGTGGCCGCGACTGGGATTCAGTTGCAGCTAAGGCCATCCTCACCACTAGAGGCTCTGGTGAATACCTGCTGAATCTTAGACTCTGTGCCCTGAGGAGTCTTGGGCTCAAACTTCCTTTGGGATCCCTGTTTGTGCTCCAGTGGACCTGCCTTCTATATCCACTTCTATATGTTCCATCCGCAGCAGTCTGCCTCAGGGTTTACTACCTTGTGGTGCACTCCTGACTCCAACGGGATGCATCTGTCATCTGGCCACAGGTGACCTGACACGGGGAAAGGGACCGAGGACAGAGATTCCCCTGCCCTTTTCTCTTCATCCCAGCAGCAGGGGAAATTTGTACTTTACAACATGATTAGGGTGTGCCCAGGCACACCTGGCACACCCTGTGCGCACGCCTATGGTTATCTTTCATATTCTCTGAAAAATGGTCAAGAATTCAACTGTGTATATAAAGTCTAAAACGGGTAAATCTAATCTCCTTTCCTATCTATTTACTAATACTAGAAGCCTGAGGATTACACAGAGTTCATGATGATCGGGAGAGTTTTGTTCCACTTCATCTTCTCTTTTGAAGTCGTTGAATGGCAGTTCGCTCGGGAAACCCCCCAGCCCCCCCTCCCCCAACCCCCCCCCCCCTGAAGGTGGAAACTGGAGAGAACACAATGTTTCCTTTACTTTAGTAGACGAGCCAAATTTAATAGTTGTTCTCGGTGTAATTGTTTTTACATGTGACTTCCTCTGCGTGGGTTGAGCCACGTGGAGTTTTGTTCTAACCTTCTACAAAACTTCAATAAAAAAGATTAATTAAAAATAAAAAAAATAAACAAACGTCGATCTGTAAGAGGAACGGCCCGTATTTCCATACATATTACATTGTAACTTTGTAGTCACCTGATGAAGCTACAACTTCTTCTTTTTTGGACCCGTCCCCACCTGCCCGTCACAGAGGACACCTGCGCCTCTCACCTGTCTTCTACATTATCGGGACGATCTCCAACGAACGCAAACACATGGCGGTTACATTTTATAGGATATTGTATAACAAACATAAATCACCGAAAGATTTCACTTCAGAGAGCAAAATAGCTGGAAGGTGACAGCCGTTCATCGCTGGAAAAGCGCCAAGCAGCTCAGATGTATGGCGGCGTGCGCATTCATCGCCACATGTCAAGTGTGCAGATATATTTCTAACATTAACCCCTCTCAGACTGTCAATAGTTGTGTGCAGTTTAGTGTAACAGTTCTTGCCATGACTTTTTTTTTTTGCACACTAGATGCCACTGGATGTGAATTTGGAGCAGTGGCGGCTGGTGCTCAAATTTTTTTTTGGGGGGGGGGGGGGGCGCAAACGAAAAAAAAAAAAAACAATTGCAGCCTCACTGTGCCCATCAAATGCAGCCACTGCGCCATCAATTGTCACCACTGTGCCATGCCATCAAATGCAGTCACTGTGCCGTCAATTGTCACCACTGTGCCATGCCATCAAACGCAGCCACTGTGCCATTTGATGCCACTGTGCCCTTTAATTGTCGCCACTGTGCCCATTATCGCCACTGTGCCCATTGATGCCACTGTGCCCTTTAATTGATGCCACTGTGCCCATTGATGTCACTGTGTCCATTGATGCCACTGTGTCCATTGATGCCACCGTGCCCTTTAATTGACGCCACTGTGCCCATTCTAGCCACTGTGCCCATTGATGCCAATGTGCCCTTTAATTGACGCCACTGTGCCCATTGTCGCCACTGTGCCCATTGTAGCCGCTGTGCCCTGTAAAATGCCCTGTGCGGCACTTACCTATCTGGGGGTCAGCCTCCTTCCTCGTCCCTCGATGTCTTCTCCCGCCCTCAATGTCGCTTCAGCCAATCAGGTTACCGGTAACCAGAACCGGTGAACCTGATTGGCTGAGATGCCTGTCAGTCTTATCCAAGGAACGCACCCCCCGTACGTCCCGAGGATAAGCATTCGGAAGCCGACTACAGCCTGAGGGCCTCTGGCTCTGATAGGCAATTCCACACAGCCAACCAGCTGCCGTTATTCAGGTGGCCGGCGCTCACCATCCGGCCATCTGAAAAGTCGGCGGCAGCGGCAAAAATACATAGATTCGTGCAATGCACGAATCCATGTATTTCAGTGGCTGGGCGAAAGCCAGAGGGGGCGGCGCTCCGGCGCCCTCTATCGACGAACCGCCACTGATTTGGAAACATGGAAGTGCCATGTTTCTAAAGGTAATCTACCTTTCCCAGTGTTCACAGAGTTCCCCTTTACATCTGAACTCGCAGAGTTCCCTTACACTGTAAGGGGGGGACTCTGCAGACAGTGGCGTATCTAGGGTATGGCAGCCATGGCAAGTGCCATAGGCGCCATGGGGGAGGGGCGGCAAAAAGCCTCCCCCTGCACGAAAAAACTCCCACCCGTCTTGCCGCGGCTGCCTCCCGCACTAATATAGCTCCCTGCCCCGCAGCTGGCCTACTGGAGTGTGGCGCCGACACAGCGATTGCTAATGTTGCTACTTGGCCTGGGGAGAGGATTGACAGGCGCCCCCATGACGGCCGATGACTGGCCAGACTGGGTACACGTAGGGTAGGGTAACAGTGACAGGGGCGGAGCCAAATGCTCCGCCTACCCTCCTCTGCATGGCATCATCTTCTCCCCGGAGCTGGGAATGTGACATGTGTCCCCTGTCTGCACTGCATTCCTCTCTGTCCTCATAACACTGCATCTCTGTCTGTCCCCAGCGTCCCTCTCTGTTCTTGAAGCACTGTGTCCCTGACTTCCAACTCTGTCCACAGTGTTCCTCTCTGTTCTTGAAGCACTGTGTCCCTCTCTGTCCCTGGCTTCCCTCTCTGTCCCCAGTGTCCGTCTCTGTCCTCCTCGCACTGTGTCCCTCTCTGTCCCCAGTGTTCCTCTCTGTCCTCCTTGCACTGCGTCCCTCTCTGTCCCCAGTGTCCCTCTCTGTCCCCAGTGTTTCTCTCTGTCCTCCTTGCACTGCGTCCCTCTCTGTCCCCAGTGTTCCTCTCTGTCCCCAGTGTCCCTCTCTGTCCTCCTCGCACTGTGTCCCTCTCTGTCCTCCTCGCACTGTGTCCCTCTCTGTCCCCAGTGTTCCTCTCTGTCCTCCTTGCACTGCGTCCCTCTCTGTCCCCAGTGTTCCTCTCTGTCCCCAGTGTCCCTCTCTGTCCTCCTCGCACTGTGTCCCTCTCTGTCCCCAGTGTCCCTCTCTGTCCCCAGTGTTCCTCTCTGTCCTCCTTGCACTGCGTCCCTCTCTGTCCCCAGTGTCCCTCTCTGTCCCCAGTGTTCCTCTCTGTCCTCCTTGCACTGCGTCCCTCTCTGTCCCCAGTGTTCCTCTCTGTCCCCAGTGTCCCTCTCTGTCCTCCTCGCACTGTGTCCCTCTCTGTCCTCCTCGCACTGTGTCCCTCTCTGTCCCCAGTGTTCCTCTCTGTCCTCCTTGCACTGCGTCCCTCTCTGTCCCCAGTGTTCCTCTCTGTCCCCAGTGTCCCTCTCTGTCCTCCTCGCACTGTGTCCCTCTCTGTCCCCAGTGTTCCTCTCTGTCCTCCTCGCACTGCGTCCCTCTCTGTCCCCAGTGTTCCTCTTTGTCCCCAGTGTCCCTCTCTGTCCTCCTCGCACGGTGTCCCTCTCTGTCCCTGGCTTCCCTCTCTGTCCTCAGTGTCCCTCTCTGTCCTCCTCGCACTGTGTCCCTCTCTGTCCCCAGTGTTCCTCTCTGTCCTCAGTGTCCCTCCCTGTCCCTGGTTATCTGAAAGATGGTACTCCAATGTTTTGACAGGGGCGCAGTTTCAGTGCTTGCCATAGGCATAATTTTCATAGGATACGCCTCTGTCTGCAGACTCTAAAGTAAGGGAGAACTCTGGGGACTACTAGTCCCACTAGTTCGTTGGTGGACCACTGATTCCACAGGCCACATCAATTTGACACAAATCCCTACAGTCTCTCCTCTGGCCTTGCACCCAGCTCCCCTGGCATGCCTCCTCCAGATATCCACTGTGCCTCACTCACCGACCTTCTACTGCCCTGAGTCCATGGTGAAGAACTTAACCGACTGTTTCTCCAGCTCCTTTGTTCCAAGACACCTCCTCCATGACCGTGTTAGGACGAGGCTCCTTCCCAGCTCCCAAGCTCCTTCACCCGATGGGGATGGGCCTCCTGCCTGCCTGTTCAGGAGTTCTGCTGCAAACTGAACAGGTTGGGTCCGGCCCATCTCTACTCTTAATTAAGTCAAGTACACGCTATAGAGGGATATGTTTTGTTCATATTTCATGTCTCTGAGGTTTACAACCACATTAGATAATGACAACATTTTTGTCAAATAACACTATGTCCATGCCTCACTGTGCCCATGACTCACTGTGCCCATGACTCACTGTGCCCATGACTCACTGTGTCCATGCCTCACTGTGCCCATGCCTCACTGTGTCCATGCCTCACTGTGCCCATGCCTCACTGTGCCCATGCCTCACTGTGTCTATGCCTCACTGTGTCTATGCCTCACTGTGTTCATGCCTCACTGTGCCCATGCCTCACTGTGTCCATGCCTCACTGTGTCCATGCCTCACTGTGCCCATGCCTCACTGTGTCTATGCCTCACTGTGTCCATGCCTCACTATGCCCATGCCTCACTGTGTCCATGCCTGACTGTGCCCATGCCTGACTGTGCCCATACCTCACTGTGCCCATGCCTCACTGTGTCCATGCTTCACTGTGCCCATGCCTCACTGTGCCCATGCCTCACTGTGCCCATGCCTCACTGTGCCCATGCCTCACTGTGCCCATGCCTCACTGTGTCCATGCCTCACTGTGTCCATGCTTCACTGTGTCCATGCTTCACTGTGCCCATGCTTCAGTGTGCCCATGCCTCACTGTGCCAATGATTCACTGTATCCATGCCTCACTGTGCCCATGCCTCACTGTGCCCATGCCTCACTGTGCCCATGCCTCACTGTGCCCATGCCCTACTGTGTTCATGCCTCCATGTGCCCATGCCTCACTGTGCCCATGCCTCACTATGCCCATGCCTCACCGTGTCCATGACTAGACTGACATTTAACACGGGAGTCTATGGAAGGGGTGCTCGGATTCTCCAGACAACAAACTTTGCACACTTGTAGAGGAAAAATTAGGCTACAAGTGTGCCAAGTTTGGGGTCCAGGGGACCTACGGCCAGCCAGTACCGGGTCCCCAAAGTCACTGGAGAAATTACTGTTAAACATGGGAGTCTATGGAAGGGGTGCCCTGTTTGAAAATCAGTGCTCCCCGACTGTATGTCCCCCAGACAACAAACTTTGCACACTTGTAGAGGAAGAGAGGGGCTATATGTGTGCCAAGCCTGGGGTCCTGGGGACCTATGGCCGGCCGGTACCAGGTCCCCAAAATTCCATGAGATCAGGCACAAAAAGGTGCAGTCGAGTATAAGCTGAGGGGGGCATTTTCAGCACAAAAGAATGTGCTGAAAAACCCGGCTTATACTACTAGTATATATGGTACATACATACATATATATATATACAGTGGAACCTCGGATTACAAGCATAATCCGCTCCAGGAGAATGCTCGTAATCCAACGTACTCGCATATCAAAGCGAGTTTCCCCATTGAAGTCAATGAAAATAAAATAAAAATAATTTGTTCAGCATTGACTTCAATGGCATGCAATACCGCATGCGGCCAGAGGGGTATGGGGGCGCGGGAGAGCCTCGGAAACGGCCGGAAAGGCACGAGGACACCTCGGCTGACCTTGGCAAACCTCGGAAAGACTTTGTTCCCGAGATTTGCCAAGGTCAGCCGAGCTTTCCTCTGGCCTCTCTGTGCATTTCCGAATGGCGCCATTCGGCTCCAGTGCGCCCCCCCCCCACTTAAGGCCAAACACTGTACTGCACACCGCTTTGGCCTGAATCCTGCTTGTTTTGCGATACAACACTCGCAAACCGAGTTAGGATATTTTAAAATACAGCGCTCGTTTTGCGAAGCGCTCGTTAACCGCGTTACTCGCAATCTGAGGTTCCACTGTGCTGCGTAAATTGTCGGCGCTATATAACTACCTGTGATAAATAAACAAATAACGGGGTAGAGGGGAAGTGGTTAAAGAAACTTGACGCCTTTGACAAAAGTCGAGTTGCTGATCGCGCTGTCTCTCTCTTTTTTTTTGGCCTATACGTTGGAATGAATCTCGAAGCCTCAGCGCAGAGAACGCCGTTCTGTTGTCCAATTCCCCGAGTTGTCACTTGCGGAGACGGCTTGCCCTGACACTGGAAGCCATCTCTGCCAGGTTTCACCTCGGAGGGGCCTCCTCGTAGCCCGTCGGTGACAGGTAACCGAAGACGCACGTCTGCAGTCACCAGACGACGTTTCATTCCTGACTTGCTTCTCCTCCCCGGTTTTAGCACCTTTTTTTTCCTGTTGACAGACAATGCCACATCCGCGTGCCAAGATGCTACAAGTATATAAAAAGAGAGATCAGCGAACAGATTCGGTGCCACCTGCCTCTTGCATAATCTCCGGCAAATGTCTTACCCTTCCTCCGCTGCGGTGGGAGCCAGAGTGGGAAATGTTAATATCCTGCACCTTTGTCTCTGCTGGAGAAGGATCTGTGCCGATGCCAGGGAGAGATAATGATATTATTTAGCGAATGTTGGCACCAGACCCTTCCATTTCCTTCTATTGTGGAGCCAATTTATGTGATGTTCTAGATAGGTTCCTGGAGCCCAGGGGAGACTTGTTTATTAATATTCCAGCCAAGTGCTTGGGAGGTTGGCACGTGGAGGTAGAGCGTTTAGCCTCCAGGCCTTTTTCCGCAGGAATTAGGGCTTGCAGAGGCAGCCAAGAGCCGGTTTTCGGATCACCTTGGCCGCGCGTGTTTGGGGCCTTTTACCTTTTTTTTCCGGTCCTGTTTGGTGGTTCATCAAAACTTCTTCTGCACAAGGTGTATTTTCTCACTTACCTACCTGCTGAGAGATGAGTGTTTGCTGGAGTGGAGGTTGATGGTCTCGGCGTTCCCAAATTTCCTGCACCTGCACAGGACTCGGTCATAATCAGCATAATGAAGTTGTTAGAGGAAAAAATACAGTGTCAGGTCTGCGAGCGTCTACTGCCTGCGGGTTGTGGAGTCGTCCAAACGTGCCGATAACCCCGAGAGAAGTTTCCAGAATTTTTGCCGAGAATATGAAGTCACCAAATGTGATGTAAATATGGGTTTAAAGTGTGTTTAGAACTGGAGAAGTCCCTCTCCCCCATTGCCATTGCCTGAAAGATACATATAGAGAAAAGATTGGGACACCGCAAGAGTGCAGAGTGAAGCTACGTGTAGGACCAGGTAGTCAGGGTGGGCAAGAGCGCCTAAAGCAGAACTCAGCTGTATATGAGCACCAGCATGACAGCACTGGGCACAAAGGCTCTGGGTGGGGTTTGAACCCCCCTGACCCTCTCCTTATCTACGCCCCTGCTGAGCACCAAAAAACAAAAATGCTATTTAATTTATTTTTAATATTCAAAGCACACTTCCCCACCCATAAAAAAAAGGTATAAAACAAGTAAATATAATAGAACTTCCTACCTCTTTTCTAATGCTAGCAACCCTAACTCCCTCCCCCCCACTGAAAGAAAACCGTCAGTGGATTTGGACTGCCCATCCTGCCATTGCCCAAAAGATACATATAGAGAAAAGATTGGGACACCGCAAGAGTGCAGAGTGAAGCTACATGTAGGACCAGGTAGTCACGGTGGGCAAGAGCGCCTAAAGCAAAAAACAGATGTATCTGAGCACCAGCATTACAGCACTGGGCACAAAGGCTCTAGATGGGGTTTGAACCCCCTGACCCTCTCTTAATCTACCCCCATCCTGCTATTACCCAAAAGATACATATAGAGAAAAGATTGGGACATAGCAAGAGTGCAGAGTAAAGCTACGTGTAGGACCAGGTAGTCAGGGTGGGCAAGAGCACCTAAAGCAGAACTCAGCTGTATCTGAGCACCAGCACTACAGCACTGGGCACAAAGACTCTAGGTGGGGTTTGAACCCCCCTGACTCTCTCCTTATCTACTCCCATCCTGCCATTACCCAAAAGATACATATAGAGAAAAAATTGGGAACCTGCAAGAGTGCCGCGTGAAGCTACATGTAGGACCAGGTAGTCAGGGTGGGCAAGAGCGCCTAAAGCACAACTCAGCTGTATCTGAGCACCAGCATTACGGCATATAGATTTATATCTAGTATAGATTTATAGAATAAATTATTATTAAATAATTAAATATTATAGGTCTATCTATCTATCTCTCTATCTCTATCTATCTATCTATCTATCTATCTATCTATCTATCTATCTATCTATCTATCTATCTATCTATCTATCTATCTATCTATCTCTATCTATCTATCTATCTATCTATCTCTATCTATCTATCTATCTCTCTATCTCTATCTATCTATCTATCTATCTATCTATCTATCTATCTATCTATCTATCTATCTATCTACTCTCTCTCTCTCTCTCTCTCTCTCTCTCTCTCTCTCTCTCTCTCTCTCTCTCTCTATCTATCTATCTATCTATCTACCTATCATACTTAATTATTTAATAATATTTTTTTTTCTGATAACCACTTGTTATTCATAGGCTTTGTGTATATATATATATATATATATATATATATATTTCTTTAAACAATTTCTATCCATGGGCCATATATAAATCTATATTACAGTAAATATGAATAAGCACTGTATGTGAAACGCGTCAGTTTTCTCCTGATTTTTTGCTGTGATATGTTCATGTTGTGACCAGTTTTGTTAAAAGGAACCATTTTTTTGGAGTGCGGCCGTCCCGGTTTTTCTCCGTACATTTTCGCATACTATTGCAGTGCCGGCACCCAGGCGTTTGGACTCCACCTTGCAGTTCCCTGGGACCTCTGAGCGGTAAACTTTCATTCTCATCCCATACTGGACTTTGCAATATAATGCTTATATATTTAATAATAATAATAAAAAATATCTGATAAGCCTTTACCACTTGCTATCCCTAGGCTTTGTATTATATATAATATGTACAGCCTTACACATTCTCCATTTATAATCTTCCAGGAAAGTTTATTTAATTTTTTTTATTTTTTGGCGGGAACACAAGACGCGTGTTATTACCTCGTTTAAACCCACCAAACATGCCAACGTCATGACTTCACTGCAGCCCCTTCCATGGAGCGGAGAATTTAATAAGACCGGCGGCGGGCGCTCCAATAACACGCCCTCTGTGAAGCCCTCCCAGCAAAAACAAGAGTTGAAATAAAAAAAAAAAACAGAATTTATTTGGGTTTTTTTTTTTTTTTTTTTTCCAGGGAAAGGTCTATAAAAGCTGTGACAGGTTTATGGACAGGGAAATATAATGCTGACAAACGACCAACTAATCAAGTGGAACATGTAATAAATCATTAGTGTGTCATTAAAGTGTTCCAGAGCTGCATTGAAGGGTCATTACTGTGTCACAATATATCTTCCACCAGCAAACAAAAGCAAGCCGGGCATGTTGGGAATAGGATTACAGGGGAAGCATCTGTCAGTGCTAATTAGGAATTAACCACACTTGTAATAGGGGGGAAAGTCACCCGGCCCGGCCCGGCTCAGGGGGGAAGCAGGCCACTTTCTAGGTGGTATTATTGAGGGACGGACCCGGGGGGGGGGGGGGGGGGAGAAGTCTTGCATTTTTCTTTGTGTTGTTTTTTTTTCCGAGTGTTCCTGACGTTGATGTCTATATTTTACTTGAACGGGAACTGCCACTTTCCTGTTATGAGAAGTCCTCCGAGAGAGAACATTGGTGGCCTTGGTGAGCGGAATCATGGGCTTCCTGCTGGTACCTCCAAAGCCTCATCAGTAGAGCCCATCCTGACCCCCCCCCCCCCCAGACCCCAATGGAGTCACGTCAGGTCAGGGCCACCAGTTGAGGAGGGTAACGTCTACATCTTTCCCATAAGTTTTGATGGCTCAGAGCTCAGTTCTTAGACTTAAAGGGTTTGTTCACCCAAAACTGATCCAGTGGAACTTCAGTTTAAGAGTAACTTGGTTTGAGAGCGTTTTAATTTGCGAGCAACTTTTTTTTTTTTTAAATTGTGACTCGGTTTGAGAGTGTTGACTTCAAGCTAAATAGGCCTGCAGTACCTCATTTGGCCTGAGGTACGGGGGCGCAGGAGCTGAGAAAAGCCAAACATTGGCCTGCAGTACCTCATTTGGCCTGAGGTACAGGGGCGCATGAGCCGAGAAAAGCTGAAAATAGGCATGCAGTACCTCATTTGGCCTGAGGTAAGGGGGCACAGGAGCCGAGAAAAGCCGAAAATAGGCCTGCAGTACCTCATTTGGCCTGAGGTATGGGGGAGCAGGAGCTAAAAAAAGCCAAACATTGGCCTGAAGTACCTCATTTGGCCTGAGGTACGGGGACGCAGGAGCTGAGAAAAGCCAAACATTGGCCTGCAGTACCTCATTTGGCCTGAGGTACGAGGGCGCAGGAGCCGAGAAAAGCCGAACATTGGCCTGCGGTACCTCATTTGGCCTGACGTACGGGGGAACAGGAGCCGAGAAAATCTGAACATTGGCCTGCAGTACCTCATTTGGCCTGAGGTACAGGGGAACAGGAGCAGAGAAAAGCCAAATATTGGCCTGCAGTACCTCATTTGGCCTGAGGTACGGGGGAGCAGGAGCCGAGAAAAGCCGAACATTGGCCTGCAGTACCACATTTGGCCTGAGGTACGGGGGAGCAGGAGCCGAGAAAAGCCGAACATTGGCCTGCAGTACCTCATTTGGCCTGAGGTACAGGGGCGCAGGAGCCGAGAAAAGCCGAAAATAGACCTGCAGTACCTCATTTGGCCTGAGGTATGGGGGCACAGGAGCCGAGAAAAGCCGAACATTGGCCTGCAGTACCTCATTTGGCCTGAGGTATGGGGGCGCATGAGCCGAGAAAGGCCAAACTTTGGCCTGAGGTACAGGGGGAACAGGAGCCGAGAAAAGCCGGAAAAAAGCCTGCAGTACCTCATTTGGCCTGAGGTATGGGGGCGCAGAAGCCGAGCCGAAGTGTCCTTGGGGGTTTGCGGACGTTTTTGTCGCACTCTGGTGCCCCCCACCTCTGGCCGCATGCGGTATTGCATCCCATTGAAGTCAATGCGGAACAAATTATTTTAGTTTCAATTGAGTTCAATGGGAAAACTGTATTTTATATGACCTACATGCCAAATGGATTAATGAGTGCCCCTCGCCTACGGATCAGAAGCCCAAATAGGGTTCCACACTATTTATGGTCTAACATTTGCTAGAAATTATTTTAGATTGGAACTAAACTGTATTGGAGAACTACAAACTGGAAACGCTGTGTAAGGCTAGGTTTCCGCTATTGGTCTATAAGACCCCCCAGGTCTTCCCTCCAGGTTGGAAATATTGAGATACATTTTTTTATAATTAGCGATCTCTTTCTTTCCAGCCGAGCTCTCGGCTTTGTTTACTTCCGCCGTCCCAGGTGTGACGTCACAACGTCGCGCCCGGGCCTCCGAACGTCATAGACGTGACTGGGGACCATCTGGTCACCGGAAATCTCTATGGTCAACGCCCGGTGACGTTATGTAAGGGAGGGTTAGGAACCCTGCTGGTTTATTTTGGGCCCTTTAATAACAATTTAAAAAGGGGGGGGTTGCCATCCGGGGCCCTGGGGACCTCTGGGCCCTTTAATAATAAGAAAAAAAGAAAGAAAAAATATATAAAAAGAAAAGAAAACATTTTTAAATAAAAAAAGGGGGGACCTCTGGACCTCTGGGCCCTTTAATAATATATATATACAAAAAAATATATAAAAAAAGGGGTTGTCATCCGGGCCCCTGGGGACCTCTGGGTCCCTTACAGGTGTAGTGCCTGTACCCCCCTGGTGGCGGTCCTGTGTCCCATTATGGAGATTTACCTTCACTTCATGTCCCATAGCCAAAACAGGAAGTGAGAGGACATCCCTGCAAATTAAAGGGAATCCCTTGGGGAGCCCCCAGATCACCAGAATACGTACCCCATTTTACCTCTATAACTTCTGTGGGGGAACCCAAATTTGGGGTTTTCTTTTATTTTTTCTTTCAATGCTAATAGTAAACAGGACTAATAGAGTGCCTAACACAGACAGCAATAAAAACCTGACAGGGGTTCTAATCCCTCTCCACTCTATGTAAATAAAAAAAGAAAGAATTGCCTTTAGTTATACTTTAATTCAATTTTAATATTCAAAGCAAACTACCCCTCCCATCCATTCATGTCTTCGTGTCTCAATGCAGAACTGTATCTGAGCACCAGTACTTCAGCACTTGGACCGAGGGCTCTCAGTAGGGGTTTGGACCCCCCTGACCCTCCCCTTATCTACGCCCCCTGCTGAGCACCAAATACCAAAAACGCTTACTTATTCATTTTTAAAATTCACTCCCACATCCATCTGAATTAATTGTAATAATTTATATGAATTACACTGCCATCTGAAATGTATTATGCCTGGCTTATATCTCTACGTATCTGTATCTCTACGTATCTGTATCTCTATGTATCTGTATCTCTATTTCTATGTATCTGTATCTCTGTATCTGTATCTCTATGTATCTGTATCTCTGTATCTGTATCTCTATGTATCTGTATCTTTATGTATCTGTATCTCTATGTATCTGTATCTCTGTATCTGTATCTCTATGTATCTGTATCTCTATGTATCTGTATCTCTGTATCTGTATCTCTACTTATCTGTATCTCTACGTATCTGTTTCTTTATGTATCTGTATCGCTATGTATCTGTATCTCTATGTATCTGTATCTCTGTATCTGTATCTCTATGTATCTGTATCTTTATGTATCTGTATCTCTATGTATCTGTATCTCTATGTATCTGTATCTCTATGTATCTGTATCTCTGTATCTGTATCTCTATGTATCTGTATCTCTATGTATCTGTATCTCTGTATCTGTATCTCTATGTATCTGTATCTCTACGTACCTGTATCTCTATGTATCTGTATCTCTATGTATCTTTATCTCTATGTATCTGTATCTTTATGTATCTGTATCTCTACGTATCTGTATTTTTACGTATCTGTATCTTTATGTATCTGTATCTCTATGTATCTGTATCTTATGTATCTGTATCTTTATGTATCTGTATCTCTATGTATCTGTATCTCTATGTATCTGTATCTCTGTATCTGTATCTCTACTTATCTGTATCTCTACTTATCTGTATCTTTATGTATCTGTATCTCTATGTATCTGTATCTCTACTTATCTGTATCTCTACGTATCTGTATCTCTACGTATCTGTATCTTTGTGTATCTGTATCTCTACGTATCTGTATCTCTATGTATCTGTATTTCTATGTATCTGTATGTAACGGTTACCACCGCTTACAACCTTCCATCCATCCACGACAGGCTTATCCGACACACCAACAACCAGGCAGACATGATCCATTCCATTTCCCAGAATAAACGAGACAGTGCTCCGTTCTCTAGTTTCCAAAATGTAAGAATATCTTTATTGGTTCTTAGCTTGCTTATATCCAGTACAGCATAATACAGTTAATCACAGGACAATGTAATTTCCACCCCCCTATTCACTCACTGAGGATAATTCTTTAATTGGTAGCTAGACATGACGGCACCGTATTATCAATAGGGTTCAATTAACCTTGAATAGTAACACAGACATCTAGTTGAATAAGTTCTCTATACAGCTTTGTCACACAATGGCAGTGAGAGTGGGTGTCTTTACATTGAATAGCCAACACCTTAGGATATTTCAATAGCCTATTATACAAAAGGTAGGACTCACTGGCTGACCTGGTCATGTCATCATGACTCCTTGTGATATCTCAGTCCTGCAATATGAAGTATTATTAATGTCCCATCTCATGTAATATGAATTATGATTCACTATTAGCCACCCTACACCCAAAAGGGCACAGGGTGGATTTCGACCCAAGAGTTTTTGGTGCTGCTGGCACAAGAGTATCTCTCATCCTTCCAACGTCTCTGGGTGTCACGGGCCATTCTGTTACACTGTATCTCTATGTATATGTATCTCTATGTATCTGTATCTCTATGTATCTGTATCTCTATGTATCTGTATCTCTATGTATCTGTATCTCTATGTATCTGTATCTGTATCTCTACTTATCTGTATCTCTATGTATCTGTATCTCTATGTATCTGTATCTCTATGTATCTGTATCTGTATC
The DNA here is from genome assembly GCA_029574335.1 of Rana kukunoris. Classification (NCBI taxonomy): domain Eukaryota; kingdom Metazoa; phylum Chordata; class Amphibia; order Anura; family Ranidae; genus Rana; species Rana kukunoris. The sequence goes on along the minus strand of JAJQKJ010001140.1, from coordinate 113,951 downwards.
TCTACTTATCTGTATCTCTACTTATCTGTATCTCTACGTATCTGTATGTCTACGTATCTGTATCTTTATGTATCTGTATCTCTATGTATTTGTATCTCTATGTATCTGTATCTCTATGTATCTGTATCTCTGTATCTGTATCTCTACTTATCTGTATCTCTACGCATCTGTATCTCTACGTATCTGTATCTCTACGTATCTGTATCTTTATGTATCTGTATCTCTACGTATCTGTATCTCTATGTATCTGTATCTCTATGTATCTGTATCTCTATGTATCTGTATTTCTATGTATCTGTATCTCTATGTATCTGTATCTCTACGTATCTGTATCTCTATGTATCTGTATCTCTATGTATCTGTATCTTTATGTATCTGTATCTCTACGTATCTGTATTTTTACGTATCTGTATCTTTATGTATCTGTATCTCTATGTATCTGTATCTCTATGTATCTGTATCTCTACTTATCTGTATCTCTACGTATCTGTATCTCTACATATCTGTATCTTTATGTATCTGTATCTCTGTATTGGTATCTCTACTTATCTGTATCTCTACGTATCTGTATCTTTATGTATCTGTATATCTATGTATCTGTATCTCTATGTATCTGTATCTCTATGTATCTGTATCTCTATGTATCTGTATCTCTATGTATCTGTATCTGTATCTCTACTTATCTGTATCTCTATGTATCTGTATCTCTATGTATCTGTATCTGTATCTCTACTTATCTGTATCTCTATGTATCTGTATCTCTATGTATCTGTATCTCTGTATCTGTATCTCTACTTATCTGTATCTCTACGTATCTGTATCTCTACGTATCTGTATCTTTATGTATCTGTATCTCTGTATTGGTATCTCTACTTATCTGTATCTCTACGTATCTGTATCTTTATGTATCTGTATATCTATGTATCTGTATCTCTATGTATCTGTATCTCTATGTATCTGTATCTCTATGTATCTGTATCTCTATGTATCTGTATCTGTATCTCTACTTATCTGTATCTCTATGTATCTGTATCTCTATGTATCTGTATCTGTATCTCTACTTATCTGTATCTCTACGTATCTGTATCTTTATGTGTCTGTATCTCTATGTATCTGTATCTTTATGTATATGTATCTCTATGTATCTGTATCTCTATGTATCTGTATCTCTATGTATCTGTATCTCTATGTATCTGTATCTCTGTATCTGTATCTCTACTTATCTGTATCTCTACGTATCTGTATCTTTATGTATCTGTATCTCTATGTATCTGTATCTCTATGTATCTGTATCTCTGTATCTGTATCTCTATGTATCTGTATCTTTACGTATCTGTATCTTTATGTATCTGTATCTCTATGTATCTGTATCTCTGTATCTGTATCTCTACTTATCTGTATCTCTACGTATCTGTATCTCTACGTATCTGTATCTTATGTATCTCTATGTATCTGTATCTCTATGTATCTGTATCTCTATATCACTATGTATCTGTATCTCTATATCACTATGTATCTGTATCTCTACGTATCTGTATCTCTACGTATCTGTATCTTTATGTATCTGTATCTCTATGTATCTGTATCTTTATGTATCTGTATCTCTACGTATCTGTATCTCTGTGTATCTGTATCTTTATGTATCTGTATCTCTACGTATCTGTATATATATATGTATCTGTATCTATGTATCTGTATCTCTACGTATCTGTATCTCTATGTATCTGTATCTCTGTATCTGTATCTCTATGTATCTGTATCTCTGTATCTGTATCTCTATGTATCTGTATCTCTGTATCTGTATCTCTGTATCTGTATCTCTATGTATCTGTATCTCTATGTATATGTATCTCTATGTATTTGTATCTCTGTATCTGTATCTCTGTATCTGTATCTCTGTATCTGTATCTCTGTATCTGTATCTCTATGTATCTGTATCTCTGTATCTGTATCTCTGTATCTGTATCTCTATGTATCTGTATCTCTGTATCTGTATCTCTATGTATCTGTATCTCTGTATCTGTATCTCTACGTATCTGTATCTCTGTATCTGTATCTCTATGTATCTGTATCTCTGTATCTGTATCTCTGTATCTGTATCTCTGTATCTGTATCTCTATGTATCTGTATCTCTATGTATATGTATCTCTATGTATTTGTATCTCTGTATCTGTATCTCTGTATCTGTATCTCTGTATCTGTATCTCTATGTATCTGTATCTCTGTATCTGTATCTCTGTATCTGTATCTCTATGTATCTGTATCTCTATGTATATGTATCTCTATGTATTTGTATCTCTGTATCTGTATCTCTGTATCTGTATAGGTATTTAAGAATGTTTGTATAACAACACATCCCCCATTATGTTGTTGGTCAAGCCTGGAATCTGGCTTTTTAACCCCAGGCAACCTTTATGACAGGTATCCATCTTCTGTTAAGTGATGAACAAAACCTGTTTTGTTTCCTTGTCATGTAACCACAAATCAGCCCCTCCCCTCTCTATTGTTCTGTAAACCAATGTATGACTTTTTCAGTAAAATCAGATACCACACAAATACATAACCTGTCTCTCATGTATGGTGGCGTCTCCAGATATCTGAACGGGCGCTGTTGGGAGACCTTAACCACTTAAGCCCCGGACCAGTATGCAGCTAAAGGACCGGGCCCCTTTTTGCGTTTCGGCACTGCGTCGCTTTAACTGACAATTGCGCGGTCGTGCGACGCGGCTCCGAAACAAAATCGGAGTCCTTTTTTCCCCACAAATAGAGATTTCTTTTGGAGGTATTTGATCACCTCTGCGGTTTTCATTTTTTTGCGCTATAAACAAAAATAGAGCGACAGTTTTGAAAAAAATTCAATATTTTTTACTTTTTGCTGTAATAAATATCCCCCAAAAAATACATAAAAAACAAAACATATTTTTCCCTCAGTTTAGGGCGATATGTATTCTTCTACATATTTTTGGTAAAAAAAATTGCAATAAGTGTTTATTGATTGGTTCGCTCAAAAGTTATAGCATTTACAAAATAGGGGATAGTTTTATGGCATTTTTTTTACCAGTAATGGCGGCGATCAGTGATTTTTATCGTGACTGCGACATTATGGCTGACACATCGGACACTTTTGACAAATTTTTGGGACAATTGTCATTTTTTACAGAAAACAGTGCTATAAAAATGCACTGGTTCAGGGCTGATCCTAGGCAGGTGCGTGGGGTGCAGTGCACCCAGGCGCCACAGAGGTAGGGGCACTGAAGCGCCAGAGTGCTCCCCTCCCTCCTCCTCCCCCACTCCTTGTCCGTGTCCAGAGACGGCTCTCTCCACTGGTCGCCAAGGTTTTACTGTATCGTAGGGTGACCACATTTCCAAACTACCATTCAGGGACACCCTCCCTTCCCAAAAATCAGCTTGTGATGTAACAAATCACAGCACAGTGATTGGACACAAGAGGCGGGATTCATGATTTCTCCAATCACAAGCAGGGGGCGGGGATTGTCCTCCTCCAGGCATTCCCGGCCAGGACAAGTACTGTCAGTGAGTAAAGCGGTGATGTGGCTCCTTTTTAGGGGGCATTAGATTGGCCCGGGGGGGGGGGGGGTGGCTGTGTCAGTTTCATTCCGGGACACTGTATTGTCCTGGAATGAAGGTACCCGAGACAGACCTGCAAAATGGGGTACTGTCCCGGGCAACTCGGGGACACGTGGTCACCCAAGCTGTATAGTCATTTATTTTTATCAGAGGTTCCCCAAGACTGGGACGTTATTTCAAGTGTTCCTTTGTGTTGCAAAGGTTGAGGAAGACTTTAGATTGTAAGCTCTCGTGAGCAGGACCCTCCTATCCAGTGGCGTGCGTCTATAGAGGGCGCTGTAGCGCCACCCCCTCTGGCTCTCGCACCGCCACTGAAATAACATAGATTTATGCATTGCATGAATGTATGTTATTGTTGCCGGCTGCCGCTGGTCTATTCAGATGGCCGGACATTGAGTGCCGGCCACCTGAATAACAGCAGCTGGTTGGCTGTGCGGAAGTGCCTATCAGGGCCAGGGGCTTTCCGAGTACAGCCCTCAGCCTTCCGAAAGCTTATCCAGGGGACATACGGGTGGTGCGTTCCTTGGATAAGACTGACAGGCGTCTCAGCCAATCAGGTTCACCGGTTCTGGTTATCGGTAACCTGATTGGCTGAAGCGTCATCGAGGGCGGGAGAAGACATCGAGGGACGTGGAAGGACTAGAAGGATGGCTGACTTCCAGAAAGGTAAGTGCCGGGCGGGGAGGGGCATTTTACAGGGCACAGCGGCGACAATGAGCACAGTGGGGAAACTTTGGCACAGTGGGGACAATTGGCACAGTGGCGGCAATTAAAGGGCACAGTGACATCAATGGGCACAGTGTCGACAAATAAAGGGCACAGTGGTGACAATTGGCACAGTGGGGAAACTTTGGCACAGTGGGGACAATGGGCACAGTGGCGACAATCGGCACAGCGGTGACAATGGGCACAGTGGTGACAATAGGCACAGCGGCGACAATGGGCACAACGGCGACAATGGGCACAGCGCCAACAATGGGCACAGTGGTGACAATTGGCACAGTGGGGAAACTTTGGCACAGTGGGGACAATGGGCACAGTGGTGGCAATTAAAAGGCACAGTGACATCAATGGGCACAGTGTCGATAATTAAAGGGCACAGTGGTGACAATTGGCACAGTGGCAACAATTGATGGGCACAGTGGCTGCGTTTGATGGCATGGCACAGTGGTGACAATTGATGGCACAGTTGCTGCGTTTGATGGCATGGCACAGTGGTGACAATTGATGGGCACAGTGGCTGTGTTGCATGGCACAGTGGTGACAATTGATGGGCACAGTGGCTGTATTTGATGGCATGGCACAGTGGTGACAATTGATGGCACAGTGGCTGCGTTTGATGGCATGGCACAGTGGTGCAAATTGATGGCACAGTGGCTGCATTTGATGACATGGCACAGTGGTGACAATTGATGGCACAGTGGCTGTGTTTGATGGCATGGCACAGTGGTGCAAATTGATGGCACAGTGGCTGCATTTGATGACATGGCACAGTAGTGACAATTGATGGGCACAGTGGTGACAATTAATGGGCACAGTGGCTGTGTTTGATGGCATGGCACAGTGGTGCGAATTGATGGCACAACGGCTGCGTTTGATGGGCACAGTGAGGCTGCATTTTATTTTCCGTTTGCGCCCCCCCAAAAACTTTGAGCACCAGTCGCCACTGCTCCTATCCCCCCCCCCCCCATTGTCTGGAAATGTCGCCCTTACGGTTGGCGCTCTATAAATCCCGTATTATAATGATAATGAATTATCCGATGCTGTCTGGGTCGCCGTCTTTTTATTTTTTTTGCATAGCGGTGTACATAAGTGGCGGTGTTTGCAAACATGCATGCTCGGGAGGAAGCTCTTGCTAAGCATTAAGTGCGCCCGGGGAGGGGACAGGCTGACACTTAGTGTCTGGCAGGCTGAGCGCAATGCCTGGGAGATAAGGGTAATTTCTAGGACAAGCTCTCGTCAGCACAACCGAGAATTGCTAACTTAAGCAGAAAAGACTCCGCTAAAGGAGAGCGAGGGGGGGGGGGGGGGGAGGCAGACAAATCTTGCTTGTATATCTAGAGCTGGGAGCAGGAGCAGGGTGCAGGCAGGAGTGATAAAATGCCTCCAGATTAATGGTGAGGATGAGCCCAGGCGGGGAAATGGATCAGCAACTGACAAGGTGAAAGCTGGAGATGTTCTTCCGCAAATGAGTTTTCTTTTTTCTTTTTTCTCTCTCCCCCCTCACAAGGAGAAGATCTGTATAGAGAGGCAGGTTGTCTGTAACCTCTTGCCTGCTGAATCGGCTCGGCTGTGACAAAGGCCTTGTGGGTAGAGAGAAGACCGTCGCATGCGGAGGAGGCCCGCGGCTCACAACACCTATTGTTACCTACAATGGAGGCAGAATGATGGGGCCCCTTACACAGCTTCAGGCATGGGCCCGCTGGAGCAGAGAACCGAGGGGAGGGGGGGGCGAATTGAGAAGTGGGGGGGGGGTGCTACTAGGGCTTTCTTAATGAGAGGGCACACCTGGGCACTGCCCAGGGGCCCTAGCCGCATGGGGGGCCCTGCACTTTCCCCAAAGCAGCTGGTCCTTGATGGCACTGAGAGTGATAGATACACAGGGGGGGGGGGGGGCAGTCTGCCTCCTAACTACTTGATGTCTGTTTACCTGCACTGTCATCATTGTAGGGGCCCCAGAGCATTACTTTACCCAGGGGCCCGTGGTGCTATTAAGACAGCCCTGGGTGCTGCTGCCACAAATTGATGTCGGGGGGCTTTGGGTGCTGACAAACAAAAAAAAAAAGGACCTCTGGGCCCCTTACAAAAATAAAAATTACAAAAAAGGGACCTATGGGCCCTTTAATAAAAAAAGATATATATATATCATTAATTGTTTATAAAACAAGGGGGGTTGCCATCCGGGGCCCTGGGGACATTTGTGCCCTTTAATAAAAATAAAAAATATATATATATATTTTTTTCTTTTAAAAAGGGGGGTTGCCAATCCGGGCCCCTGGGGGCCTCCGGGCCCCTTACAGGTGTACTGCCTGTACCCCCCCCCCCTGATGGCGGCCCTGAATGGAGGGGTCAGCATAATCAACACTTGGGGAAGGGGGGGGGGAACTGCTGCCAATGTTGTGTCTTAAAGGAGGATTAGATGTTCCTGTGGTTAAACAAGGGCTATTGTAAGCAGGGGCGGACTGACTGTTGGGCACTGCCCGAGGGCCCCCCGTGCCACTAGGGGGCCCCATCAGGGTTGCCAGTCTTAGTAAAACCAGGGACAGTATCTAAAAGTCTGTATTTAAAAAAAAAATCCCAAGATTATAGCTGCCCCTGCCTCTCCAGTACCTTTTCAGTGTGTGTATTCTGTGTGTATGTATAATTGTGGCCCCATAATCTATTGCCTGGGGGCCCCATAATCTCCTATTCCCCAGGGGGCCCCATGAGTTGTCAGTCCCCCCCCTGATTGTAAGCCACCCGATGCATACAACATGACTTCCTTCACTCTAGGTGCATGAAAAGTTTAAAAGGTTATATAATGCTGTATTAGTAATCAATTACATAATGACTTCACTATGACATCACTATCATTTGCTATGTCTAGAGCAGTGGTTGCCAACTGCCTCACGGGCCATGACCGTGAATTTGACTTGACTTAGATACACAATGATCCGGCTCTCTGCCCCCCTCCCCTAGAACACACTGCTGCCTTATACACACAATGATCCGGCTCTCTGCCCCCCTCCCCTGGAACACACTGCTGCCTTATACACACAATGATCGGGCTCTCTGACCCCTCCCCCTGGAACACACTGCTGCCTTATACACACAATGCTCTGGCTCTCTGCCCCCTTCCCCTGGAACACACTGCTGCCTTATACACACAATGCTCCGGCTCTCTGGCCCCCTCCCCCTGGAACACACTTCTGCCTTATACACACAATTATCCGGCTCTCTGCCCCCCTCCCCCTGGATCACACTGCTGCCTTATACACACAATGATCGGGCTCTCTGACCCCTCCCCCTGGAACACACTGCTGCCTTATACACACAATGCTCCGGCTCTCTGACCCCTCCCCCTGGATCACACTGCTGCCTTATACACACAATGATCGGGCTCTCTGACCCCTCCCTCTGGAACACACTGCTGCCTTATACACACAATGATCCGACTCTCTGCCTCCCTCCCCCTGGAACACACTGCTGCCTTATACACACAATGCTCCGGCTCTCTGCCCCCTCTCCCTGGAACACACTGCTGCCTTATACACACAATGATCCGGCTCTCTGCCCCCTCCCCCTGGAACACACTGCTGCCTTATACACACAATGATCCGGCTCTCTGCCCCCTCCCCCTGGAACACACTGCTGCCTTATACACACAATGATCCGGCTCTCTGCCCCCTCCCCCTGGTGATAATAATGAAGGTGTTTTCCTTTTCTTCCAGGCAGTGAGTTCTTGATTTGGTCCCTTCAGTACGGAGAGGTCCCTCCTCACACTTCCCGAGAAGGACTTCTCCTGCCGTTAGTTACAATGCCACTGAGGATCATCCCGAGGTGATTGCTCAGGGCACTGCTATGGACCGGTTGTCGTCCCCGGTGTCACCGGCAGCATTGCTCCAGGTAAAATCTGACATGAATGACGAGACCTAACAAGAGGAGATATCAGTGAAGAGCTCGTGTCTGATTAGTGAGAGATCCACCCAAGATATTAGACATCATCTCCATAGAAGAGACAGTCATGGAAGGCTCACCTTCCTGGGTATATAACACGTGACGTAGGTGAGCCGCACCTCAACACAACATACAATGTAACTAAATATCATCTCCATAGAAGAGACAGCAATGTTCTACACAGGAAGGTGAACACAACATACAATGTAACTAAATATCATCTCCAGGACAATTCTCACCAAGATCTAACTTTGTATCGGTGCTTTCCAAAATGCAGCCCGCGGGATGGATGTCACTGCATGGGAGGAGCCTGTGATACTTATGTACACGGGAGGAGCCTGTGATACTTATGTACACGGGAGGAGCCTGTGATACTTATGTACATGGGAGGAGCCTGTGATACTTATGTATGTGGGAGGAGCCTGTGATACTTATGTACATGGGAGGAGCCTGTGATACTTATGTACATGGGAGGAGTTTGTGATACTTATGTACATGGGAGGAGCCTGTGATACTTATGTACACGGGAGGAGTCTGTGATACTTATGTACATGGGAGGAGCCTGTGATACTTATGTACACGGGAGGAGTCTGTGATACTTATGTACATGGGAGGAGCCTGTGATACTTATGTACACGGGAGGAGCCTGTGATACTTATGTACACGGGAGGAGTCTGTGATACTTATGTACATGGAGGAGCCTGTGATACTTATGTACACGGGAGGAGCCTGTGATACTTATGTACACGGGAGGAGTCTGTGATACTTATGTACATGGGAGGAGTTTGTGATACTTATGTACATGGGTGGAGCCTATGATACTTATGTACATGGGAGGAGTCTGTGATACTTATGTACATGGGAGGAGCTTGTGATACTTATTTACATGGGAGGAGCCTGTGATACTTATGTACATGGGAGGAGTTTGTGATACTTATTTACATGGGAGGAGCCTGTGATACTTATGTACATGGGAGGAGTCTGTGATACTTATGTACATGGGCGGAGCCTTTGATACTTATGTACGTGGGAGGAGCCTGTGATATTTCTGTACATGGGAGGAGCCTGTGATACTTATGTACATGGGAGGAGCCTTTGATACTTATGTACATGGGAGGAGTCTGTGATATTTCTGTACATGGGAGGAGCCTGTGATATTTCTGTACATGGTAGGGGCCTGTGATACTTATGTACATGGGGAGGAGCCTGTGATACATATGTAAATGGGAGGAGCCTGTGATACTTATGTACATGGGAGGAGCCTGTGATACTTATGTACATGGGAGGAGTTTGTGATACTTATGTACATGGGAGGAGCCTGTGATACTTATGTACATGGGAGGAGTCTGTGATACTTATGTACATAGGAGGAGTCTGTGATACTTATGTACATGGGAGGAGCTTGTGATACTTATTTACATGGGAGGAGCCTGTGATACTTATGTACATGGGAGGAGTTTGTGATACTTATTTACATGGGAGGAGCCTGTGATACTTATGTACATGGGAGGAGTCTGTGATACTTATGTACATGGGCGGAGCCTTTGATACTTATGTACGTGGGAGGAGCCTGTGATATTTCTGTACATGGGAGGAGCCTGTGATACTTATGTACATGGGAGGAGCCTTTGATACTTATGTACATGGGAGGAGTCTGTGATATTTCTGTACATGGGAGGAGCCTGTGATATTTCTGTACATGGTAGGGGCCTGTGATACTTATGTACATGGGGAGGAGCCTGTGATACATATGTAAATGGGAGTAGCCTGTGATACTTATGTACATTGGAGGAGCGTCTGATACTTATGTACATGGGAGGAGTCTGTGATATTTCTGTACATGGGAGGAGCCTGTGATATTTCTGTACGTGGGAAGAGCCTGTGATACTTATGTACATGGGAGGAGCCTGTGATACTTATGTACATGGGAGGAGCCTGTGATATTTCTGTACATGGGAGGAGTCTGTGATACTTATGTACATGGGAGGAGCCTGTGATACTTATGTACATGGGAGGAGCATGTGATACTTATGTACATGGGAGGAGTCTGTGATATTTCTGTACATGGGAGGAGTTTGTGATATTTCTGTACATGGGAGGAGCCTGTGATATTTCTGTACATAGGAGGAGCCTGTGATACTTATGTACATGGGAGGAGCATGTGATACTTATGTACATGGGAGGAGTCTGTGATATTTCTGTACATGGGAGGAGTCTGTGATATTTCTGTACATGGGAGGAGCCTGTGATATTTCTGTACATGGGAGGAGTCTGTGATACTTATGTACATGGGAGGAGTCTGTGATACTTATGTACATGGGAGGAGCCTTTGATACTTATGTACATGGGAGGAGTCTGTGATATTTCTGTACATGGGAGGAGCCTATGATATTTCTGTACATGGGAGGGGCCTGTGATACTTATGTACATGGGGAGGAGCCTGTGATACATATGTAAATGGGAGGAGCCTGTGATACTTATGTACATGGAAGGAGTCTGTGATATTTCTGTACATGGGAGCAGTCTGTGATATTTCTGTACATAGGAGGAGCCTGTGATATTAATGTACATGGGAGGAGCCTGTGATACTTATGTACATGGGAGGAGCTTGTGATACTTATGTACATGGGAGGAGCTTGTGATACTTATGTACATGGGAGGAGCCTGTGATACTTATGTACATGGGAGGAGCCTGTGATACTTATGTACTTGGGAGGAGCCTGTGATACTTATGTACATGGGAGGAGCCTGTGATACTTATGTACATGGGAGGAGCCTGTGATACTTATATACATGGGAGGAGCCTGTGATAATTATTTACATGAGAATTTTTTCCTTTTTTCTTTTTAATAAATTTGCAAAGATTTCAAACAAACTTCTCTCACGTTGTCATTATGGGGGAATGTTTGAAGAATTTTGAGGAAAATAATGAATTAAATCCATGTTGGAATGCGGCTGTAACATAAAAAAATAAGGAAAAAGTGAAGCGCTGTGAATACTTTCCGGATGCTCTGTATATTCAATTTATTATTTGTATTTGCTATTTTTCCCCCACGAAAGTGGAGTTACCCTTTAAGTGTATTAATTTCTGGAAAATTTGTGTTCAATAAATGGTTGCGCTAATATTGCGCGGCATATAAAATTGCAACAGCCACCGTTTTGTTCTCCAGGGCCTCTGTTTCTAAGTAACTTTGTAGCAGAAAATGTTTCATTTTATATTTTTGCATTTTTTTTTAAATATTGCCTCAGTAGCCAAGGGGTTAAATACGCCCTGTTGGCAGTTTGTTACCCGTCCGGTCTTCGATCGGCTGGAATTATTGTCACAAAGGGGGGAGGGTAAGGACTGATTGGCTGGACCTACTGTACAGATGTAAGAATCGAAGCTTCATAAACATTGGATACAAAGAAGGACGCAGACGTCCAATGAGTGCAGCAGAGAAGACGGTCGTCTTCCACATTCCGGGTTTCGGATGTCGGGGCGGTTCGGCGCGGATTTCGCTCGCTTGGCTCGTCTGCAGGTGTACATCTATGGAGGGGGGGGGAGGGGGAGGCGAGTCGATTAACCCCAGCGTTCGCTCCCGTTGGCATAAACACCATTATTAGCGATTCCAATTATTATTTCTGCTCTAAATTACCAGCTTCATGTCGCCGTTTATTTTAATTACCGGCTTTCCGCGGCTTAATTACTGTTTGTGTTTTCAGTCTACTGGAAATCTGATTGGTGCCAAAAGTCGGCGTTCCGACCTCACCGCCGAGACTTCCGTCTGATCGCTCCGGACTTCATCCGCTGGCGTCGTGTTCAATCGTCTTCAATGATGGGCAGAGTTCCCCCTTATATCCAGGAGTGCCCAGCAGAGTCCCCCCTTATATCCAGGAGTGCCCAGCAGAGTCCCCCCTTATTCCAGGATCCGGAGATCCCCTTATATCAGGAGTTCCCGGCAGAGTCCCCCCTTATATCCAGGAGTTCCCGGTCCTCCCTTATATCCAGAGTGCCCCAGGTCCCCTTATTATATGCCCCAGGTCCCCCTTATATACAGTGCCCAGCAGAGTCCCCCCTTATATCCAGGAGTGCCAAGCAGAGTCCCCCCTTATATACAGGAGTGCCCGGCAGAGTCCCCCCTTATATCCAGGGGTGCCCAGCAGAGTCCCCCCTTATATCCAGGAGTTCCCGGCAGAGTCCCCCCTTATATCCAGGAGTGCCCGGCAGAGTCCCCCCTTATATCCAGGAGTGCCCGGCAGAGTCCTCCCTTATATCCAGGAGTGCCCGGCAGAGTCCCCCCTTATATCCAGGAGTGCCCAGCAGAGTCCTACCTTATATCCATGAGTGCCCGGCAGAGTCCCCCCTTATATACAGGAATGCCCAGCAGAGTCCCCCCTTATATCCAGGAGTGCCCGGCAGAGTCCCCCCTTATATCCAGGAGTGCCCGGCAGAGTCCCCCCTTATATCCAGGAGTGCCCAGCAGAGTCCCCCCTTATATACAGGAGTGCCCGGCAGAGTCCCCCCTTATATCCAGGGGTGCCCAGCAGAGTCCCCCCTTATATACAGGAGTGCCCGGCAGAGTCCCCCCTTATATCCAGGAGTGCCCGGCAGAGTCCTCCCTTTTATGCAGGAGTGCCCGGCAGAGTCCCCCCTTATAACAGGAGTGCCAGCAGAGTCCTACCTTATATCCATGAGTGCCCGGCAGAGTCCCCCCTTATATACAGGAATGCCTGGCAGAGTCCCCCCTTATATCCAGGAGTGCCCAGCAGAGTCCCCCCTTATATCCAGGAGTTCCCGGCAGAGTCCCCCCTTATATCCAGGAGTTCCCGGTCCCCCCTTATATCCAGAGTGCCCGGCAGAGTCCCCCTTATTCCAGGATGCCCGGCAGAGTCCTCTTTTATACAGGAGTGCCCGGTCCCCCTTATATCCAGAGTCCCAGTCCCCCCTTATTCCAGGATGCCCAGCAGATCCCCCCTTATATACAGGAGTGCCCGGCAGAGTCCCCCCTTATATCCAGGGGTCCCAGAGTCCCCCCTTTATACAGGAGTGCCCGGCAGAGTCCCCCCTTATATCCAGGAGTGCCCGGCAGAGTCCTCCCTTTTATGCAGGAGTGCCCGGCAGTCCTACCTTATATCCATGAGTGCCCGGCAGAGTCCCCCCTATATACAGGAGTGGCAGAGTCCCCCTTATATCCAGGAGTGCCCAGCAGAGTCCCCTTATATCCAGGAGTTCCCGGCAGAGTCCCCCTTATACAGGAGTCCCGGCAGAGTCCCCCCTTATATCCAGGAGTGCCCGGCAGAGTCCCACCTTATTCCAGGATGCCCGGCAGAGTCCTCTTTTTATACAGGAGTGCCCGGTCCCCCCTTATATACAGAGTGCCCGGCAGAGTCCCCCTTATATCCAGGAGTGCCCGGCAGAGTCCCCCCTTATATACAGGAGTGCCTGGCAGGTCCCACCTTATATCCAGAGTCCCAGTCCCCCCTTATATCCAGGAGTGCCCGGCAGAGTCCCCCCTTATATACAGGAGTGCCTGGCAGAGTCCCACCTTATATCCAGGAGTGCCCGGCAGAGTCCCCCCTTATATCCAGGAGTGCCCGGCAGAGTCCCCCCTTATATCCAGGAGTGCCCGGCAGAGTCCCACCTTATATCCAGGAGTGCCCGGCAGAGTCCCACCTTATATCCAGGAGTGCCCGGCAGAGTCCTCCCTTATATCCAGGAGTGCCCGGCAGAGTCCTCCCTTATATCCAGGAGTGCCCGGCAGAGTCCTCCCTTATATCCAGGAGTGCCCAGCAGAGTCCTCCCTTATATCCAGGAGTGCCCGGCAGAGTCCTCCCTTATATCCAGGAGTGCCCGGCAGAGTCCTCCCTTATATCCAGGAGTGCCCGGCAGAGTCCTCCCTCATATCCAGAAGTGCCCGGCAGAGTCCTCCCTTATATCCAGGAGTGCCCGGCAGAGTCCTCCCTTATATCCAGGAGTGCCCGGCAGAGTCCTCCCTTATATCCAGGAGTGCCCGGCAGAGTCCTCCCTTATATCCAGGAGTGCCCGGCAGAGTCCTCCCTTATATCCAGGAGTGCCCGGCAGAGTCCCCCCTTATATACAGGAGTGCCCGGCAGAGTCCTCCCTAATATACAGGAGTGCCCGGCAGAGTCCTCCCTTATATCCAGGAGTGCCCGGCAGAGTCCTCCCTTATATCCAGGAGTGCCGGCAGAGTCCTCCCTTATTCCAGGATGCCCGGCAGATCCCCCCTTTATACAGGAGTGCCCGGCAGAGTCCTCCCTTATATCCAGGAGTGCCCGGCAGAGTCCCCCCTTATATACAGGAGTGCCCGGCAGAGTCCTCCCTTATATCCAGGAGTGCCCGGCAGAGTCCTCCCTTATATCCAGGAGTGCCCGGCAGAGTCCCCCCTTATATACAGGAGTGCCCGGCAGAGTCCTCCCTTATATACAGGAGTGCCCAGAAGAGTTCCCCTTCTTGCATGCAGGAGTTCTTGCCCGAGCCCCCCCCCCCCATACATCCAGGAGTGTCCAGGAGAAACCCCCTGGTCCCCCGGAGTCCCAGCCGGATGTTGGGCAGATGAATCTACCTCCCTTTCCTGGAATTTTGGGTCCGCCTCCTGTAACATGTGACAGTGCACATCCTATATATAGGGGAGGCATTGGTGATGTAACCTTCCCAGGATGCATCTGTGAGGCCAGAGCTACAGCAGTTGTAAAGGCTGTTTTATTGACGTTCTTGTTATACTCACATGCTCTGTGTAATGGTATTGCACAGAGCAGCCTCACACCTCTTCTTCTGGGGTACCCCGCTGGTGATCTTGGCTCCTCCTCTTCTGTGTCTTCCCCCATAGCAAGCTGTGTGGGCAGCTTGGCTAAGTGAGTAGCCAAGATGGGGGGAGTTCCTCCATAACTGAGGTGCCTGGTACCCCATGGTATTCCTTTTGTGGGAGGAGGATGATGGGAGGTGTCCTGAGCCAACATGACTGTTGCTGGCAGCAAATCAGGGCCCTGCTTACAAATGGGTCGCTGGGCGTGGTCTGAGGAGCGGTAATGACGGAGGCTTTTTACATGTAAATTCCAAATGGGTAAAGACACCTCTATGATTAAGCCCCTGATGGCCAGGGTGAAATGCGTCAGTGGGCGTGGTCTGAGGAGCTGCATTGACTGAGTCTTTCACATGTACCTTCCAACTGTGTACAGAGGCCTCTATGATTAAGCCCACGTTAGCCAGATGAAATGCTTCACTGGGCGTGGTCTGAGGAGCGGTATTGACTAAGGCTTTCACATGTACACTTTCCAACTGGGTAAAGAGACCTCTATGATTAAGCCCCATAGTGGCCAGGGTGAAATGCGTCAGTGGGCGTGGTCTGAGGAGCGGTATTTACTGAGTCTTTCACATGTACCTACCAACTGGGTAAGGAGGCTGTAACGGAACGTCCCACACTCCGCTTGAGTGCTTCCGTCATATACCGCTTCCTATCAGTCTGGATATAGATATCCGATATTCCAGCTGCTCACAACACACAACGAGACGAGACTTGTTTGTCTGCTGAACATGGAGGGCCAGATTCACGTAGATCGGTTTAAATTTGCGCGGGCGTAACGTAGCTCTGATACGCTACGCCGCCGTAAATTAGCGAGGCAAATGCTGTATTCACCAAGCTAAGTTACGGCGGCGTTAATGGGCCGGCGTAAGCCCCGCCGAATTCAAATGTGAATGAGGTGGGCGTGTTTTATTTAAATGTGTTGTGACCCCACGTTTTTTACGTTTTTTTTAACTGTGCATGCGCCGTCCGTGGACGTATCCCAGTGCGCATGCTCCAAATGATGACTCTAAGACGCATTGGTTTTCGACGTGAACGTAATTGACGTAAAGCCTCATTCACGGACGAGTTACGCAAACGACGTCAAATCTGAAAGATTTGACGCGGTCCCGACGTCCATACTTAACATAGGATGCGCCATCTTTTTGGTGGTTTATCTTTACGCCTAAAAACGCCTTACGTAAACGGCGTAAATTCACTGCGTCGGCCGGGCGTACGTTCGTGAATAGGCGTATTTCGCTGATTTACATATTCTGGGCGTAAATCAGCGGGAACGCCCCTAGCGGCCATCTTAAAAACGCAGTTAAGATACGACAGGCGTAATACAATTACGCCGGTCGTATCTTAGCTCAAACCCGGCGTATCTTGTTTTCTGAAAGCAGAAAAAAGATATGCCGTCGCTGTTTAGAAGTTACGCGGCGTATCTCGAGATACGCCGTCGTAACTAATGCTGAATCTGCCCCGGAGTGCTTAATAGAACCAAGAAAACAACCTTATATAAAGTTAGAGGAGGTAACCAGAACATAAATTAACATGAGCTAATTAACTAATCATTTACCCAGACTAGGCTACTCATAGATATGACCTTTCAAGGTAGACGTCACGTCTCCTCGCTCACATGCTATACAATACACATTATCATAAGTGTAAACACAGGACGTCTTCACACAATAGCAGGGTCAATTAGCACAGAGAACAGAGAGATGGCTGGGGGTGAGGACATTAGCATCTAGCAGTATGTGTCCCAACAGTATGAATGAGTCACTCTTACAATTAACCCGTTGAGTTCAGAATCAACAAACAGTAAATAGTTCTTTACAGATATCCTGGAATATATTGTGGATAATAATTATATAATAATCCCATCTCAGGGAGTCCAAGATATCATTTCTCAGTCATCTTATGCCCCTAGTGGACATAGGATGATTTTAGACATAAGAGGGTCAGGGGATGTCCCGGGTGAGTCTGTCACAGAGGCCTTTACGATTAAGTCCCCTGGTGGCCAGGGTGAAATGCGTCAGTGGGCATGGTCTGAGGAGCGGCATTGTCTGAGGCTTTCACATATACATTTTACAACTAGGATGGGCTCAGGTGAGCGGCAGTTTCCTGCTTTATACAAAGTAACATTATTATAAATTGTCTTCTGTATAAATATATTGTCTGGGAACTCCCGTTGGTTGAACTGGATGGACTTTTTCTCAACGTAGATGTAACTATGTAACCACCGTATGTAACATCGTCCAGTTCTCTCAGCATTGCAATCGATGTTCCTTCCCGGCGTTTGATTTTCAGGCGAAAGGCCGACGTGGCGCTTCATTTCGGTGGTTTATTTCTTTACATGGCCGCGTGTACTGCGGCATTTTATTTTTCACATAAACTCTTGTCACCGTCTACACCAGCGCAAGAGACGAGCAAACACCTTTTGTCTCCAAGGGTTCCATGTGTGACTGTCAGGATTATGAAAGATTGTTTATGTTCTCTGGCGTGAAATGAGGAGAGCATGCGGAAGAGAGGAGAGGAACTGTCACCACGCCGAGAGAGAGAGAGAGAGAGAGAGAGAGAAGGTATCCTTCCAGGATGACAGCGAGGCATTCATTCTGCACGCTACAGCAAACAAAGAGTGCGACAAGGCCCATAAATCATACCGCCGAGATGCTGTACCTACTGTTTGTAACATCGCCGCGCAAACAAAACACCTCCAACACCAGAACATTTATCTCTCCCTTTGTTCTGTTCTCTGTTCTCCTCGAAGCTGTCTCGGGCTCTCTCTCCCACTCTCTCTCTCCCACTCTCTCTCTCTCCTGCTCTCTCTCCCACTCTCTCTCCATCTCTCTTCGTCTCTCTCCGGCTCTCTCTCTCCGGCTCTCTCTCTCCAGTTCTCTCCTGCTCTCTCTCTCCCGTTCTCTCTCTCGCTCTCTCTCCCGTTTTCTCTCTCCCACTCTCTCTCTCTGGCTGTCTCTCCCGCTCTCTCTCTCCAGATCTCTCCCACTCTCTCTCCGGCTCTCACTCTCTCTCCGGCTCTCTCTCCCACTCTCTCTCTGGCTATCTCTCTCCGACTCTCTCCCGCTCTCTCTCCAGCTCTCTCTTCGGCTCTCTCCCCTGCTCTCTCTCCGGCTCTCTCCCCTGCTCTCTCTCCTGCTCTCTCTCCCTCTCTCTCTCCGGCTCTCTTTCTCCCGCTCTCTCTTTCCGGCTCTCTCTCTTCGGGTCTCATTCCAGCTCGCTCGGGCTCTCTCTCCGGCTCTCTCTCTCCCACTCTCTCTCATCTCCTGCTCTCTCCCGCACTCTCCGGCTCCCTCTCTCAAACTCTCTCTCTCCAGCTCTCTCTCTCCCACTCTCTCTCATCTCCTGCTCTCTCCCGCACTCTCCGGCTCCCTCTCTCAAACTCTCTCTCTCCAGCTCTCTCTCTCCCACTCTCTCTGGCTCTCTCCCGCTCTCCCTCTCCAGCTGTGTCTCTCCCGCTCTTTCTCTCTCCAGCTCTCTCCATCTCTCTCTCCCACTCTCTCTCTGGCTTTCTCTCCCGCTCTCTCTCTCCCGCTTTCTTTGCCTCTCTCTCTCTCCGGCTCACTCCGTCTCTCTCTCTCGTCAGCTTTCTCTCCCGCTCTCTCCGTCTCTTTCTCTCCAGCTCTCTTCATCTCTCCCACTCTCTTCTGCTCTCTTTATCCGTCTCTCTCCCACTCTCTCTCTCTTTCACTCCCTCTCGCTTTTTCTCTCTGGCTCTTTCTCTGCCGCTCTCTCTCTGGCTCTCTCCCGCACTCTCTCTGGCTGTCTTTCCCACTCTCTCTCCGGCTCACTCCGGCTGTCTCTCTCTCCGGCTCTCTATCCCGCTCTCTCTGTTTCTCTTTCTCTCTCTCCAGCTCTCTCTTCGTCTCTCTCTCTCTCTCCGGCTCTCTCTACCTTTCTCTCTCTCCGGCTCTCTCCCGCTCTCTCTCTCCCACTCTCTCTCTCCGTCTCTCTCTTTCCGTCTCTCTCTTTCCCGTTCTCTCTCTCTCTGTCTCTCTCTCTCCCATTCTCTCTCTCTGTCTCTCTCTCTCCCGCTCTCTGACTTTCTCTCTTGCATTCACATAAACACAATCTTCTCACTTGTCCCGGCCTCTCATCTCCACTAGTCCTAGGTGTCTATCACTGTCACTGGAAATGAGTCTGATGCGGCGTGCTTTGATGGGCCGGCCTGACATCTTTAGGACTATGCATGAGAACGCACTGTGGAAATCACACAAGCGCAGAGCCCTCTCCGTGTCTGTCCAGATGATTTGCATTATCAGCTTCATTAGTGTGACCCCATTAGAAGTCCGAGCCACCCTCTCCTTTGCTTTTTACGTGGGATCATCGCTGGGGAACTGGCGTGTTGTTTGTAAGAATATGACAATCATAAAGTGCATCTGTCACTCGACATGAACATTGGAGGAGTAATAGTATGGAAGGAGCTCAGCGCCTGGCGTGCTCGCTTTTGTTTTTAGAAATGCTGACTTTTTTCTTCTTCTTCTTCTTCATGGCGTAGCAAAGTTCTTCTTTATAAAAGGGTAACACCTATCCACCTTTTAGCGAGACCCCCCTTAAGGGTATATGTGGGTGGGTGGGGGGGGGGAGCAACGTGGTGGGCCAATAATTATTCACACAGTCGGGCAGGGCTGGACTGGGACAAAAATTTGGCCCTGGACTTCATCCAGACTGGTCCTCCCCTGCTTCTCTGTTCCCCCCAGGTGAGGGGAGGGAGAGACCGAGGGGGCGGCGGTCCGCTGTCACTGAAGCTGCCCCCCTGAGCCATCGGCCCACCGGGAAACTCCCTATAGACCCAATGGCCAGTCCATCCCTGCAGTCAGGTGCCATGAAGAACTTGTATTCATTTAATGCAGTAACAGTAAACAACAGTGGAGGCTGGTGCTCAATATTTGGGGGAAGGGCGGTGACAAACAAACCTCCCCCCTCACTCACATCGCCACCACCCCCTCTCTCCCCCGCGCTGGAGACAGATGGGAAGGCGGCCTTACCTTATGAGCAGGGCCGATCCTAGAAGGGTGCACCGGGTGCACGGCACCCAGGCACCGCAGAGGTGGGGGCGCCGAAGTGCTACCTTCCCTCCTCCTCTCCTTGTGTGTGGGCACAACCGCCCAGGGACGAACTGACCGCCAGCACCGCACCCTGCTCAGAAAACATCGTCCTCAGCCCCTACTGAAGCCTGCCCAATATACCATCCCAGCGTCTGTGTTGCGGCTCCTCCCCCGTGGTTGCCTAGCAGCGGGACGCTGTTGACAGCGGAGTGGTGGGTGAAGGTACCATGGTGCCTAAGTAGGAGGGAAAAAATAGCATGGGTGGGAAGAAGGAGAAGGTGGCAAATGAGAGGACCAGAAGGGAGCCCGTCACAGAGGCACTGGTAAGCTGCATTGAATGGGCACTGATGAGGCTGCAATTGATGCATAGATCTCTTGTATCATTTTCGCAGTCTCTGACCATCTTCTGTATCATCTCTGCAGTCTCTGACCATTTCCTGTATTATGTCTGCAGTCTCTGACCATCTCCTGTATTATGTCTGCAGTCTCTGACCATCTCCTGTATTATGTCTGCAGTCTCTGACCATCTCCTGTATTATGTTTGCAGTCTCTGACCATCTCCTCTATTATGTCTGAAGTCTCTGACCATCTCCTGTATTATGTCTGCAGTCTTTGATCATCCCCTGTACCATGTCTGCAGTCTCTGATCATCTCCTGTATTATGTCTGCAGTCTCTGACCATCTCCTGTATTATGTCTGAAGTCTCTGACCATCTCCTGTATTATGTCTGCAGTCTCTGACCATCTCCTGTATTATGTCTGCAGTCTCTGACCATCTCCTGTATTATGTCTGCAGTCTCTGACCATCTCCTGTATTATGTCTGCAGTCTCTGACCATCTCCTCTATTATGTCTGAAGTCTCTGACCATCTCCTGTATTATGTCTGCAGTCTCTGATCATCTCCTGTACTATGTCTGCAGTCTCTGACCATCTCCTGTATTATGTCTGCAGTCTCTGACCATCTCCTGTATTATGTCTGCAGTCTCTGACTGTCTCCTGTATTATGTCTGCAGTCTCTGACCATTTCCTGTACTATGTCTGCAGTCTCTGACCATTTTCTGTATCATGTCTGCAGTCTCTGACTGTCTCCTGCAGTATGTCTGAAGGCTTTCTCTAACAGAAGCCCTCTCTAGAGCACTTACTGTTAAGAGATCATGGGAGGATCCCAGGGTAACGAAGACTCCTTAGGGGAGCATCTCTGAGTTGGGTTGTTGCCATAGAAACATCTGTAAAAGGGAGGAGTTATTAAGATGATCACGCCCAAGCAGGGGCGCCAGAAATATTTCTGCACCCAGGCGCCTGTGACGCTAGAATCGGCCTTGCTTATGAGATGACAAGGATCGAGGACGAGGGGTAGGGCTGCTGCTCCTCGCTCCAGCCGAGGGAAGAGCCAGTGCTTCCCCCCCCCCCCCCAGCTGAACAGACATTGCTTCTTCTCCCAGGGAAACAGGAAGTGGATCCTGAGACCCGATTGGCTGGGAGTCTAAAGACTCCCTGGCCAATTGGGTCTCAGGAACTGCTTCTTGATTGGCCGGGAGGAAAATCAGGAAGACCATAGCAAATATTAATTGGCTATTGTCACACAAGCGAGTGGGCTCGGGGCACAGTGCTCTGAGCCCCAAGCCCACCCTTTTTTTGAAGCCAATTAGAGCTTTAGACTTTAGTCATGTGCTTCCAAAAGAAAAACCCCCATTGAAGTCCATGCGTCCGGCGCCCTGCATGGAAATTAGGGACCGGTCGCATGGATTAGGGGGGTGCCCCTGCGCCCCTTATGGATGGGCCGCTACTGGTTCATAATAAACACCTGTGGAAAGGCTGCCCAACCGGTACCCAAAACTCACGGTTTTCAGTAATGTAAAGAGAGCAAGTATCAGCCGCACTGACAGCATCTGTTAAGAGGCCAGAATGCAGCCTGGCCGTCATGTGCCCAAACAGGATGAAGCCCAAAGGAGATGCCTCCCTACTCATGTCAGGAACCTCTCCCTTACTGCTAGTTCCTATTCCTACTTTACCAACTTGCAAAAAGCACACCAAGACTGGAAGCCAGGGCCTTAAAAAGGCTCTGCCCGACCCAAGATGGCTGCTAGGGTTACATGAGGCAACAGCGTCCAATAGGATAACTTCCCCAGTGACCCAGGAAACCATAGAGGAACCATATTCTTCTTGACTTCCCCTCCAACAACAGTGCCGCTGCGGAAGAGCACCACATGCAGTGGAGAAAGATTTCACCTACCTACAGATACCTTCCTGTCTGTAGACACAAATGTCAGACAACATCATCTATCGAGTAATTCGATCCGTTTCAGAGGCATTAAAGCAGTTGTAGCAATAAACAAAAGAAGGAGCTGCTGGAAGTTAAATGGGCCCCATAAACATTCACAAGCCCAGTGATTGGCCCTCCCACATTATTGCTGGAATATTCTCCCAGCAGCAAACAGGATCACCAGGTTCAGGGAAAAACTTAAACAGGCCTAAAAAAAAAGAATTGCAACCCTGCTGACTACAGCCAAGCCACATCACTAAATTCAGGCAGCCCAGGGCAGGGGACTGCACAGATGTAATGGGCAAAGTTCCAAAATTCAATTAGGATCCTGATGAAGGAGGGTGCAGGATGTCCGACATCCACAGAAGGTTACAGAATGTTTATGGAGAGGACACCATTGATGAGCGACGTCTTGTCATTGGTGAGTCTTCTTGTCAATGGTGTCCTCTCCATAAACATTCTGCACCCTCCTTCATCAACAACGGCACATTGCTTCTGCTTGGAATCCATTATATACCTGCAATGAAAAAGAAGAAGTGTTACTCTAGAGGAAGAGTTACTATAGAGGAAGAGTTATTATAGAGGAAGAGTTACTATAGAGGAAGAGTTACTATAGAGGAAGAGTTATTATAGAGGAAGAGTTACTATAGAGGAAGAGTTACTATAGAGGAAGAGTTACTATAGAGGAAGAGTTACTATAGAAGAATAGTCACTATAGAGGAAGAGTTACTATAGAGGAAGAGTTACTATAGAGGAAGAGTTACTATAGAAGAAGAGTTACTATAGAGGAAGAGATACTATAGAGGAAGAGATACTATAGAAGAAGAGTCACTATAGAGGAAGAGATACTATAGAGGAAGAGTTACTATAGAGGAAGAGTCACTATATAGGAAGAATTACTATAGAAGAAGAGTTACTATAGAGGAAGAGATACTATAGAGGAAGAGTTACTATAGAGGAAGAGTCACTATAGAGGAAGAGTCACTATAGAGGAAGAGTTACTATAGAGGAAGAGTCACTATAGAGGAAGAGATACTATAGAGGAAGAGTTACTAGAGAGGAAGAGTTACTGTAGAGGAAGAGATACTATAGAGGAAGAGTTACTATAGAAGAAGAGATACTATAGAGGAAGAGTTACTATGGAGGAAGAGTCACTATAGAAGGAGAGATACTATAGAAGAAGAGTTACTATAGAGGAAGAGTTACTATAGAGGAAGAGATACTATAGAGGAAGAGTTACTATAGAGGAAGAGTTACTATAGAGGAAGAGTCACTATAGAAGAAGAGATACTATAGAAGAAGAGTTACTATAGAGGAAGAGTTACTATAGAGGAAGAGTTACTATAGAGGAAGAGTTACTATAGAGGAAGAGATACTATAGAGGAAGAGTTACTATAGAGCAGTGATGGCGAACCTTGGCACCCCAGATGTTTTGGAACTACATTTCCCATGATGCTCAGGCACTCTGCAGTGTAGTTGCATCATGGGAAATGTAGTTCCAAAACATCTGGGGTGCCAAGGTTCGCCATCACTGCTATAGAGCAACAAGTGACATTTGAACGACCAATGTAAGTTAATAGAAAGCTATGCCCAATTTTTGTATTACTTTCGGAATAGACATCGTATTAATTAGATACAAACCATGGCATTGTAACCATTTAGCAAGCCATATTAAAGCAGTAGTAAACTGCTGTTTTTTTTTTCTTTATCTACAATGTAATGTCATAATGTGTAGGGTGCGTCACATACTAGCACATTATGTGAAACTTACCTTAGAACAAAGCCCTCCGGCGGCTCGCTGTCACGCTGCTGAAAGGGATTCCATCTTTTACCCAGGTTTCCTTCAGGATCCGCGGATCACACTCGAAGCTCGAAACTCCAATTATTCTCTATGGAAATGGTTCACATCTCCACTACAAGTACCTGAAGCTGAAGCTTTTTTTTTTTTTTTTTAAAGCTCGAGTGGGCAGATTGGTGAATTTTTGCATTTTTTATTTTTGCTCCAAAAGAAATGCATGGAAATGCGTGTTTTTTTTTTTTTTACGTTTTTTTTTCTGCCCAAATACAATCATATTTCATAAAAATTAATAATATTATTTTCTTTAAAAAAAATACATACATAAATTATAATACCAATGAATAAGTAAACATACAATAAATGTATTAATAATTAAAATAAATAAATAATAATAAAAATAAGAAAAATAACCCTAACTCCTAACCCTATAATAAATAAATAAATATTAATAATAAAAACCTTAGCCAATAGGGAAAAATATCATCATCATCATTTGTTGCTATATTTTTCAGCTTTTTTAATCTGCTTATATTTATTATTATTTGTGTAATATTTTTTTTTCTACTTTTTTGTAAGGGGTTAAAGGTTAAAAACAGTTATTAAATAAATAATAGCAAAATAAAAGTGGATGAAAAAAGCTGAAAAACATAGCAACAAATGATGATGACGATATTGTTCTCTATTGGCCAATAAAAAAATACCAAAGCTCAAAAATGTATTAAAAAAAAAAACATTGTACAAAAAGACTCAGAAAGAAGCACACAAACACCAGAAAAACGCCCAAAAAAAGCTCCGTGCTCAGCTGTCGGTTCATTTCCAGTGTTCTTCAATCCACAGTGACTCACCGGGTCTTCATTTCCTGCCCTGTTGGCTATTTAAATTGCCTGGATCAGATCTCCTGTGCTTTCGCCTGGTCAACAAATCCGGATACTCTCTGCTGTGTTTTCCTGTCAAAGACTTTTGCCTGGGCGACTTCCCTTCTGGTTTCTGATTCTGTTTACTGCCTCTGACTACGCTGATCTCTGGATTCCTGTTTCACTGGCTTTTTCCCGACTACCCGCTCTGGTTACCGAACCCTGGCTATGTTTTGACTTTGTTTGCTCTGTTTGTACCATTTAATGTGATTTTTACTGCACTTCTGTCTCAGTCTGATTCTTGGTTCCTGACAGTATGCAGCCTGCCGCGGACACTGGCTGCAGGGACCTTTTTTGCTGCATTCACCCTGTTATTTGTTATTGCTATGTTGAGTGAGTGAACTGAATCGCCTCAAGGTGCTTGGTATCCATTTTCTTCTTTAGCATTCAGAAGAGGTGGGTCTTGAGTTTTTTTCGGAAGGCCTGATGAGTTTTTTTTTCCGTTCGGATGTTAGTTGGTAACGCGTTCCACAGTCGAGGTCCTTGGACTGCGAATCTTCGTTCTCCTTAAGACTTGTAGCGGGCCTTGGGTATATGAAGTCGATTTTGGTTGGTCGATCGAAGAACGCGATTGGGGTTGTGGTATTTTATTTTCTCACATAATTCCTCCTTTTGTTACATTGTTGAGAGACTGTTTTCTTGAATTTTCCCAAAGACTATTCTTAGTTGTTAATTCTGAACAATACATTAACATTGAAAGAGCCGATCACATTGACCTCCGGAGACGGACAGTCTGGTCACCTGGTCTGCCTTAAGTGCTGTGTTAACCACTTAACCCCCGGACCATATTGCTGGTCAGACCAGAGCACTTTTTGAGATTCGGCACTGCGTCGCTTTAACTGACAATTGTGTGACGTGGCTCCCAAACAAAATTGGCGTCCTTTTTTCTCCGCAAATAGAGTTTTTTTTTGGTGGTATTTGATCACCTCTGCGTTTTTTAGTTTTTGCGCTATAAACAAAAATAGAGCGACGATTTTGAAAAAAAATATGTTTTTGCTATAATTAAATATCCCCCAAAAATATATAAAAAAAAAAAAAATTTTTTTTCCTCAGTTTAGGCCGATACGTATTCTTCTACATATTTTCCGTAAAAAAAATCGCAATAAGCCTTACGACATCGTATCCCCACGTACGCTGTCGTAAGTCCGAATGTGAGCCGTTGTATCTATGCGCCTGATTCTTAGAATCAGTTATGCATAGATTTGGCCAAGATACGAGTGGCGTAAGTCTCTTACGCCGTCGTATCTTAGTTGCATATTTACGCTGGCCGCTAGGTGGTGCTTCCGTCGTTTTACGCGTTAAATGTGCAAATCAGCTAGATACGCCGATTCCCGAATGTACTTGCGCCCGGCGCATTTTTTTTTACGTCGTTTGCGTAAGCGTATGTCCGGCGTAAAGTTACCCCTGCTATATGAGGCGTACGTTATGTTAAGTATGGACGTCGGGACAGTGTCGAACTTTCCGTTGTTTACGTAGTTTGCGTAAAACCGTTCGCGAATAGGGCTTTGCGTAAGTTACGTTCACGTCAAAACCAATGAGTATTTGCGGCGTAATTTGGAGCATGCGCAGTGGGATACGTCCAAGGACGGCGCATGTGCCATTCGGAAATAGCGTCAATTACATGGGGTCACGATTCATTCACATGGATCACACCCCCTACCTGCCTATTTTGAATTAGGCACGGTTACGCCGGCCCATTTACGCTACGCCGCCGTAACTTTGGGTGCAACTTCTTTGTGAATACGGCACCTGCCTCTCAAAGTTACGGCGGCATAGTGTAAATGACATACGCTACGCCCGCACAAAGATATGCGTCTCTACGTGAATCTGGCCCATAGCGTTTACAAAATAGGGGGTAGTTTTATGGCATTTTTATTAATATATATATTTTTTTACTAGCAATGGCGGCGATCAGTGATTTTTTTTCAGTACTGCGACATTATGGCGGGCACTTCGGACACTTTTGACACATTTTTGGGACCATTAGCATTTTTATAGCGATCAGTGCTGTAAAAATGCATTGGATTACTATAAAAATGCCACTGGCAGTGAAGGGGGTAAGTATGTTCCCTAGGTGTGTTCTAACTGTATGAGGGAGGGGCCTCACTAGGGGAAATCACTGATCTTCTGCTCATACATTGTATGAACGGAAGATCAGCATTTGCCCCGCTGACAGGACCGGGAGCTGTTTACACCCACAGCTCCCGGTCCTTGCTCTGTAACGAGCGATCACGTGTGCCCGGCGGCTTTCAAGCCAGCCGGGCACAGGCGCGGGACTCAGGGGCAAGCGGGGGGCGCGGGGGTGAGCGGGGGACGCGCGCGCCCCTAGAACCTGCTGCGAGAGCCGACGTAGAGCTACGGGCTCTCGCGCAGGGGATCCAACCTGCCGCCAGATAACTGCGGTATTACTGACGGAAGCACTCGGGGGAGTGTGGGATAGGATCCGTCACACAACCTCACATTCATACATACACATACGAGGGGCCAATATAGACAGCAGCCAATTAACCTACCAGCATGTCTATGGAGTGTGGAAGGAAACCAGAGTACCCATGGAAACCCATGCTTGCACAGGGAGAACATGCCAACTCCAGGCAGGTCGTGCCGTGGTTGGGATGCGAACCGGCATACCCAGTGCTGCCAGGCGGAAGTGCTAACCACTTCCAAGGAAGACAAAGATTAGATCTTTAAACCAGCTCAAGTTAAATGATAATGAACACGAGATTTATTCTCTTGTTGGGTAATGAAGACTCCATAATCCGGTACGTTTATATCACATTGGTTTCCTTAAAAGCAAGGCCATCCATTCACCTTGTCTTCCACAAACCCTCAAGGATCCCATTAAGGGAAAATGCTGGAAGAATAAAACCCGTGGAGCTACGTTACCAGATTGTGCTGAGTAAAGAACTTCTCCACGGAAGGTAAATTGAGTCTACAAATTCACGTGTTTTTTGGGACCAAGATATTTTTCTAGGAAACATTGTTAATGCTGCTCAATATTACCTGCTCTGCCTTTATACTGCTGAAGATGTGCTAAAGTGTTCAAAGTCCATTGATATTCAAAGGCTTGTAATATGTCCCCTGGATCTAATTACCTGTCAACCCCAAGCCGTTTGTTTTCCAAATTGGCCTCTCGGCTGGGACTTTACGAGGTCATAAAGAAAGAGGAAGTGGCTCTGTGCAGAGACGGTGGCAGAGCCTCCCTCAACAAATCACACCTTTAATGGCTTTTCAGTGCACAGAGAGTTGAGATCCAGGTTCCCCCCCCCCCCAACTACTGGTAGGTTGGCAATCATAGGGTCATGGTCATGAATCTTTCCTTTCGAAGGTTCACACAACCTCGAACCATGCGGTAAGAGACCTCCTTATTGGTGAGGTTCCATTACTAGAAGGCTGCTTTGAGCCAATGTGGCCGGTTAATAGCGGGTTTCGAAAATTGATGTTGGCAACAAAAAAGACAGGTTCCCGGCGATTGTAGTGGTAAAACAAAATTTTGACGTGCTAGATGAAGGTTCTTCAGAAATATTTCTTACCACAGTTGGTTTCATTTCATGGCAACGTTTAACTTTCAATTTTTCTTACTATAAATTTTGCGAAGACGTTTTACTGAAAAGCTAAAAAAAAAAAGTCCAGGAAGATTTAAACAATATTTTTATACTATTGCTACAAGTAGGCATTCATTTTTGAGATACAGATAACCGATTTCATTGAATGCCGGCTCAATCATTCCGAAAGTGGAAGATCGAGCCAACGTTCTCAAATAAGAAAGAAATCGGGAAAAGGAAAACCTGGCCAAGAATTTATTTAATTAGCAGAGGTCTACTTTCATATGTAGCTCTGCCCCAACAGGGGCCACTGACAGAACTTTTTTCAGGGGGGGGGGGGGGGCATTAGCACATTGTCATGGTCAGAGGCTGCAGATGTAGTACAGTCCCTAAGATAAGTAATGGATAATGGCCGACACGCACTCTTACCAGACCCAGCAAAACTACAGCAGTCATCCCTCAGGCTGGACAATCGCTCCCTTTGGGTTCCACCGGGGTGACTCTGGTCAGTAGCGTAGCACGTCTGTACCCTTGCAGTGGCTCAGTATTTCTCTTTCTGGTGGCGCTGGGAAGCATGGCTTTCTCTCTGGCTTGGATGGATAGAGATATGGATGGAGACCTGGATGGTTGGAGACATGGATGGATGGATGAAGACATGGATGGATGGAGACATGGATGGATACATGGAAGGATGGATGGAGACCTGGATGGATACATGGATGGATGGATGGATGGAGAACTGGATGGATGGAGACATGGATGGATGGATGAATACATGGATGGAGACATGGATGGATGGAGACCTGGATGGATGGAGACATGGATGGATGGAGACCTGGATGGATGGAGACATGGATGGAGACCTGGATAGATGAAGACATGAATGGAGACCTGGATGAATGGAAACATGGATGGATGGAGACATGGATGGAGACATGGATGAAGACATGGATGGATGGAGACATGGGTGGATTGATGGAGATCTGGATGGATGGAAACATGGATGGATAAATGGAGACATGGATGGAGATAAGAATGGATGGATGGAGACCTGGATAGATGGAGACATGCATGGCTGGAGACATGGATGGATGGAGACATGGATGGATGGAGACATGGATGGATGGAGACATGGATGGATGGAGACATGGATGGATTGATGGAGACAAGGATGGATGGATTGATGGAGACATGGATAGATGGAGAAATGCATGGATGGAGACATGGATGGATGGATGGAGACATGGATGGATGGAGACATGGATGGACAGTTGGATGGATGGAGGGAGACATGGATAGATGGAGACATAGATGGATGGAGACATGGATGGATGGATAAAGACATGGATAGTTGGAGACGTGAATGGATGGAGACAAGGATGGATAGATGGAGACATGGATGGAGATAGGAATGGATAGATGGAGACCTGGATGGATGGAGACATAGATGGATGGATGGAGACATGGATGGATGGAGGGATGGATAGATGGATGGATGGAGACCTGGATGGATGGAGACATAGATGGATGGATGGATGGAGACATGGATGGAGACATGAATGGATAGATGGATGGATGGAGACATGGATGGATGGAGACATGGATGGATCGAGACATGGATTGATGGACAGATGGATGGATAGATGGAGACATGCATGGATGGAGACGTGAATGGATGGAGACATGAATGGATGGAGACATGGATGGAGATAGGAATGGATAGATGGAGACCTGGATGGGCTGAGACATGCATGGATGGGGGGAGTTTTCTTTGCATATCAAAAGTAAACTGAATAGCGTTGTCAGTTTGTGGAGCTCAGATACATTTTAGTTCCGCTGTAATCTAAAGCTTTACAATTCAGAACTTAACATGTAACATCCGCACTCAGCTTGCAGCGTTTCCTTTATATGTAGATCAGGAAGTTCTCGTCCCTATTTGAGGAATTTCTTTATGATTTGACAAGCCGTGCCACGGCACTGATAACATCATCTCTTATATTACACCCGCCATTCACGTCTTTTCATACTTATAATTTTCCAAAGGCTTTTAGCCCGAGTGATGTATTGTTCTCCTCCATCTACGCTGGATAATTATTCTATAAATGTATTTTGTATTAAAATTGCCACCTAGCAATTCTCTGCCATTAACACTTGTACGGCTCCGCGCCGCGGCGATACAAATACAGGATATTATAGACAACATGCAACAAGAGCGAGATGTATTAAGAGGCAGAGGGACCAACCTCCGGCCTACGCACAGTACGACGTTTTGTAAAGTGGATTTAAAAAAAACACAACATATAGTAGTTATATCAAACTACGGCATAGAAAGGAGTGGGAACGTCTTGATCCCTATAAGAATAAAGGAAACAACTCCTTAACCCTTTCGAGTGCACGTCCATGTGTAGAAAAATCCCAAGCAACCGCCATTCCACAACTCCCCCAACCTCCCGGCATTTGGTAACTGTAAGGCCGCGTACACACGACCGAGAAACTCATCGTTCCGCCCGTCGAGGTTCCCGTTCAGCTGTCGAAAAGCTCGTCGAGCCAAATTTCCCCATAGAACAACGAGGAAATAGAGAACATGCTCTCTTTTTGGCTCGATGAGCTTCCCGACGGGATGCTCGGCGAAAAGTGTACACACGACCGATTTTCTCGGCAGAATACGTCTCCCATCGAGGTTCTCGCTGGATTCTGCCAAGAAACTCGGTCGTGTGTACGGGCCTAACGGAACGTCCCGCACTTCGCTTGAGTGCTTCCGTCATATACCGCTTCCTATCAGTCTGGATATAGATATCAGATACTCCAGCTGCCCTCAACACACAACGAGACGAGACTTGTCTGTGTGCTGAACATATTGGCCCGGATTCACAGACATTGGCGCATATATATGCCGCCGTAGCGTATCTCTTTTCTGCTACGCCGGCGCAACTCAGAGAGGCAAGCATGGAATTCACAAAGCAAATGCTCCCAACGTTGCGCCGGCGTAGCGTATAGTCGTAGGCGTAAGCTGATGTAAGTCAAAGTAGGTGGAAGTGGGCGTGATACATTTAAATGAAGCGTGACAACATGCAAATGATGGGCTGAGCTTCAAACAAGTACTGAAAAGGAACGGCGCATGCGCCGTATCTTGGACGCATCCCAGTGCGCATGCTCACAGTCACGTCAAAAAAACTGCCTACGACGTGATTGTAACCTACTCCCAGCCCTATTCACATACTACGTAAACGGCGTATACGACGTTAAATTGAACGGCGTCCGTTCCCTGGTCAATACCTTTCCATGGATTGCGCCTCCTATATGGGGAATAACTTTACGCCGGACGTAACCCTTACGCAAATCGCTTAAAACAAGTACGTTCATGAATCGGCGTATCTTACTCATTTGCATATTTAAAATGGGAACGCCAGACGCGTCCAGCGTAAATATGCGCCCACTCTACGCCGGCATAGGAAAGTTACGTCGGTCGGAAGAAGCCTATTTTCAGGCGTATCTAGTTCTGTGGGCACGGCGCACAGATACGACGGCACATAGTTACACTTACGCGGCGCATCTCGGTCGGCGTAAGTGCTTTGTGAATCCGGGCCGGAGTGTTTATTAGCACCAAGAATGCAACCTTATATACAGTTTAAAGAGGAGGTAACCAGAACATAAATTAACATGAGCTAATTAACTAATCATTTACCCAGACGAGGTGACTCCGAGATATGACCTTTCAGGGTAGACATCCCGTCTCCTCTCACCTGCTATACAATACACATTATCATAAGTGTAAACACAGGACATATTCACACAATAGCAGGGTCAATTAGCACAGAGAACAGAGAGATGGCTGGAGGTGACGGCTATAGCATATAACCTTATGAATGAGTCACTCTTACAACTAACCCGTTGAGTTCAGAATCAACAACCAGTAAATATATTTACAGATATCCTGGGATATATTGTGGATAATAATTACATAATCCAAGATATCATTTCTCAGTCATCCTATGCCCCTAGAGGACATAGGATGATTTTAGAAATAAGAAGGTCAGAGTCTGTCACAGTAACTCTTCCATCTATCTGGCCAAAATGCTCTTGATTATGAGAAAATCTAGGAATCTTCCCACATCGCCTGCCCTCTTGCTTCAAACAGTCCATAACTCCTATAGACCAGCCATCCTCAACCAGAGTTCCATGGTGGCTGTGTTTGATGGCATGGCACAGTGGTTGTGTTTGATGGCATGGCACAGTGGTGACAATTGATGGCATGCCACAGTGGCATCAATTGATGGGCACAGTGGCTGTGTTTGATGGACACAGTTGCAGCAATTATTGGGCACAGTGGTGGCAATTGATGGGAACAGTGAGGCTGCACAGTGGCATGGCATGGCACAGTGGTGACAATTGATGGGCACAGTGGTTGCATTTGATGACATGGCACAGTGGCAACAATTTATGGCACAGTGGTGACAATTGATGGCATGGCACAGTGGTGACAATTGATGGGCACAGTGGCTGTGTTTGATGGCATGGCACAGTGGTTGCGTTTGATGGCATGGCACAGTGGCGACAATTGATGGCATGGCACAGTGGCGACAATTGATGGGCACAGTGGCTGCGTTTGATGGGCACAGTGGCTGTGTTTGATGGAAACAGTTGCGGCAATTAATGGACACAGTGGAGGCAATTGATGGGAACAGTAAGGCTGCAATTGATGGGGATTTTTTCATTTTTGTTTGCGCCCCCCCCAAAAAAATTTGAGCACCAGATCTACTGTTTTTTAATCCACAGAAGTTCTCAAAGATCACTTATCCAGCGCTTAGGAAAATATACTAGTGGAATGAGAGAGCAGCTGCTCTAGTATAAACCAACATTTCAAAAAGGGGAATCAATCAAAACTAAAAAATATAAATGAAAATAGTCCTTCAAACTTCTGCGGCGCTATTTAGCGCCGCTGAAGTTTGAAGGACTATTTTAACTTTTATTTTAGCTTCCATTGCTTCCCCTTTTCTTAAAAAGAGATTTTTTTTACGTGCATTTCCCCCAGAGAGATTGCCAGGGGGAAGGGAAAGAGCTGTATTTTCTCAGGCTGTACAGGACAAAGCTTCTTCTTGCCACGAGGGAGACCAGAGAGTGCACATCGCTGTCCAGTGTGCACCATCACTGCTGCATAATGGCTTTCTGAGGAGGAAAGCCTGAGTGCTGAGTCCAGGTATGCCGAGAGAGACCGAGCCCTTAAGGAATTGACCATACAGTCATCTGGTAGCCTTATTTCTGCCTGCAAGCTTGATCGGGACTATTCTTGTGTGCACCAACGGTACAACAGAGCCTCAACACTAGCCGGCTGGAGAGTTAGGACTAAACATGGCCTCTTTACAGCTGCCACACAGAGACCTTCACCTACTGCTTATGCTTATCCCCTCTCAGGGGACATTGCACCATATCCTAGCCATCCTCCAAGAGTGCACTCTAGACTAGTTGTAGTATCATTATTCACATTGCAGTTAATATGTACTGTTTATTGCTGACTTTGCTGATTCATGAGTTAATCCCAGTCTAGTGGTACAGAACTCTATTCTAAGTTACATTGGCATAGCGATTCTACTGTCTAGCGAACTGTGTCTGAACCTACCTTGTTTGTGCTCATTAATCCATTAACCAACCATGTCTTCTAACTCGTACCCATAAGTGCTTGCAGCAAATTTCCATTCAACCAGGTATATCAGAGGGGCCGAGGGTGTTCTTGGTGTTGAGGCGCAGAACAGTCAGAGAACCCAATTTAGCAAATAGCTCCTCCGGGGGGGGGGTCCACAGTCAATTGAGACATTTGTAGATATAGTTCTTTGCAGTGATTACTTTTTGTTTTTCAGTTCTGGTAGCCCTTTAAGGTGGAGTTCCACCCAAAAATAGAACTTCCACTCTTTGGAACACCCCCCCCCCCCCCAGCGCAATACAGAGCCGCCGAAAGCCGCCGAACATCCAAATTTACGATCAGCTGTAGATGGGCCTGCGCACAATAGCCGACATTGTGCCACACACTCCCGACGCTCATGCAAGTCTGCAAGGGGCGGATTTCTTCATTATAGGCGTGTGTGAGGGGCGGATGCCTACAGAAGGGGGCGTGTTTTGTAGTGATGGGCTATTACTTGTGTTAGCTAATATTTGCTTAGGTGATGTGTTTGAGTTTCGTCAAAAATTCCGCCCCCCATCTTAACAGAACTGCCCATCATTACAAAACACACCCCCTTCTTCAGGCATCCGCCCCTCAGACGCGCCCATCATGAAGAAATCCACCCCTTGCAGACTTGCGCGAGAATCGGGAGCGTGTGGCACAATATCGGCTATTGTGCGCAGGCGCCGTCTACAGCTGATCGTATATTCTGGTGTTCGGAGGCTGTCGGCGGTCTCTGTACTGCGCAAAGCGCTGCCCATGCTCAGTACCGGGCGGGCATTATTATTCATCAGGGGGCATTTCTCATCAGAAAACCGGCTTTCATCATGGACTTTGCTGCCATTACCTGTTCCTGGCTTGCCTTCCTGTATTTGACCTTGGCTTGACCTTTATTCTTGCTACCAGCCTCTCCCTCCTGTTGGATCCACAGTGTTTGACCCCCGGCCTGGCTTCCACTACCGTCTCCTGCACACACCATTGCCAACTGTTACTGAGGATCTCTAGAAACTTTGGCCCAGCTGTGTATCCTGCATTTTCCGGAGACCACCGACTCTACCCTCCTGTACCCATTGGCCAGAGGCGGCTCTTTAATTAGGCAAATTAGGTGGTCACCTAAGGCCTCACACTCACAAGGGCCTCACGGCCGCCTAACTTACCCAGTGCTTTCATTTTGTGGGACAGGGGACCTTAACGTTGCTGTGCTCAGGCAGAAATAAGGGCCCTAACTCAGGAGCGGGGCCGCTAGCATTCCTAACAACAAGTGAATATTGGTGACACCACCCCTTGTGAGCATGCCCTCAGTCAATGACGTCACAAGGGGGCGGGTTTAGCAGGTGACATCACCAGGTGGCCCTGCCCCTTAGTTATTAAAGAGCAGGATCTGGAGGGCGACCTTGTTAAAGGGGGCTCCCAGATTCCGATAAGCCCCCCCTGCCCACAGACCCCCACAACCACCGGCCAGGGTTGTGGGGAAGAGGCTCTTGTCCTTGAATTATTTTTCCCCATCATCGATGTGAGTGGGGCCCCATGTCAAGTTTTGCCTAAGGCCTCACAAAGCCTAGAGCCGCCTCTGCCATTGGCAACCTGTGCTTCTTTGGGCACTACATCCTCTGTACCATCTTCGGGGGTGTGCTGCACTTAGCCGCAAGGGGAGCCCTCTCGGCACGTCAGCCTCCGACCAGGTACATGACACCCGTGCTTAATTTTTACTAACACATTTCATTCCAGTGCAGGTACGTGATCATACACCAAATACTATCCCCTCTGAGTTCTAGGCTCTCATCTTTATACAAATCGCTGCAAACTATGCCGCCGCAGAGATATGTGGTCAGGGGAACGGCGTTGTGAAGTGGCCTTGAAGGAGGGGAAGTCATAATTGAAACCTGGCCCTGATTTTGATGACAGGCCTTTTATAAGTCTTGCACTGAGTACTAAATTGCTTTTTATCGCCATGAGAAAGTGCAGTTCTCCAAGAATTAACATTCAGTCCGTGTGCCGCCTCGCTAAACGTTCCTTCGCGCAAAACTTTTCTTTTGTTCACGGGTGAAAGTTTAATGATGGAAAAAATATGTGAAATAATAGAAGGTACACGTCTGTGTCTTACCTTTTTTTTAGACAATCAACTCAACACTCCAGCAGCGCTGAGGGCCCCTATACTGACATAGCCATGTCCATGTGTAGGCAGGTCCCTGCAATGGTCACGTTGGCCAAGGGCAGGGCCGCCATCAGTGGGGTACAGGCAGTACACCTGAAAGGGGCCCAGAGGGCCCCAGGGCCCCGGGTGGCTACCCCCCCTTTTTTTATACATATATTTTTCTTTATATCATTTTTTTATTTCTTTTTTTTTTTGTAAGGGGCCCAGAGGTCTCCAGGGCAACCTCCTTTTTGAGCAATAGTTTATCACGTGATTTCGCGCAAGCCGAGCCGACGGGCCGCTGTAAAACTGCGGCGGCTGGTCGGTTAGTGGTTAAAATCTAAATTTTAGGGATGGGGTGTGTCTATTTTGGTGTCCGCCCTTAATCAGCCAAAAAAACAAAAAGTAAAAAAAAAAAAATAACAATGAAGAAACACACACTGACAGTGGAGGGCTCTTAACCTTTGGGCCAGGGGTAGGCAACCTCGGCCCTCCAGCTGTGGAGAAACTACAAGTCCCATGAGACATTGCAAGACCCCGACAATCCCAGGCATGACTCCTAGAGGCAGAGGCATGATGGGATTTGCAGTTTCACCACTAATCCCATCTTGCTGAGGTTGCCTCCCCCTGCTATAGGCTAAAATGCATAGAAAGCATAAACAGTATGGCCTTGAACACACGAGGGAATATACCCGCTGTAAACGGTCCCCGGACCGTTTACAGCGCATATTTACGCCGGGCTGTTTGATCCGATGGCTGTACACACCATCGGATCAAATTCCCCGCCGGCGGACAGCGCGGTGACGCGGCGGTGACGTTGACGCCGCCACGTCACCGCACCAGGAAGTAAACACTTCCGCGCGCATGCGTCGGATCCATTCACAGGACACGACGCATGTGCGGGCAGATATGTCCGCTGGTTTGCCGTACTAACCAGCGGACATATCCGACGGGCAGCTCTCCGGCGGAAAAATTTCAAAGCATGCTTTGAAACTTTTCCGCCGGAGGAATCCGTCCAAAACTGTCCGTTTGCCCCTACAGACGAGCGGACATGTTCAGCGGATTTATTCCCTCGTGTGTACAAGGCCAAAGAAGGCATAAAAACTGCGATTCACAGACATCGGCACACATTTATGCCGCCGTAGCGTATCTCTTTTACGCCATGCCGACGCAGCGCGGAGAGGCAAGCGTGGAATTCACAAAGCAAATGCTCCCAACGTTGCAACAGCGTGGGGTATATTTCGTAGGAGTAAGCCGGCATAAGTGGAAGTGGGCTGGAAGTGGGCGTGATCCATGCTAATGAAGCGTGACCCCATGCAAATGATGGGCCGGGCGCCAGACAAGCACTTAAAATGAACTGCGCATGCGTCGGGACATGGACGTATCCCCGTGCGCATGCGCAAAACCACGTCGGAACAACTGCCTAAGATACGCCGGATCGCTGTGTACGCCGTGAACGTAACCTACGCCCAGCCACACCCACGTCGGCCCATATTCACAGACGTCCGACGTACAATACGTAGGCTTGTGTTCCCTGGTCCATACCTTTGCATGGGTTGCGCCTCATCTATGGGGAATAACTTTACGCCGGACTTAAAACTTACGCAAACCGCGTATATCATGCGCCGGGCGCATCTACGTTCGTGAATCTCTGTATCTCCCTCTTTTGCATATGTGAATAGAAAATCAATGGGAAAGCCACATGCGTCCAGCGTAAATATGCGCCCACTCTACTGCGGCATAGGCAAGTTACGTCGGTGGGATGAAGTCTGTTTTTAGGCGTATCTCAGTTTGTGGGTCCGGCGCACAGATACGACGGCGCATATTTGTACTTACGCGGCGTATCTGGAGATACAAGTGCTTTGTGAATCGGGGCCTTTTTTTTCTAGTTCTTACAACACACTTCCACCTGCTGAGGAAGAACCGCTCATGTGTGAATGAAGCCAAAGGAGGCAAAGCACCGAAAATCTGACCCAACGTGGAGATCTTTATTACCGCAGAATTGGGTGAGCCGTACAATCCATCGCCAGGCCTTGTACTGATCTGAGAGGAGCTCCTCCCGCCCTCCCGTCCTCCCGTCCTCCCTTCCTTCCGTCCTCCTGTCCTCCCGTCCTCCCGTCCTTCCGTCCTCCCGTCCTTCTGTCCTCCTGTCCTCCCTTCCTTCCGTCCTTCTGTCCTCCCGTCCTCCATTCCTTCTGTCCTCCCGTCCTTCTGTCCTCCTGTCCCCTCGTCCTCCCATCCTCCCTTCCTTCCGTCCTCCCGTCCTCCCATCCTCCCTTCCTTCCGTCCTCCCGTCCTCCCTTCCTTCCGTCCTCCCGTCCTCCCTTCCTTCCGTCCTTCTGTCCTCCCTTCCTCCCGTCTTTCTGTCCTCCTGTCCTCCCTTCCTTCCGTCCCTTCTGTCCTCCCGTCTCCCCCTTCCTCCCCTTCCTTCCGTCCTCCCGTCCTCCCTTCCTTCCGTCCTCCCGTCCTCCCTTCCTTCCGTCCTCCCGTCCTTCCGTCCTCCCGTCCCCTCGTCCTCCCGTCCTTCCGTCCTCCCGTCCTCCCGTCCTCCCTTCCTTCCGCCCTCCCTTCCTTCCATCCTCCCTTCCTTCCGTCCTCCCGTCCTCCCTTCCTATCGTCCTCCCGTCCTCCCATCCTCCCGTCCTCCCTTCCTTCCGTCCTTCTGTCCTCCCGTCCTTCTGTCCTCCTGTCCTCCCTTCCTTCTGTCCTTCTGTCCTCCCGTCCTCCCTTCCTTCCGTCCTCCCGTCCTCCCTTCCTTCCGTCCTCCCGTCCTCCCTTCCTTCCGTCCTCCCGTCCTTCCGTCCTCCCGTCCCCTCGTCCTCCCGTCCTTCCGTCCTCCCGTCCTCCCGTCCTCCCTTCCTTCCGCCCTCCCTTCCTTCCATCCTCCCTTCCTTCCGTCCTCCCTTCCTTCCGTCCTCCCTTCCTCCCATCCTCCCGTCCTCCCGTCCTCCCTTCCTTCCTTCTGTCCTTCCGTCCTCCCGTCCTCCCTTCCTTCCTCCCGTCCTCCCTTCCTCCCATACTCCCGTCCTCTCGTCCTCCCGTCCTCCCTTCCTTCCTCCCGTCCTTCCGTCCCCCCGTCCTCCCTTCCTTCCGTCCTGCTGTCCTCCCTTCCTCCCGTCCTCTCGTCCTCCCTTCCTTCCTCCCGTCCTCTCGTCCTCCTGTCCTCCCTTCCTTCCTCCCGTCATCCCTTCCTCCCATACTCCCGTCCTCTCGTCCTCCCGTCCTCCCTTCCTCCCGTCCTTTCGTCTTCCCGTCCACCCGTCCTCCCTTCCTTCCGTCCTTCTGTCCTCCCTTCCTCCCGTCCTCTCGTCCTCCCGTCCTCCCGTCCTCCCTTCCTTCCTCCTGTCCTCCTGTCCTCCTGTCCTCCCGTCCTCCCGTCCTCCTGTCCTCCCGTCCTCCCGTCCTCTCGTCCTCCCGTCCTCCCGTCCTCCCTTCCTTCCTCCTGTCCTCCCTTCCTCCCGTCCTCTCGTCCTCCCTTCCTTCCTCCCGTCCTCTCGTCCTCCTGTCCTCCCTTCCTTCCTCCCGTCATCCCTTCCTCCCATACTCCCGTCCTCTCGTCCTCCCGTCCTCCCTTCCTCCCGTCCTTTCGTCTTCCCGTCCACCCGTCCTCCCTTCCTTCCGTCCTTCTGTCCTCCCTTCCTCCCGTCCTCTCGTCCTCCCGTCCTCCCGTCCTCCCTTCCTTCCTCCTGTCCTCCTGTCCTCCCGTCCTCCCGTCCTCCCGTCCTCCCGTCCTCCCGTCCTCTCGTCCTCCCGTCCTCCTGTCCTTCCGTCCTCCCGTCCTCCCGTCCTCCCGTCCTCCCGTCCTCCTGTCCTCCTGTCCTCCCGTCCTCCCGTCCTCCTCCGAGGGTCTCGTGCAGACTCTTCTCTCTCTGTCTATAATAGAAATGATTTTCCTCTCACTATTTTTCACGCTTCGGAGGGAAAGCATTTGCCATCTGGTTTCTCCTTGTTTACCGCGCACCCCGCCCGTTCAGCCTTATTAATCATATTTACCAACACATCTTAATCAGCCCCTGACAGGCCGCGCGCCTCGTTCTCCGCTATTGCTCAACGCTGGGAGACGATTAATCACCCCGGTGGAAATTCACGTGACGGGGATGACAGGAAGACGGTGTAATAGGCGATAAACTGCAAATGCTCCGAGTAATATTCACCTGGGGAAATTCCGGCAGAAGACGGGTTCAGGATCGCCGGGATACAAAAACTCATCCGCAAAATGTATTGCTGGCGGGGAGGAGGTACCATTGTGATGTCATTCAGATGAAGAAAACGCGGTGTACCTGCAGCGCGTCTATCAATAGTTTACTTAACCACTTCAGCCCCGGACCAACAAGCAGATTAAGGACCTGGCCCCTTTTTGCGATTCGGCACTGCGTCGCTTTAACTGACAATTGCGCAGTCGTGCGACGTGGCTCCCAAACAAAATTGGTGTCCTTTTTTCCCCACAAACAGAGATTTCTTTTGGTGGTATTTGATCACCTCTGCGGTTTTTATTTTTTGCGCTATAAACAAAAATAGAGCGACAATTTTGAAAAAAATGCAATATTTTTTACTTTTTGCTGTAATAAATATCCCCCAAAAATATATATTTTTTTTCCTCAGTTTAGGCCGATACGTATTCTTCTACATATTTTTGGTAAAAAAAATCGCAATAAGCGTTTATCGATTGGTTTGCGCAAAATTTATAGCGTCTACAAAACAGGGGATAGTTTTATTGCATTTTTATTAATATTTTTTTTTTACTACTAATAGCGGCGATCAGCGATTTTTTTCCTGACTGCGACATTATGGCGGACACATCGGACAATTTCGACACATTTTTGGGACCATTGGCATTTTCACAGCAAAAAGTGCTATAACAATGCACTGATTACTGTGAGAATGACAATTGCAGTTTAGGAGTTAACCACTATGGGGCGCTGTAAGGGTTAAGTGTGACCTCATATGTTTTTCTAACTGTAGGGGGGCGGGGCGTGTGATGTCATTGATCGCCTTTCCCTATATCAGGGAACAGATGGCTGTCTTAATGAGAGGGCACACCTGGGCACTGCCCAGGGGCCCTAGCTGCATGGGGGGGGGGCCCTGCACTTTCTCCAAAGCAGCTGGTCCTTGAGCCCACGCTGCCCTGAAATGATGGCACTAAGAGTGATAGATACACAGGGGAGGCAGTCTGCCTCCTGCCTACTTAATGTCTGTTTACCTTCACTGTCTCCATTGTAGGGGCCCCAGATTACTTTGCCCAGGGGCCCATGATGCTATTAAGATGGCCCTGCCTATCAGTGCCACCTTATCAGTGCCCATCAGTGCAGCCCATCGGTGTACATCAGTGCAGCCCATCGATGTACATTAGTGCAGCCCATCGGTGCAGCCTATCGGTGTACATCAGCGCAGTCCATCAGTGCAGCCTATCAGTGCCCATCAGTGTAGCCTCATCAGTGTACATCATGCTGGTGGAAGATGGAGAAACAGTGCTGAGAAGAGGCTATTGGTGGCCCTTGAGGAACCCTTGCCGGTGAGGGGTTGTACCTCAGGCTGTTGGGGGATAGCTGGTCTGGAAGGATCCCACCACAGGGGGCATTTGGAAAGATTCCTGCCTGAGAGGCAGCAGGAGAGAGCAAGCAGAGACAGCGAGTAGATCAGCACAGTGTAGGGTCTAGGGGAGCGACTGCATTTTGAAGCTCTGAAAGCCATTCACACCATGAGATCTGGTTTACTTCTTGTACGAAAGATAACAATGGTGACCGTAAAAAAACATTTCTCTAATAACCTTCCAGAATGAAGGGAGAAGAGA
This sequence comes from Rana kukunoris, assembly GCA_029574335.1. Classification (NCBI taxonomy): domain Eukaryota; kingdom Metazoa; phylum Chordata; class Amphibia; order Anura; family Ranidae; genus Rana; species Rana kukunoris. Next base: position 71,759 of record JAJQKJ010001140.1, on the reverse strand, counting down.
GGCGCGGCAGACTCCCGGCAGGCTCGGTGAAAGGAGGGAAGGGAGAAGAGACTCGATCTGCCCTCCCGCCACCATGCAGGACTAATGTAGACCCTCAGAGAAGAAGAAGAAGAAGGCGCGTTTCTACATCATCACTTGTATCAACTTTTATCTTTTAATTATCAAGACCTTCAAAGGGGGGAATTGGAGAAATGTGAACATAGAAATCCCCTTTAAATTGGTTTTCGGCGATCATCACCGACGCGCTCCGGGCCAATTTGTAATACTAAATATATATCAGTGGAGAGTCTTCGGAGGTCAGGGTGGGCAATGGCAGTATAATTGGTTTGTCAATGAGTGATCGACTATCGAGCGTCAATGGACACCTAAGACCTCCGAGAGCAGATAGAGAGAAGAAAGATACAATATGTGAGTCTTAAATAAAAAATGTTTCACTGGATTCTTCATTCTAAAAGTCAAATCCAAACTCAGAAATAAAACATATTGCAGATTGCCAGTCCCTGCATGTGACGGCTGCATTCGTTTTATATTTCAGCAGGGCTGCCATCAGGGGGGTACAGGCAGTACACCTGTAAGGGGCCCGGATGGCAACCTGCCCCTTTTTTTATTAATTTTTTATTAAAGGGTCCAGAGGTCCCCAGGGGAAACCCCCTTTTTTATTTAAAAAAAATAATATATATATATATTTTATACACATATATATACTGTATATATATATATATATATATATATATATATATATATATATATATATATTCTTTGCTATTATTAAAGGGCCCAGAGGTGCCCAGGGGCCGGAGGTCCGCAGGGCCCCGGATGGCAACCCCCCTTTTTTTAGATTTAAAGAAAAAATATTTGATTAAAGGACCCAGAGGTCCCCAGGGCCCCGGATGTCACCCCCCCCTTTTTTCTTTTATTTTTTTATATATTTTTTTTTATTCCTTTTTTTTTTTATCTTTTTATTAAAGGGCCCAGAGGTCCCCGGATGGCAACCCCCCTTGTTTTATATATATATATATATATTTTTTTTTTATTAACCACTTAAGCCCCAGACCTAAATGCAGCTAAAGGACCCGGACAGGTTTTGCACTGCGTCGCTTTAACTGACAATTACGCGGTCGTGCGACGTGGCTCCCAAACAAAATTGGCGTCCTTTTCTCCCCACAAGTAGAGCTTTCTTTTGGTGGTATTTGATCACCTCTGCGGTTTTTATTTTTTGCGCTATAAACAAAAATAGAGCGACAATTTTGAAAAAAAAATGTTTTACTTGTTGCTATAATAAATATCCCCCAAAAATATATAAAAATTATTTTTCCTCAGTTTAGGCCGATACGTATCCTTCTACATATTTTTGGTAAAAAAAAAATCGCAATAAGCGTTTATCGGTTCGTTTGCGCAAAATTTATAGCGTTTAAAAAATAAGGGATAGTTTTATTGCATTTTTTTTTTACTACTAATGACTTGAGTATAAGCCTAGGGGGGTAGATTCACATAGATCAGCGGATCTTTTGATCCGCGTGATCTATCTTTTTTACGATCCGCCTGCGCCAGTTTTTGAGGCAAGTGCTGTATTCAGAAAGCACTTGCCTCGTAAGTTGCCCTGGCGGATCGTAAATCCCCCGGCGGAATGCAAATTCCGCGGCTAGGGGGAGTTTACTATTTAAATCACGCGTGTCCCCGCGCCGATCGTACTGCGCATGCGCCGCCGGCTAAATTTCCCAGCGTGCATTGCCTCAAATGACGTCGCAAGGACATCATTGTTTTCAACGTTAACGCTATTAACGTATGGCCGTATTCCCGAACGACTTACGTAAACGACGTAAAAAATTCAAAATTCGACGCGGGAACGACGGCCATACTTAACATAGGATACGCCGCTCTTACGCATATAGCAGGGGTAACGATCCGCCGGAAAAAGCCGAATGCAAACGACGTAAAAAAAAAAAACGACGGCCGTGCATTAGTTTCAGAATCGGCGGTTCTCCTCATTTGCATATTCGTCGCGTATAGTAATAGAAGCGCCACCTAGCGGACGGCGGGAGATTGCAGCCTCAGATCCGACAGTGTAACTCACTTACACCAGTCGGCTCTAAGGGAGATCTATGCGGAACCTGATTCGAGGAATCAGCCGCATAGATCCGAGCGTCGGATCTCACAGATACCACGGTGTATCAGTAGATACACCGTCGTATCGCTATGTGAATCTACCCCAAGGTGTCCATCTGCACACCTCATTTTGCCTCACTGTGCCCATGACTAGACTGATGTTTAACATGGGAGTCTATGGAAGGGGTGCCTGGATTTGACTTGGCACACTTGTAGAGGAGAAATGGGGCTACATGTGTCCCAAGATCCGGGTTCAGGGGACCTACGAACGGCCAGTACCGGGTCCCCAAAATTACCAGATAAAAGACTGTTTAACATGGGAGTCTATGGAAGGGGTGCCTGGATATGAAAAATTGGTGCTCCCCGGCCGTAGGTCCCCCCAGACATCAAACTTGGCACACTTGTAGAGGAGAAATGGTGCTACATGAGTTCTAAGATCGGGGTTCAGGGGACCTACGACCGGTCGGTACCAGGTCCCCAAATTCACCAGATAAATTACCATTTAACATGCGAGTCTATGGAAAGGATGCCTGGATATGAAAAATCGGTGCTCCCCAGCCATAGGTCCCTCAGACAACAAACTTGAGTCACTTGTAGAGGAGAAATGGGGCTACATGTGTCCCAAGTTTCAGGGCCAGGGGAACTACAAGCCGGCCGGTACTGGATCCCCAAATTTACCAGATAAATTACCATTTAATATGGGAGTCTATGGAAGGGGTGCCCGGTTTTGAAAAATCGGTGCTCCACGGCCATAGGCCCTCCAGACAACAAACTTTGCACACTTGTAGATGAAGAGTGGGGCTACATGTGTGCCAACATGTGTAAAAGAAATACAAAAATATATAAAAAAAGGGGGGGTAGCCACCGGGGCACTGGGGACCTCTGGGCCCTTTAATAAAAAGATAAAAGAACGAGGGCCGCCACCAGGAATTATGGGGCCCCTTACACACCTTTAGACATGGGCCCCCTGGAGCAGAGAACCAGGGGGGAGGTGCTGCCACCTCAAATTGAGAAGCAGGGGGGCTGCCGCAAATTGAGAAGCAGGGGGGTGGCGCGAATTGAGAAGCGGGGGGTGCTGCTGCTAATTGAAAAAATTGAGTAGCGGGGGGGCATGAATTGAGAAGCAGGGGGTTGCCCTGGGGACCTCCGGACCTCCGGGCCCCTTATAAAAAAAGAAATAAAAATATATATATATATTAAAAAAAGCGGGGTTGCCATCTGGGGCCCTGGGTCCTTTAACAAAAAGAAGAAAGAAAGAAAAATATATATATATAAAAAAAAAAGGGGAGTAGCCATCCGGGGGCCCTGGGGACCTCTGGGCCCTTTAATAAAAAGAAAGAAAAATATATATATTTAAAAAATAAGAAAATATTTTTTTTTGGAAAAAAAAAAAGGGGGGGGGTTACCATCTGGGCCCTGGGGCCCTCTGGGCCACTTACAAAAAAAGAAGAGGGGTTGCCATCTGGGCCCGTTACAGGTGTACTGCCTGCAGTGGCGTAGCGTGGGTTGTCAGCGCCTGGGGCGAGGAAAGTAATCTGCGCCCCCCTTACTCATGGACCTATTTTCAGCTAGCTCCAGTCTGGTCACATGATCCACTGTGTGAGACAGCGGTGGCTGTAGGGAAGAGGAGAGCGTGCTTGATAATGACTGGTAAAGCCTTGAGTCGTGACATCATGCACATGTTCCTATGTCCCATTGGCACTCCCCCCACACTTGTGACAGTGGCCCCCCTTGCACTCCCCACGCTACGCCACTGACTGCCTGTACCCCCCTAATGGTGGCCGTAGGTCCCCTGGACCCCAAACTTGGCACACATGTAGCCCCGCTCTTCATCTATAAGTGTGCATAGTTTTTTGTCCTGGGGGACCTATGGCCGGCCAGTACCGGGTCCCCAAAGTCCTGGGAGATCTGGTGCAAAAAGCTGACTCAAGTATAAGCCGAAGGGGGCATTTTCAGCACATTTTTTTGGCTCGAGCATATACGGTAGGTCTTATTTTCGGGGGGTGTCTTACTTTTCGGGGGAAACGCGGTACTAACGTCTTCCGATAATACTCCTGTCACTCTGTAGTAATATGGAGAAATTCCTCCCAGACTTACCAGCCGGCAAGTTTCTGTCCAATGACAGGCGACCCGAAGTTGCTAAGAGAACGATTCTTGCGGAGGAAATTCAATTAGACAAAATTTGGCGGACGCGGCGCCCTTCTCCTGACCCTCGTTCCCCCCCCCCCCCGCGTTGTACATTTACTTACAATGAAAGCGCAATCACCGATCCTACGTCGCTCGCCTCTGGAAAGTCTGAAAAATAGAAAATTACAAATGGCTTCTTTTTTTTTTTTCTTCCTTTGCAGGAAAGAGGTGACTTTGGAGAGAACTGCCATTAGTTCAATTTGGCCGTAAGTGGGACGGCACCGTCTGATCAAACAGTATTACTGGAGGAGGTCTTGTGAGACCGATCTGTCAGCTCTCATTTGTCCTGTGATTCGGATAACTTAAGCACGTTAGTGACTGAGGATCGTCTCCTCGGATTGCGTTCCTGTGATAAGCCGTCACTTCATCGCTTTAAAGCATTTTAATTGCTGAGCTTCAGATTCCTCCTCCCGCCGAAGGAAGAACGATAAAAAAAAAAAGTTTTTTTTTTTCTTGTTAGAATTCTGGCGGGGGGGTGGGGGGGGGGGTGGGAGAGAAATCCCCCGAAGGGGAAATTGTATCACTCAGGGAAAGTATTGGTGAGATCTTCGAGTTCATGGCTCTGCATTCTCATTGGCTGGGGCTGTTTTAACCACTTCCCGGCCGGCTCACACAGATATACTGCGGCAGAATGGTTCTCCTGGGCAAAATATATATATACGTATTAGCCCAGGAGAGCCACCAGAGTGCCCGCCCCCGTGCACGGCAGGCAAGCCGATGCGTGCGGCCAGCGGGCGCCATTGCCACCAGCCACACGCGATCGCGTGCACGGGCGGGAGCGCGGGGGTTTGTGTGTGTAAACACACAAATCCCCCTGCTGTCTGAGGAGCAGACAGCAGGGTTTAGGCAGTACACCTAAAAGGGGCCCGGAGGTCAACCCCCCCTTTTAATTTTTTTTTATTTTTTATATAAAAAAAGTTTTTTTACTTTTATATATATATATATATATATTTAAAGGGCCCAGAGGTCCCCAGGGCCCGGATGGCAACCCCCCCCTTATTATATATATATATATTTTTTATTCTATATTTTATTAATTGATATATATATATATATACAGTATATATAATATATATATATATATATTATATATATATATATATATTATATATATAGATATATCTTTATTTATATATATATATATATATATATATATATATATATATATATATATATATATAGATATATCTATATTATATATTTTATTATTATTTTTTTATTAAAAGGCCGGAGGTCCCCAGGGCCCCGGATGGCAACCCCCCTTATTTTTATACATTTTTCTTATTTTTTTTTCTATATTTTTTTTTCTTTTTTCTTTTTATTAAAGGGCCCAGAGGTCCCCAGGGCCCCCGGATGGCAATACCCCTTTTAATTTTTTTTATAATATATATATATATATATATATATATATATATATATTATTATTAAAAGGCCCAGAGGTCCCCGGGGCCCCGTATGGCAACCCCTCCTTTTTTTATATAAAAAAACATTTTAATTTTTTTTTAATCTAATTTTTTTTTTTATGTTTTATTTTTATTAAAGGGCCACAGGCCCCCTTTTTTTAAATAAATGTTTCTTATTTTTTTTTCTATATTTTTTTTCTTTTTTCTTTTTATTAAAGGGCCCAGAGGTCCCCAGGGCCCCCGGATGGCTATCCCCTCTTTTTTTTTTATAAATTTTTCTTAATTTTTTATCTCTATTTTTTTCCCTTTTTCTTTTTATTAAAGGGCCCAGAGGTCCCCAGGGCCCCCGGATGGCTATCCCCCCTTTTTTTTATAATTTTTTCTTAATTTTTTTTCTATATTTTTTTTCTTTTTTTCTTTTTATTAAAAGGCCCAGAGGTCCCCAGGGCCCCGGATGGCAACACCCCCCCCTTTTTTTATATATAAAAAAAAAACATTTTACATTTTTTTTTAAATATATATTTTTCTTTCTTTTTTCTTTTTATTAAAGGGCCCCCTGATGGCTATCCCCCTTTTTTATAAATGTTTTTTGTTATATATATTTTCTTAAGGCACCCAGAGGTCCCCAGGACAACCCCCCCAATTCGTGGCAACCCCCGCTTCACAATTCAGGGACCCCCCAGCTTCTCAATTTTCTCAAATGGCGGCAGCCCCCTCCGCTTCTCAACTTGAGGCGGCAGAGCACCCCCCCCCCCCGGTTCTCTGCTCCAGGGGGCCCATGCCTGAAGCTGTGTAAGGGGCCCCATAATTCCTGCTGATGGCGGGCCTGTGTCTTTCTACAAGGTCAAAGTCAATTCTCCTAGTTAGTACACCCCCCCCCCCCCACAGTTAGAACACACAATAGTGAACACAGTTAACCCCTTGATCGCCCCCTAGTGTTTGCCCCTTTCCTGCCAGTGACATTTACATAGTAATCAGTGAATTTTTATAGCACTGATCGCTCTGTAAGTGTCACTGGTCCCAAAAATGTGTCAAAAGGGTCCGATGTGTCCGCCACAATGTTGCAATACCGTAAAAAATCACTGCTCAAAATCATTACTAGTAAAAAAGAGAAAACAAATCCATATATATGCCATAAATCTTTCCCACAGTTTGTAGATGTGATAACTTTTGCGCAAACCATTTAATAGACGCTTATTGCGATGTTTTTACCAAAAATATGTAGAAGAATACGAATCGGCTTAAACTGAGGAAAAATTATTATTATTATTTTTTTTATTGGGATATTTATTATAGCAAAAAGTAAAAAATATATATATATATTTTTCAAAATTCTTGCTCTATTTTTGTTTATAGCGCAAAAAATTAAAACCGCAGAGGTGATCAAATACCACCAAAATAAATCTCTATTTGTGGGGAAAAAAGGACGCCAATTTTGTTTGGGAGCGGCGTCGCACGACCGCGCAATTGTCAGTTAAAGCGACGCAGCGCCGAATCGCAAACAAGTGGCCCGGTCCTTTACCTGCATATTGGTCCGGGTCTTAAGTGGTTAAAGCGACGCAGTGCCGAATCGCAAATAATGGCCCGGTCATTGGGCGACCAAATCTTCCCGGGGCTGAAGTGGTTAATAGAATTTCCCTTTTCCCTTTATAAGGGCTGTACCAAAAATAACGCAAAAGTGAGCATAACTTTTTCTTATTTGCAGGTAAATAATGGATTTCAAGCAGAAGCAATGTGCCGCCATTGCGTTCTTGTTGCCGTCTCACCGCTCCATATTTAGCTCATGTGTAAGTACCCTACGGGGAGAAGCATTTGCCCCTGAAGAAGTGGAATAAATCCATGAAACGCGTAGAAATTATTGGATGCATCTCATCTTCATTGGATGGTTTAGATCAGTTTTATACATACAGGGCCAGATTCTCAAAAGAGTTACGCGGCGTATCTCCAGATACGCCACTGTAATTTCCCCCCACAATCCATACCAGACCCGTATCCAAAGCACGCCGGCCGGCCAGTCAGGAAGGGAGTGGGGCGAGCGAGCGCCCCCCCCCTTCCTGAGCCGTACCGGACAGCATGCCCTCAACATGGGGGGGTCAGGTGCTCTGGGGCAATGGGGCGTACTGCGGCCCCCCCCCACCCCAGAGCACCCTGTCCCCATGTTGATGAGGACAGGGCCCCTTCCCGACAACCCTGGCCGTTGGTTGTCGGGGTATGCGGGCAGGAGGCTTATCGGAATCTGGGAGCCCCCTTTAATAAGGGAGCCCCCCACCCTAAGTGAATGAGTATGGGGAACATCGTACCCCTACCCATTCACCTGCAAGAAAAGTGTAAACACAAATAAACCACACAGGGTATTAAAATATTTTATTAGTTGGCAGCCGGGGGGGGTGTGTATGGTCGCTTTTATAAAAGTGCCCCCTCCCGGCGGGCTTCTTCCGACATCTTCGGTGGGGGGTGGGTCTTCTCCGTTCTCCGGGGGGTCTTGTCCGCTCTCCGGGGGTCTTCTCTGCTCTCCGGGCGTCTTCTCGAGCTCTCCGGGGGTCTTCTCCGCTCTCCGGGGGGTCTTCTCCGCTCTCCGGGGTCTTCTCCGCTCTCCGGGGGTCGCAGTCCCATCATGCTCCGGTAGGTACCACGTAGGTAGGTACCACGTGGTACCTACCGGAGCATGATGGGACTGCGACATTACAAGATAGGCCTATATAAGTTGCTGGGAGCCGCGCACCCGGCATAGCAGCGGGAGGAAGCGTCGTGTCAACATCTGTAGAAGAGAAGAGAAGAAGAAGACGTGACAGAAGTGGCGGCCAGTCCTGAAGAAGAAGAAGGCACCGGAGAGCGCCGAATCAAGAGCGGAGAGCGGGAGAAGACCCCAGAGAGCAGAGAAAACCCCCGGAGAGCGGAGAAGACCCCGAAGAGTGGAGAAGACCCCCCGGAGAGTGGAAAAGACCCTCTGGAGAGCGGAGAAGACCCCCGGAGAGCGGAGAAGACCCTCCGGAGAGCGGAGAAGACATACCCCCCCGCCGAAGATGTCGGAAGAAGCCCGCCGAGGCGACCACACACCACCCCCCCCCCCGGCGGCCAACTAATAAAATATTTTAATACCCTGTGTGGTTTATTTGTGTTTACACTTTTCTTGCAGGTGAATGGGTAGGGGTACGATATACCCCATACTCATTCACTTAAGGTGGGGGGCTGGTATCTGGGGGCCCACTTATTAAAGGGGGCTCCCAGATTCCGATAAGCCTCCCGCCAGCATACCCCGACAACCAACGGCCAGGGTTGTCGGGAAGAGGCCCTGTCCTCATCAACATAGGGACAGGGTGCTCTGGGGTGGGGGGGCCGAAGTGCGCCCCCCTGCCCCAGAGCACCTGACCCCCCCATGTTGAGGGCATGCTGCCCGGTACGGCTCAGGAGGGGGGGGGGCGCTCGCTCGCCCCACTCCCTTTCTGACCGGCCGGCCGGCGTGCTTTGGATACGGGTCTGGTATGGATTGTGGGGGGACCCCCACGCCGTTTTTTCGGCGTAGGGGGGTCTCCTTACAACCCATAACAGACCCAAGGGCCCGGTGTGCTCCTGAGGGGGGAACCCATGCCGGATTTTTATTTAAAATCCGGCGGGGAGTTCCCCCTCAGGATTCATATCAAACGCCGCCCACGTGTAGAATTGGCGGGAATCCACGTTGGGAATCTATGACGGCTTTGTCTCCATCGCGGCAAGCCAGCTTCGCGCTGGCTCCCGCGATGGGGCTCGCAGGTGGTCAATCTCGCCGAGAAATGGTGCGAGATTGACACAATATCGCGGTCACCCACTGTAGATACGCCGATTGCCGAACGTAATTGCAGCCGGTCTTCGTATTTTACGTCATTTGCGCAAGCGTAAAGTTACCCCTGCTATATGAGGGGTAACTTTGCGTAGGTGAGGCGTACGCAATGTTAAGTATGGACGTCAGGACAGCGTCGTATTTTCCGTCGTTTCGCAAATAGGGATTTGCGTAAGTTACGTTCACGGCGAAACCGATGATTATTTGCGGCGTAATTTAAAGCATGTGCACTGGGATACGTCCACGGACGGCGGTTTTGATTCATTTCAAAAAAACACGCCCACCTAATCCACATTTGAATTACCAGGGCTTACGCCGGGCCATTTACGCTACACCGCCGTAACTAAATACGATACGCTACGCCCTGCTGCCATTTACGCCAATATACGAGAATCTGGCCCACAGATTTTTATCTTTACGCTGTTTCTTAGGTGAGCGAATGCCTCGTTTCCACTGAGCGGATCGGTTCGGTGTTTCCATTATGAAAGTGTGCCATAAAACCGAACCGTACCGGACCATTCTGGGTCCTGCTTCAGATGTGGGGCCATAGAAAATGGAACGGTTCGGTTAGGGCGGAGCTACAATACATTCCACTGATTGGTGGACACCCTAGGCCAGTGATGGCGAACCTTGGCACCCCAGATGTTTTGGAACTACATTTCCCATGATGCTCATGCACTCTGCAGTGTAGTGGAGCATCATGGGAAATGCAGTTCCAAAAACATCTGGAGTGCCGAGGTTCGCCATCACTGCCCTAGGCAATTTTTCTAAACCCTGTATGGCCCCAGACGGTCCGACTTGCAGTGGAAACGCTCACCAGAAAAGACCGGACCATTCTAACCGTTCCAAACTGTACGGACCCGAACCGTTCCGTTCAGTGGAAACCAGGCATAGGATGGCGGTTATGTATTTACCCTACAATGTATTATTATTGATACAGCGGTCATATGTTTATTATACAATGTATCATTTATTGTTGCCATTTTTCTACACATGGGGCCAGATTCAGGTAGAGTTACGCCGGAGTATCAGTGATTCGCCAGCATAACTCACACTTTGAGCCGGCGTTTCTGTTTTCTGTAGTCAGAAAACAGGATACGCCGGGATTGAGTTCAGATACGATACGTCGTATCGGAACTGCAATTTTAAAATGGCGCCGGGGGCGTTCCCGCTGATTTACGCAGAGAATATGTAAATCAGCGAGAGACGGCAATTCACGATCGTACGCGGGCCCGACGCAGTGACTTTCCGACGTTTCCGTAAGAGATACGCGGCGTAAAGAAAAACATGCCCCATAGGTGGAGTATCCTATGTTAAGTATGGCCGTCGCCATCGCGTCGAATTGAAAAAGTTTAACGTCATTTGCGTAAAACGTCCGTGAATGGGGATTGACGTCATTGACGTTCACTGACAGAATTTGGAGCATGCGCACTGACAGTCGACGCATGCGCAGTACGTTCGCCGCGGGATCGCGCCTAGTTAAAGGGGTGTTCCAGCCCAAAAATGTGTTTATTAAAAGTCAGCAGCTACAAAAAGTGTAGCTGCTGGCTTTTAATAAACACACACTTACCTGCTCCTGCGTTCCAGCGACGCGCCGACCGGGGCTCCGCTCCTCTCCCCCCCTCCCCGGCCGGCGTCTCCATCCCGACTGTGGGCACCCAGCCGTGACAGCCTTCGGCTTCACGGCCGGGCAACCACTGCGCATGCGCGAGCCGCACTGCGCATGCGCGCACGGCGCGGCTCGCCGCTGATTGGAGAGGCGATTGCCTAGGACCTGTCAGTGTCCTAGGCCATCGCCTCCAGGGAGGGGCTGAAAAAAGGCGATTACGCCTCTCGCCTATTCAGCCCCTCGGCGGAAGCAGGAAGTGGGACAGGAAGTCCCACTCCTACTGAAGCCCCCACTCCCCCCCAAAAAAATTACATGCCAAATGTGGCATGTAAGGTGGTGTGGAGTGGAACAAGAGGAAGTTCCAAATTTGGGTGGAACTCCTCTTTAAAATAATACACGCCCCCTACCCGCCCAGTTCCGCCAGCTCATTTTCGCTACGCCGCCGCAACTTTAGGAGCAAGTGCTATGTGAATACAGTACTTGCTCCTAAAGTTTCGGCGGAGTAACGTAAATGACAAACTTTACTCCAAAGTAAAGATCCGCCCATCTACCTGAATCTGGCCCATAGTGTACTATGTTTGTCACATGTCGTCATTAAGAACACAAACCTATGAATGAGTTTTCTTACAGTGCCTTGCGAAAGTATTCGAAAGTATTCAACCCCCTTGAACTTTGCGACCTTTTGCCACATTTCAGGCTTCAAACATAAAGATATAAAACTGTCATTTTTTGTGAAGAATCAACAACAAGTGGGACACTAGGGATGAGCTTCGCGTTCAAAACGAACGTATGTTCGACTCGAACATCGTCCGTTCGATCGTTCGTCGAATTTCGAACAAAAACGATCGTTCGCGGCAAATTCGAGTGAAACGAAACGACCGTTTTTAAAACTTTTTTTTCCCATTGATACTACTATCAATGGAAAAAAAAAGTTTTAAAAACGGTCGTTTTTTCAGGAGTCCTGCTTTTTAAGACTTTTTTCCATTGATACATTGATCCCTGGGGCAAGACCCGGGTTCTGAAAGACGTTTTCCAACAATAACTTGAATATTCGTCCTTAAAATGATCGTTTTTAAATTCGAACGTTTGAGTCCCATAGACTTCAATGGGGTTCATGCGAACGATCGGACTGTTCGACGGTTCTGGTGCGAACCGAACGCGGGGGTGTTCGGCTCATCCCTATGGGACACAATCATGAAGTGGAATGAAATTTATTGGATATTTCAAACTTTTTTAACAAATAAAAAACTGAAAAATTGGGCGTGCAAAATGATCCCGCCCCTTTACTTTCAGCGCAGCAAACTCTCTCCAGAAGTTCAGTGAGGATCTCTGAATGATCCAATGTTGACCTAAATGACTAATGATGATAAATAGAATCCACCTGTGTGTGTAATCAAGTCTCCGTATAAATGCACCTGCACTGTGATAGTCTCAGAGGTCCGTTTAAAGCGCAGAGAACATCGTGAAGAACAAGGAACACACCAGGCAGGTCCGAGATACTGCTGTGGAGAAGTTTAAAGCCGGATTTGGATTCAAAAAGATTTCCCAAGCTTTAAACATCCCAAGGAGCACTGTGCAAGTGATAATATTGAAATGGAAGGAGTATCAGACCACTGCAAATCTACGAAGACCCGGCCGTCCCTCTAAACTTTCATCTCATACAAGGAGAAGACTGATCAGAGATGCAGCCAAGAGACCCATGATCACTCTGGAGGAACTGCAGAGATCTACAGCTGAGGTGGGAGACTCTGTCCATAGGACAACAATCAGTCCCTGTATACTGCACAAATCTGCCCTTTATGGAAGAGTGGCAAGAAGAAAGACATTTCTTAAAGATATCCATAAAAAGTGTCGTTTAAAGTTTGCCACAAGCCACCCGGGAGACACCAAACATGTGGAAGAAGGTGCTCTGCTGCCACCTGGGAGTACACCAAACATGTGGAAGAAGGTGCTCTGCTGCCACCTGGGAGACACCAAACATGTGGAAGAAGATGTTCTGCTGCCACCTGGGAGACACCAAACATGTGGAAGAAGGTGCTCTGCTGCCACCAGGGAGACACCAAACATGTGGAAGAAGGTGCTCTGCTGCCACCTGGGAGACACCAAACATGTGGAAGAAGGTGCTCTGCTGCCACCAGGGAGACACCAAACATGTGGAAGAAGGTGCTCTGCTGCCACCTGGGAGACACCAAACATGTGGAAGAAGGTGCTCTGCTGCCACCTGGGAGACACACCAAACATGTGGAAGAAGGGGCTCTGCTGCCACCTGGGAGACACCAAACATGTGGAAGAAGGTGCTCTGCTGCCACCTGGGAGACACCAAACATGTGGAAGAAGATGTTCTGCTGCCACCTGGGAGACACCAAACATGTGGAAGAAGGTGCTCTGCTGCCACCAGGGAGACACCAAACATGTGGAAGAAGGTGCTCTGCTGCCACCTGGGAGACACCAAACATGTGTGAAGAAGGTGCTCTGCTGCCACCAGGGAGACACCAAACATGTGGAAGAAGGTGCTCTGCTGCCACCTGGGAGACACCAAAACATGTGGAAGAAGGTGCTCTGCTGCCACCTGGGAGACACACCAAACATGTGGAAGAAGGGGCTCTGCTGCCACCTGGGAGACACCACAAGTGGGAAGAAGGTGCTCTGCTGCCACCTGGGAGACACCAAACATGTGGAAGAAGGTGCTCTGCTGCCCCCTGGGAGACACACAAAACATGTGGAAGAAGGTGCTCTGCTGCCCCCTGGGAGACACCAAACATGTGGAAGAAGGGGCTCTGCTGCCACCTGGGAGACACATCAAACATGTGGAAGAAGGGGCTCTGCTGCCACCTGGGAGACACCAAGCATGTGGAAGAAGGTGCTCTGCTGCCCCCTGGGAGACACCAAACATGTGGAAGAAGGGGCTCTGCTGCCACCTGGGAGACACACCAAACATGTGGAAGAAGGTGCTCTGCTGCCACCTGGGAGACACACCAAACATGTGGAAGAAGGTGCTCTGCTGCCACCTGGGAGACACACCAAACATGTGGAAGAAGGGGCTCTGCTGCCACCTGGGAGACACATCAAACAGGTGGAAGAAGGTGCTCTGCTGCCCCCTGGGAGACACCAAACATGTGGAAGAAGGGGCTCTGCTGCCACCTGGGAGACACATCAAACAGGTGGAAGAAGGTGCTCTGCTCACATGAAACCAAAATCCAACTTTTTGGCAACAATGCAAAACGTTATGTTTGGCGTAAAAGCAACACAGCACATCACCCTGAACACACACTGATCCCCACTGTGAAACATGGTGGTGGCAGCATCATGGTTTGGGCTTTTCTTCAGCAGGGACAGGGAAGATGGTTAAATTGATGGGAAGATGGATGGAGCCAAATACAGGACCATTCTGGAAGAAAACCTGATGGAGTCTGCAAAAGACCTGAGACTGGGACGGAGATTTGTCTTCCAACAAGACAATGATCCAAAACATAAATCTGCAAAATCTACAATGGAATGGTTCACAAATAAACATATCCAGGTGTTAGAATGGCCAAGTCACAGTCCAGACCTGAATCCAATCGAGAATCTGTGGAACGAACTGAAAACTGCTGTTCACAAACGCTCTCCATCCAACCTCACTGAGCTGCAGCTGTTTTGGGCAAAAATTTCAGTCTCTCGATGTGCAAAACTGATAGAGACCCCCCAAGCGACTTACAGCTGTAATCGCAGCAAAAGGGGGCGGGGCTACAAAGTATTAACTTAAGGGGGCGGAATCATTTTGCACGCCCAATTTTTCAGTTTTTTATTTGTTAAAAAAGTTTAAAATATCCAATAAATTTCGTCCCACTTCATGATTGTGTCCCACTTGTTGTTGGTTCTTCACAAAAAATTACAGTTTTATATCTTTATGTTTGAAGCCTGAAATGTTGCGGCCATGGTGACATTTAAAATTGCGCGGTCACGCGACGCGGCTCCCAAACAAAATTGGTGTCCCCCCCCCCACAAATAGAGATTTCTTTTGGTGGTATTTGATCACCTCGGCGGTTTTTATTTTTTGCGCCATAAACAAAAATAGAGCGACAATTTTGTAAAATATCTTTTACTTTTTGCTATAATAAATATCCCCAAAAACATATAAAATAATTTTTTCCCCTCATATTTTTGGTAAAAAAAAAATCGCAAAAAGCGTTTATTGATTGGTTTGCGAAAAATGTATAGCGTTTACAAAATAAGGGATAGTTTTATAAAAAAAATATGTTTTACTACTAATGGCGGCGATCAGCGATTTTTTTCGTGACTGCGACATTACGGCGGACACACCGGACACATTTTTGGCACCGTTGTCATTTTCACAGCGAAAAATGCTATAAAAATGCACTGATTACTGTGAAAATGACAATTGCAGTTTGGGAGTTAACCACAAGGGGGCGCTGAAGGGATTAAGTGTGACCTCATATGTGTTTCTAACTGTAGGGGGGTGGGGTGTAGGTGTGATGTCATTGATTGTGTTTCCCTATATTAGAGAACAGACGATCAATGACGGCGCCACTGTGAAGAACAGGGAAGGTGTGTTTACACTCACCTCTCCCCGTTCTTCAGCTCCGGGGACCGATCGTGGGACTTCAGCGGCAATCGGGTCTGTGAGTCCCGCGGCCGCGGTCACGGAGCTTTGGACCAGGTCAAGGGCGCGCACGCGACCCATGGCTGGGCACTTAAAGAGGACGTACCTGTACCTGCTTGTTCCCAGCCGTGCCCTTCTGCCGACGTATTTGTGCAGGAGGCGGTCCTTAAGTGGTTAAAATGCTATGTTATAGTTAGGACTGCAGTATACAGAGCGCCTTGATTTTGGAGCATGCGCACTGGGATACGTCCACGGATGATAAAAATATAATTTGGCTACAGTGTTGTATGACCGCGCAATTGTCATTCAAAATGCATCAGGGCTGAAAGCTGAACATTGGTCTGGGCAGGAAGGGGGTTTAATGAAGCGGTTAAGTGAAAAAAGGTTGCTGACCCGTGATTTACTGTGTCCCAACAATCACCCAACTGTAAGAGGGACAAGATGGTGCCCACATGCAAACTAACCTGGAGCCTTTCCCTTTAGTGACCCCTAGTGACAGAAATGCATATTTCTCTCTTGTTTGAGAACTGTATTGAGAAGTACAGTGTTACTTGAATTGTATTCCAGGCTTTGATTTACTGTGTCCCAACAATCACCCAACTGTAAGAGGGACAAGATGGTGCCCACATGCAAACTAACCTGAAGCCTTTCCCTGCAGTGACCCCTAGTGACAGAAATGCATATTTCTCTCTTGTACGAGAACTGCATTGAGAAGTACAGTGTTACTTGAATTGTATTCCAGGCTTTGATTTACTGTGTCCCAACAATCACCCAACTGTTAAGAGGGACAAGATGGCGCCCACATGCAAACTAACCTGAAGCCTTTCCCTGCAGTGACCCCTAGTGACAGAAATGCATATTTCTCTCTTGTACGAGAACTGCATTGAGAAGTACAGTGTTACTTGAATTGTATTCCAGGCTTTGATTTACTGTGTCCCAACAATCACCCAACTGTAAGAGGTACAAGATGGTGCCCACATGCAAACTAACCTGGAGCCTTTCCCTGCAGTGACCCCTAGTGACAGAAATGCATATTTCTCTCTTGTTTGAGAACTGTATTGAGAAGTACAGTGTTACTTGAATTGTATTCCAGGCATTGTTTTACTGTGTCCCAACAATCACCCAACTGTAAGGGTCCTTTCACACGGAGCGGACCGTTTTTCGGTCCGCTCCGTGTGTCCGTCAGATCAGCGGGGGGTCTCCGCTCAGCTGTCGGCTGACAGGGCGGTCCCCGCACACTGTGCAGGGACCGCCCCGTCTCTCCTCCGCTCTCCCCTATGGGGAGTCGGATGGAAACGGACCGTCTGTCCGTGTGCATCCGATCCGTTTGGCCGGACGGAAGAAAAATAGGACATTCTTCCATCCGAAAAAACAGATGCGGATCTGGCGGACGTTAGCGGATGCATCATCCGCTAACGGATCCGCTCCCATAGGGGCCCATTACAAGTCCGTTAACGGACTTGTAATTAGCGGACCGTTCGTCCGCTAGTGTGAAAGGACCCTAAGAGGGACAAGATGGCGCCCACATGCAAACTAACCTGAAGCCTTTCCCTGCAGTGACCCCTAGTGACAGAAATGCATATTTCTCTCTTGTACGAGAACTGCATTGAGAAGTACAGTGTTACTTGAATTGTATTCCAGGCTTTGATTTACTGTGTCCCAACAATCACCCAACTGTTAAGAGGGACAAGATGGCGCCCACATGCAAACTAACCTGGAGCCTTTCCCTTTAGTGACCCCTAGTGACAGAAATGCATATTTCTCTCTTGTTTGAGAACTGTATTGAGAAGTACAGTGTTACTTGAATTGTATTCCAGGCTTAGCTTGTTTTTAGCTGAGAGAACTTACACTAATATTTCATTAAGGTCTTCATGTTATATAGTTTTAATACCAAGTCGTAGATATATTATTTATCATTGGAAAAGAACATATTCCACCCTAACCCCCCCCCCCCCAAAAAAAAGGCTTTAAAATAAACAGGGAAAAACATTTTCCCCCCTAATTTTTTGTGTTTTTTTTTCCCCAGGTCTTCCTATCTCTGGTTGTAACATTCATACATATTCACAGTTAATCATGATGGTGACTGTTGCTGTAGACAAGTCATCAAAAGTAAAATAACAAGGAAGACCTTGTTTTTATAACAAGTAGTTATGATCATGAGATCAAAGTTTTCTGTGATGGCGATCTCTCACATGTGACGTCGCGATACCTCTCAGAAGTCTGGGATGTTCACGGTTCCTGGGCTCATGGAGGGAACCAATAAACGGGTCCTTTGTACCTTCACCAGCTCATTAGTTGACTTTGAAGCGCACTTGTGAGCCTCCAGCACCCTCGCTTCACCCATGGAGGAGTTCTATAATAACGGGGCCCCTTTACACCGATGGCTTTTTCATGTGGCGTTCCCATTATTCCGCCCCCCCCCCCATAGATTGCAAGCTGTTGCCCCATGTTTTTTTTTTTTTCCCTCTCCATTCACTTGTAAATGCAGAGCCCTTATTATCAGCGAAGATAAATAGAAAGTGTACGTCTGGCTGCAATATTCTTCTGGAGGTCGCAGTCGGCCGCTTCATAATTAGAAGCTTTTCTGCGGCGGGAGAGTAAACGAGTTTTGGCGTTTGGGAAAAGCTCGGGGAGAAGTGTCAGTCCCTAACCGATAGTGATTGTCCTTCTATACTCGGGTAATTTGCATCTAATGCGCGTGATTCGCTTCCATTTAAAATATGATTACACTCTTTTGAAGCCCATCGCACCTGTCCCTGCGCATTAAGTACGAGAGAGATGTAATGGGAAGGAGCAGAAATAGGAGAAAAGGCAAAACGCTCCCTCCTGGAGTACAGATCGGAAACACATGCTACCTGCTTCCTGAAACTGGAGCAGACGCGGGCACACCGGGAGCTGCGTTGCAGCCCAGAATGGTGTGAACGGGGGGGGGGGGGGGTGAATAACCATGGTCCGGTGCCACCAGTGCTCAGAGCTATGGTATTGGTAGATGTGCAGCAGCAATGCCATCTAAGGCCCCACAGAACATTTATTGTAAGGATGGGTGCATCTAAGGCAGAAGTAGGCAACCTTCCAGAGTTTAAGATCTACCTGGACAACATGGAGCAAATCAAAAATCCCCGGGGGAGGGGGGGCCCCGATAAATCACCCCCCCACAGTAGTATCCTTTGCCCTCCCCCCTACGGTGGTGTCTTATGCCCCATTTCACATCATCTTCCCCCACAGTAATGTACTCTGCTCCCCCACAGCCCCTCTCTCCCCCACAAGGTAGTATCCTCTACCCCCCATCTCACATGGTAGGGTCCTTTGCCCCTCCCTCACATGGTTGTGTCTGCTGTCCCCCCACACATGGTAGTGGTCCTCTGCCCTCCCACACGGTAATGTCCTCTGCCCCCACCCACAGTAGTGTCCTCTCTCGAACCCATCCAAAGTAGTGTTGTCTGCCCCCAAAGAAGTTTATTCGGCCCCTACTCCCCCCACTGTAGTGCCTTCTGCTCCTCCCCCATAGCAATGTCTTGTGCTCCACAAAGCAGTGTAATCTGCCCCCCCCTCAAGTAGTATCCCCCCCGCATAGCACTGATCTCTGAATCCCCCCACAGTAGTGCCCTGTGCCCCCAAAAGCAGTGTAATCTGCCCCCCCCACACAGTAGTGTCCTCTCTCGAATCCCCCCCCCAAAATTAGCGTTCTCTGCCCCCCAAAGCAGTGCAATCTGCCCCCACTCCCCCCCAATGTAATGCCATCTGCCCCACCCCCCATAACAATGTCCTGTGTCCCCAAAGCAGTGTAATATACAGGACACCAGGCAGAGAAATTATGCTTCGAAAAGTAAGATACGGCTTGCCATTCCTAAGTTGGTACACTGTTGGCAAAGGACGATCTGACTGGACATTCATTATTGGGAGAGAGCTTTAGATTCCAGTTGCAGGGCCTTGGGCATGGTGTGTGTGCATGGAGACAAGATGGTGGAGACTTCCCTGACGGTGGGAAAGGTCAATAAGTTGTAATCCCCTCATATTCCATGAGGCGGCAGGAGTAGCTAGGACAGTAATGGTGGTTGTCCTGGTGGCCATTAGGGGACCTACTTACACATTTCACCCTAAAAGGGCTTAGATCTGGGGAACTGGATTGGCTCTTAAAGACTGAAGTGCGGCCAAAATGTTGATTCTATGTGGGGATCATTGACGAGCTCTATTGGTCACCACCTCAAACCACCGAGATGGGCAAATTGTGGGCTTTGCGCAGCAGTTCTCTTTGGCAATGGGCAAAGCACATGGAAGACCAACATTGGCTACAGGCCACCTACAGTGGATTTAACAATGTTAGTTATCTCTGTATCAGTCAGAATAGGAAATCTTTAGTTGGAAATATGCAAGCCATACCACCACGTGGGCATGGTGTGTGTTTATGGAGACAATAAGGGTGGGAAAGGTCAATTAGCTCTAATCCCCTTGTATTCCAACGGGCAGCAGGAGTCCCTAGGACAGTAAGTGGTGTTTCCGGTGGCCACTAGGGGACATGCTTAAGGCCGCGTACACACGATGAGACATGTCCGAGGAAACTTGTCCGGCGGACCGTTTTCATCGGACCAGGCTGAAGTTGTCTGTTGGTCTGATGTGCGTACACACCATCGGACAAAAATCCCCTCGGACCAGAACGCGGTGACGTAGAACACAACGACGTGATGAAAAAACAAAGTTTAATGCTTCCAAGCATGCGCCGACTTGATTCTGAGCATGCGCGGGATTTTGTCCGCTGATTTCGTGTACTAACCATCGAACATGTCCGACGGACAGGTTTCCAGCGGACAGGTTTCTAAGCATGTTTAGAAACTTTTGTCCGCTGGAAAACGGTCCGCTAGGCCGTACACACGATCGAACATGTCCGCTGAAACTGGTCCGCGGACGAGTTTCCGCTGACATGTTCGATCGTGTGTACGCGGCCTAACTGTTCGCCCAAAAAGAGCTTAGGATCTGGAAAATAGATTAGATCTCTATGAATAACAGATTGGAGTGTGGCCAACTTGTTGGTTCATTGGGGATCTTAAAGATTGAAGTGCGGCCAACTTGTTGGTTCATTGGGGATCTTAAAGATTGAAGTGCGGCCAACTTGTTGGTTCATTGGGGATCTTAAAAATTGAAGTGCGGACAACTTGTTGGTTCATTGGGGATCTTAAAGATTGAAGTGCGGCCAACTTGTTGGTTTATTGGGATCTTAAAGATTGAAGTGCGGCCAACTTGTTGGTTCTTTGGGGATCTTAAAGATTGAAGTGCGGCCAACTTGTTGGTTCTTTGGGGATCTTAAAAATTGAAGTGCAGCCAACTTGTTGGTTCTTTGGGGATCTTAAAGATTGAAGTGCGGCCAACTTGTTGGTTCTTTGGGGATCTTAAAGATTGAAGTGCAGCCAACTTGTTGGTTCTTTGGGGATCTTAAAGATTGAAGTGCGGCCAACTTGTTGGTTCTATGTGGGGATCACTGACGAGCTCCATTGGTCACCATCTGAAACCACCGAGAAGGGCAAATTGTGGGCTTTGAGCAGCAGTTCTCTTTGGCACTGGGCAAAGCACATGGATGACCAACATTGGCTACAGGCCACCTACAGTGGATTTAACATTGTTAGTTACCTCTGTATCAGTCAAAATAGGAAATCCTTAGTTGGAAATATCCAAGCCATACCGCTACGTGTAATTCCAATCAAATCTTCCTCTAAAGTCCCAGCATCTAAAATACAGCCTTTTACAGGACGCCTGGCAGCGAAATTATGCTTTAAAAATTAAGATGGGTCATGTCATTCCTAAGTTAATAAACTTTTGGGAAAGGAAGATCTGACTTGACATTCTTCATTGGGAGAGGGCTTTGGATTCCGGTTGCAGGGCCTTGGGCATGGTATGTGTGTATGGAGACAAGATGGTGGAGCCTTCCCTGAAGCTGGGAATGGTCACTAAGCTCTAATCCTCTCATATTCCATGAAGCAGTAGGAGTCCATAGAACAGTAGATGGCATTGCTGGTGGCCACTAGGGGACCTGCTTACATGTTAACACAAAAAAAGATCTTCGATCTGGGGAACTGGATTGGATCCTAAAGGCCAACTTGTTGGTTCTATGTGGGGATCACTGACAAGCTCCATTGGTCACCTCCTGAAACCACTGAGATGGGCGAATTGTGGGCTTTGAGCAGCAGTTCTCTTTGGCATTGGGCAAAGCACATGGATGACCAACATTGGCTACAGGCCACCTACAGTGGATTTAACATTGTTAGTTACCTCTGTATCAGTCAAAATAGTAAATCCTTAGTTGGAAATATCCAAGCCATACCGCTACGTGTAATTCCAGTCAAATCTTCCTCTAAAGTCCCAGCATCTAATAGGTTTCCTGCTCTCGCTCGGAAAAATACAGCCTTTACAGGACGCCTGGCAAAGAAATAATGCTTCAAAAACTAACTTGGGTCATGTCATTCCTAAGTTAATAAACTGTTGGAAAAAGACGATCTGACTGGACATTCATTATTGGTAGAGGGCTTTGGATTCCAGTTGCAGGGCCTTGGGCATGGTGTGTGGGTATGGAGACAACGATGGTGGAGCCTTCTCTGAAGTTGGGGAAGGTCAATAAGCTCTAAACCCCTCATATTACATGAGGCGGCAGGAGTCCCTAGGACAGTAGTGGTGGTTGTCATGGTGGCCATTAGGGGACTGTGACGGTAGTCGAACATATCTCCGTCATCCATTCCCTTCTTCTCCCATAAAAGAAATCACCCAATATCCCCGACTAGGAATATCCCTGGAATCGCTGAATAATCCACACATGAGCCATGGCTTAATGCTGAATGTAACAGGACACACTTTATTGAAAGTACACAGCACACTTTATACAGGATTTGGAACATCCCGCCCCCAACAACCGCTTTCTTATTGGTCCATTGTAAAGTATGCAGTCTTCACTCTGGTCCTCTCAAACCATGCAAATGAGGACTTGAAAATGTCTCAGCAGAGATTGGTCCCAAAGCTTGAATAGCCTGAATATGTGTGGCCAGGCCTGTGATGTGTTTTCAGACAAAAGCCCCAGGGGGTCAATCAATGTACACAATAGCCAGCCACAGAACAATGGAGCCGTCTGGAGAATTGAGACAGGGCAGAAGTCATTTACACCTGATAATAGAAAGGCTTTAGATAGGGTTATCACACAATGGACAATGAGTATTTCTTCTGAGTCTATTGACCTGGCTGGGGTTCAGAATTAAATCTTCTGTAATACATGAATTAGGATTTCAGTATTTCATGGTCCATGACAGGGACCTACTTACATGTTAACACAAAAAAGATCTTCTATCTGGGGAACTGGATTGGATCCTAAAGGCCAACTTGTTGGTTCTATGTGGGGATCACTGACAAGCTCCATTGGTCACCTCCTGAAACCACAGAGAAGGGCAAATTGTGGGCTTGGAGCAGCAGTTCTCTTTGGCACTGGGCAAAGCACATGGATGACCAACATTGGCTACAGGCCACCTACAGTGGATTTAACATTGTTAAGTTACCTCTGTATCAGTCAAAATAGGAAATCCTAAGTTGGATATATCCAAGCCATACCGCTACGTGTAATTCCAATCAAACCTTCCTCTAAAGGCCCAGCATCTGATAGGTTTGCAGCTCTCGCTCTGTAAAATACGTCCTTTACAGCACGCCGGGCAGAGAAATGATGCTTCGAAAACAAAAGAGAGAGCACGCTGACTATGATGTATGGCGGATATGTACAGAGGGAGCAAAAACAAAAAGCGGCCAGTGTTAATAACACGCCAGCGTCCGATACATCAGCTCCTGCAGTATTCGGAAGGTGACCTGAGAAAGCTGTAGTAATCCGGCGTGTCAGAATGAATTTATGTGGCCAATTTATCTGACCCCGCTGCTTTTGAAAATAGCCGGGTAACAAACACAATCCATTTGGTTTATTAGCTCTGCGCGGTGTCAGGAGTGATAATACAAGCGGCACGTTTAGCTGATCAATCTAATAGGGAGGCGATGGGAGAAAGTTGCCTAATAACTGTCATTTGGGTGTCACTTCTTCACAGATTCCTTCTGCATACACCGCCTGACCTCTGCCGCTCATTACAGGCAGAGATTGCAAAACCGAAAAAAAAAAAAAAAAAGAAGCTAATTGCGCACAGCGCTTGGGGGGGAAGGGGGAGGGGGGGGGGGGGACATCTGCCGGCGGGTTGGGTATATCATGGCCGTCTTTGGCCTATTCTTAGGGGCTGCTGTGTATTCAGAATACTATACAGATGAGGTCAATTAGGAGAGCTGCAAAAGGCCGACATCACGGGCTGTCAAGATGTCCCCGATTGTACAAAACTCTGCTGTCATCCTAACATGTGTAAGGAAACGGGGGAGCGTGACCAACCGTGACCCGACAGTACGGAAAGTCCTAATGCTGAACTCCGGGCACATTTATTTATTAACCACTTGACCTCCGGAAAGGTCATGGCAAAGACATTTTTTGCGATATGCCCCTGCGTTACTTCAACCATTTCAGCCCCGGCCATTTTTTTGCGATACGGCACTACGTCTTTTTAACCACCTGCCGAACCGCCGAACTAATATATACGTTGGCAGAATGGCTAGGCTGGGCAAAGCAAGGCCCACCGCGAGCTCCGTGACCGTGGCCCGCGGGACCCGTGAACCCGACGTCTGGCGGTGTCAGACGATCGTGTCACGGAGCGGCAGAACGGAGAGATGCCTATGTAAACAAGGCATTTCCCTGTTCTGCCTAGTGACCGAACACTGATCGTCTGCTCCCAGTCATCAGGAGCAGTGATCAATGTCGTGTCACATGTAGCCCAGCCCCCCACCACAGTTAGAATCACTCCCTAGGACAAACTTAACCCCTTCCTCGCCCTCTAGTGTTAACCCCCTTGACTGCACAGTAATCAGTGCATTTTTATAGCACTGATCGCTGTATAAATGACAATGGTCTCACCCTTCCCTGCCTGTGTCATTTTTACATTAATTACCTGCACGCAGCACTGTCTTAATGAGAGGGCACACCTGGGCACTGCCCGGGGGCCCCATCTGCATGTGGGGCCCCTGCACTTTCCCCAAAGCAACTGGTCCTTGAGCCCACGCTGCCCCGAAAATAGCATACTAGCTCTTTATATATATATACCTGAGATCGAAGCCCCAGGAGCCGTCTTCGTACACCGTTCCAGCTATTACCCTGGAGAGTTCAGGAAGAGATATACAGTACCTGTGAAGGAGGAGAGTACCGAGATCATATTCCTGTGAGTACTAATGTCCACAGATGGAAGAAGAGATTGTTAAAGGGTGATACTTAAAAGTACTGCATAATGCTTTCGCAAGTGACTACTGCGGACCATCCACTGAATGTGATTGACTATGTGCTGCTAAGTGACTCCGGAATGTATGTCGATGTGATGACACTCTTATGACATTTCCTAAGTACCACCACCAGTAAAGTGCATGACCAGTGTAGATAAGATGTCCCGCCTTGTTTTGTGTCTGCCCGCCCATGAGTACTTACCACCCCCTTGCTATTACCTAAATGAATGAGACCACACAAGAATTGGAGTACAAATGACCATAGCAGCAGCAACTTATCAGCCTGTTGGGCTTATGATGGCACCCAGAATTCCAACTTGTTCCACTTGTGGACCTTTTACCATACCAGGCCTCCAGCCGTGACACACCGGCTCGGGACAACCCACACTGGCAGTGCAACCATTACCGTATTCCAGCTAACCTTAGTAACTGGAATACACCAGAGGGGTCCATACCACTGATGAGCCCCCCACACTTCCATCCCAACCGTATTTTCTTCCACCGTCAAAAGACCGACCACTGCCAAATGATCAGCCGTCATGATCAGCCCCCATTCTCCACCTACAATCCTTAACTCCATAGTTGCTTCCCCTTCTCACCCTGTCATGCCGGCCCTGCACTATCTTTCATTTTATTTTCTCTTGCTTTGGGCCTTACTGAAACCCTGTTCTTGTGTGGACATTCTTTCCTGCGGGATATAAAGGTCAATGGCCAGAAATGGTGTGTGGAGACCTCTGACAAGCAGTGGGCTCAATATGGTGGATGGTTCAGCCTCAGCAGGAGAGACAGTGTTCTAGCAAAGACAGGATCAGGGGCAGGGACTTGTGCTCGTGGAGCCAATAGCTAGCCAATCACAGAACCCTTCCTACACACCAATAAACACAATTGCAATGTGCCTCCGGAGCACTTATGCATGCATGGCCAAATTATATCTGAAGGTCGTGTACACACTGGACCGAAATCTTTTCTGCTCCGGGGGGAGTTCTTCGAGTTTTCATACATTTGACATTAAAGGTGCTGAGTACGTAACTTCCCCTACAGTCTCTCTTTTTTTTTTTATGTACGTGTTCCACAAGGTGCTTCAATTAAGAGTTAAACCAGAGGTCTCCAAACTTTCTAAACAAAGGGCCAGTTTTATGTCCTTTAGACTTTAGAGGGGGGGGGGGGCGGCTGTGGCCATCGAGTAGAAATTGCCCCAGCATCAGTGAGAGCAATAGTGCCCCATTGTTGAGGTCATTGGGGAGAAACTGTACCCCATTATTGGTGTCATTGGGAGACATAGTGCCCCATCATTGGTGTTTTTGGGAGGAATGGTCCCCCTACTGTTGTAATATTAATATATATGTGTATGTATTTTATATATTGTGTTATAAGTATGGCACAATATATATGTGTTACATACAGGCATTCAAGGGTACACATCAAAGGGTGTTTGTTGACCAAAGGGGTTAGTGGCCAAACAAGATATACTACACATATCAAAGGGGACAGGTAATGACTCTAATGTGCTCAGGCCACCTTTGGTGTCTGTAATCTAATTGCACATATCAGAGGAGACTTGTTAGAGACGTGTCACTCTGAGAGACACATGTAGATCAAAGATGGCCAATTAAATTGCTCAGCCATTCAGTGGATAGGCGATATAATTCTGGGGGTCAGTCTAGTCATTCTCTGTATATTCTCTGAATATGAAGGCACAGGTCTAGGAAAAGATAGGACTCTAAATCTACTTTTCGTTGTCATATTTACTCGGTGGATTTGTATCATCTGTGGAATTTGGACTTTGTTCTGTGTTGGAAGCCAAATAAAATGCACTCTCTGGAGATCTTGGGTATTGCTGCGGAACATAACTTATAGTCATCATAATAATACCTAAATATCAATTATCTAACCGGACTCCACTATATATGATATCACTACACCCTCATTGGTATTGTTGGGCCCCTTTGTTAAAATACTGCCCCAAGGGCCGGAAAAGGCAAGCGAAGGGCCACATTTGGCAGTTTGGAGACCACTGAGTTAAACCAATGGATGGTCTCAAGATGAGCCGCCAGATTGGTCTGCACCCACCAGTAATGTAAATACCAAGTCTAGGCTTGATCTGGCCAAGATCTGAGCTTTTCCAGAGATGAGCCATTTATATTACTGTACATAAGTGTTTATATTCGGCGATGGATAGCTTACCTTAACCACTTGCTTACCGGGCACTTACACCCCCCTCCTGCCCAGGTGAAATTTCAGCTTCCGGCACTGCGTCGCTTTAACTGACAATTGCGCGGTCGTGCGACGTGGCTCCCAAACAAAATTTACGTCCTTTTTTCCCCACAAGTAGAGCTTTCTTTTGGTGGTATTTGATCGCCTGTGCGATTTTTATTTTTTGCGCTATAAACAAAAAAGAGCGACAATTTTGAAGAAAAATACAATATTTTATACTTGTTGCTATAATAAATATCCCAATTAAAAAAAAAAACACATTTTTTTTTTTTTTTAGGGCGATACGTATTCTTCTACATATTTTTGGTAAAAAAAAAAAAAAAAAAAATCGCAATAAGCGACTGGTTTGCGCAAAAGTTATAGCGCTTACAAAATAGGGGAGAGAATTATTATTTTTTATTATTTTTTTTTTACCAGAAATGGCGGCGATCTGCGATTTTTATTGTTACTGCGACGTTATGGCGGACACATCGGACACTTTTGTCACATTTTTGGCGCCATTCACATTTATACTGCGATCAGTGCTATAAATATGCACTAATTACAGTATAAATGTGACTGGCATTGAAGGGGTTAACACTAGGGGGTGAGGAAGGGGTTAAATGTGTATGCTAGGTGTGTTCTAACTGTAGGGGGAGGGGGGGGTGACTGGGGGGGTGACCGATCTGTGTCCCTATGTAGGAAGGAACACAGATCGGGCTCCTCCCTTCCAGAGACAGGACATTGTCTCTGTGTCAGCCGCAATGAGAGATGATCTATGAGAGATCATCTCTCATTCGCCCACAGATCACATTGCAAACGGCCGCTCTGATTGGCCGTTTGCCGCGATCTGTGATTGGCCGTGTCCGAGGGACACGGACAACACAGGGCTTCCCCGCAGCGCGCTGTACAGCGCGCGCTGGGAACGCCAGAAAGACATGCCGTCAAATGACGGCATGTTGGATATTGAGGCCCGCGCTGTTGCCGTCATCTGACGGTAGCGCGGGCCTCAAGTGGTTAAGATTAATCAGGCGGAGACGATGACACCGCGTTACAATTTATCATATTCCGTGCACTGAGAGATGAAGGGACGTGTCTAATGTCAGGAGATGCCAAAACAGGAAACTGGAGATTCCTCCGCTACTGAATGAGTGTTTATACAAGAAGAAGAAAAAAAGCAATCATTCGTACCTCAATCAAGAAGAATAAGAGGAACATTCTATGTGTTTGTAAAAAATGAAAAATAAAAACTGGGATTTGTCAAGGTCAAATCTGGACACACTGGGTATCTGTTAGGCTGTTCAATTCAGCTTTTGGCTATACCGTTATGAGTTGAGTGGCTTTTGATTGTTTTGGTCTTCTCAGGGTTCCAGAGCTGAGAGTTTGATTTCTTTCCAATGCCTCTGGAAAATCTTCTAGATTAACTGCAGTGGAGTTGAGGTTTTTTTTTATATGGATATATCACTAGAGTGGTCACCAGCAGGAGGAAGGGGGTCCTGATTCCTCTATATAGACCTTTATATCACCAGAGGGGTCACCAGTAGGAGGAGGGATGTCCTGATTCCTCTATATAGATCTTTAAATCACTAGAGGGGTCATCACCATCAGGAGGAAGGAGGTCCTGATTCCTCTATATAGATCTGTATATCACTAGAGGGGTCACCAGCAGGAGGAAGGAGGTCCTGATTCCTCTCTATAGATCTTTATATCACTAGAGGGATCACCAGCAGGAGGAAGGAGGTCCTGATTCCTCTATATAGATCTTTATATCACTAGAGGGGTCTTCATCAGGAGGAAGGAAGTCCTGATTCCTCTATATAGATCTTTATATAACTAGAGGGGTCACCAGCAGGAGGAAAGAGGTCCTGATCCCTCTATATAGATCTTTATATCACTAGAGGGGTCTTCATCAGGAGGAAGGAGGTCCTGAGCCCTCTATATAGATCTTTATATCACTAGAGGGGTCTTCATCAGGAGGAAGGAGGTCCTGATTCCTCCATATAGATCTTTATATCACTAGAGGGGTCACCGGCAGGAGGAAGGAGGTCCTGATCCCTCTATATAGATCTTTATATCACTAGAGTGATTACCATCAGGAGGAAGGAGGTCCTGATTCCTCTATATAGATCTTTATATCACTAGAGGGGTCTTCATCAGGAGGAAGGAAGTCCTGATTCCTCTCTATAGGTCTTTATATAACTAGAGGGGTCACCAGCAGGAGGAAAGAGGTCCTGATCCCTCTATATAGATCTTTATATCACTAGAGGGGTCTTTATCAGGAGGAAGGAAGTCCTGATTCCTCTATATAGATCTTTATATAACTAGAGGGGTCACCAGCAGGAGGAAGGAGGTCCTGATTCCTCTATATAGATCTTTATGTCACTAGAGGGGTCACCAGCAGGAGGAAGGGGGTCCTGATTCCTCTATATAGATCTTTATATCACTAGAGGGGTCTTCATCAGGAGGGAGGAAGTCATGATTCCTCTATATGGATCTTTAGATCACTAGAGGGGTCACCAGCAGGAGGAAGGAGGTCACGATTCCTCTCTATAGATCTTTATATCACTAGAGGGGTCTTCATCAGGAGGAAGGAGGTCCTGATTCTATACAGTTCTAAATGAACGTTTCACAATACGAGCATTGTATTTCTACAAATCCTAACTCGGCTTGCGAGTGTTGTCTCGCAAAACCAGCAGGATTCAGGCCAAAGTGGTGTGCAGTACCACGTTCCGCCAGAGGTGGGAGGGCACAAATCGCAGCCGTTCCGAGCCATTCGGAAATGCACTGAAAGGCCCGGGAATGGAGTCTTTCCAAGGTTTTCCGAGGTCAGCCGAACTGTCCTCGGGCACACAAGACTTTGGCCGCTCCGCTCGGCTCCCTTGCACAATGACATCACACAACAAGCTCAGATACCGCCTCCACCAGACCCGCCCCCTGCCGACACTGCCCAAGCACACTGTAGCAGGCACTTGGATGGTCTCAGCCATCCAGTAGCGTATCTAGGGTATAGCAGCCATGGTAAGTGCCATGGGCGGCATATGAAGGGGGCGCTGTTGAGTTGCTGGGCAGCAGGGCACTTCCCAGTGTCTGAGGGTCTCTTCTTGCCTCCTCCCGAGCATAGGCAGGATCTCCTTTTCAGCACCTTTGCTAATGGACAATGGCAGCGCTATCCCTGCTGCGTTCAGCCACAGCCCTCCCCTGTTCTCCCATTCCATCTGGTCGGATTGGCAGCACACTATTCCGACTTCTATGATGTCAACTACCCTCCCTCTTGATTTTCTCCTCTTTCTCTTTCTTTTCTATTTTTTCTCTTTTACGCTTCTAGGCTCTTTCCCTTGCTCCTTAAGGGGCTGGTTGCCCTTCCCCCCCCCCTCCCCATTTCTGCTCTCTCCTCTTCCTTTTTCACCGTGGATTGATTCAAGGTAACACCTCACCAGCGGCGCTTAGACGCTCACTCTACAGTGGGTATTTGGCGCCTAACTAAGCACAAAAATCAATCAATTAATCACAAAGAAGGAGGAACATCAGTTTTTCCCTCTCCTCTGTAAAAAATGAGGCCGTAAGTGATGAAGATTTCATCACCTCCAGTATTGGTTCTGCATTTACCTGGCCTTGGAGGGCAGAGGAGGGATCAGGGGTCTAATAAACCCCAGATTTCTCCATAAAGAGGATATGTCGCTACCCAAGGTATCACAGGGGATGATAAATATCGCTAGTTTTGTTAACTGTTTTTTTTTGTTAAGGTTATCTGAAAGATGGGTTTTAAATGTTTCGACAAGGGCGCAGTTTTAGGCGCTATTTTCACTAGATACGCCTCTGCAGTAGGGATAAGCTTTGAGTTGGAGTAGAACTCATGTTGGACTCGAACATTGCCTGTTCGCCGAACAGCGAACTATTTGGGGCAGGGCTTTTTTTCTCAGAAAGTAGGTGCAGGAACTCAACCACGACCCCGTTCAGATTTCACAAACAGTAAAAGGGTCTTAAAGGGGCATTAAATACCAGGATTGCATTACATACAGAGTGCAGAGTTCAGGGGGTTACACACAGAGTGCAGAGCTGTCACTTGTAAACACAGAAACCAGACTTCTGTGTTTGCAAGTGATTGTGGTGAGCGGGCACCAAAGGGTCTGAGCAAAAGGTGGTGGAACTGAGTTCCCCCAAGTTCCCCCTGAAAAAAAGCCCTGATTTGGGGTGTTCGCATCAAGTTCGTGTGAACTTTAGAACCCTGTTAAAGTCTATGGGACTCGAACGTTTGAAATCTAAAGTGCTAATTTTAAAGGCTAATATGCAAGTTATTGTCCTAAAAAGTGTTTGGGGACCCGGGTCCTGCCACAGGGGAGTGTTTGGGGACCTGGGTCCTGCCCCAGGGGAGTGTTTGGGGACCTGGGTCCTGCCCCAGGGGAATGTTTGGGGACCCGGGTCCTGCCCCAGGAGAGTGTTTGGGGACCCGGGTCCTGCCCCAGGGGAGTGTTTGAGGACCCGGGTCCTGCCCCAGGGGAGTGTTTGGGGACCCGGGTCCTGCCCCAGGGGAGTGTTTGGGGACCCTGGTCCTGCCCCAGGGGAGTGTTTGGGGACCCAGGTCCTGCCCCAGGGGAGTGTTTGGGGACCCGGGTCCTGCCCCAGGGGAGTGTTTGGGGACCCGGTTCCTGCCCCAGGGGAGTGTTTGGGGACCCGGTTCCTGCCCCAGGGGAGTGTTTGGGGACCCTGGTCCTGCCCCAGGGGAGTGTTTGGGGACCCGGTTCCTGCCCCAGGGGAGTGTTTGGGGACCCGGTTCCTGCCCCAGGGGAGTGTTTGGGGACCCGGGTCCTGCCCCAGGGGACATGTATCAATACAAAAAAAAAGTTTTAAAAACTGCAGTTTTTTTGGCAGCAGTGATTTTAATAATTCCTTTAAGTGAAACAATAAAAGTGAAATATTCCTTTAAATGTCATACCTGGGGGGGGGGGGGGGGTATAGTATGCCTGTAAAGTAGCGCTTGTTTCCTGTGCTTAGAACTGTCCCTGCACAAAGTGTCATTTCTGAATGAAAAAAAGTAATTTAAAATCACTCGGGCTATAACGAATTGTCAAATTATTTGGGTTGGAGTTCCCCTTAAAATCCATACCAGACCTGAAGGGTCTGGAATGGATATTTGGGGGGAACCCCACATCATTTTTTTTTTTATTTGAGGCAGGGTTCCCCCTAATATCCATACCAGACCCGAAGGTGAGTGATTTTAGATTACTTTTTTCCTTCAGAAATGACACTTTGTGAAGGGACAGTTCTAAGCTTGAGAAACATGCGCTACTTTACAGGCATACTAGAGACACCCCCCTAGGTACGAAATTTAAAGGAATATTTCACTTTTATTGTTTCACTTTAAGCATTATTAAAATCACTGCTCCTGAAAAAACTGCAGTTTTTTAAAACTTTTTTGCATTGATACATGTCCCCTGGGGCAGGACCCGGATCCCCAAACACTCCCCTGGGGCAGGACCCGGGTCCCCAAACACTCCCCTGGGGCAGGACCCGGGTCCCCAAACATTCCTCTGGGGCAGGACCCGGGTCCCCAAACACTCCCCTGGGGCAGGACCCGGGTCCCCAAACACTCCCCTGGGGCAGGACCCGGGTCCCCAAACACTCCCCTGGGGCAGGACCCGGGTCCCCAAACACTCCCCTGGGGCAGGACCCGGGTCCCCAAACACTCCCCTGGGGCAGGACCCGGGTCCCCAAACACTCCCCTGGGGCAGGACCCGGGTCCCCAAACATTCCCCTAGGGCAGGACCCGGGTCCCCAAACACTCCCCTGGGGCAGGACCCGGGTCCTCAAACACTCCCCCTGGGGCAGGACCCGGGTCCCCAAACACTTTTTAGGACAATAACTTGCATATTAGCCTTTAAAATTAGCACTTTAGATTTCAAACGTTCGAGTCCCATAGACTTTAACAGGGTTCTAAAGTTCACACGAACGTTTGGTCTGTTCGCAGGTTCTGGTGCGAACCGTAGCCAGGGGTGTTCGGCTCATCCCTACTCTGCAGCCATCTCCAGGCCCGAGCTGCGCATGTGCAGTTCCACGCGTAGCGTCACAGCCATATTTTTTTACTGCCAACCTTTTTCCTCTTAGGCGGCGTACACACGACCGAGGTTCTCGCTGGAAACCAGCGAGAACCTCGCTGGAAGCTGCATTCCAGCGAGGACCTCGGCCGTGTGTACGCTCTCTATTTGCTCGACGGCCCGCCTGGAAGAATGGCTGGTTGCCATTCCCTACGGGCGGGTCGCCGATTTCGACGGCCGGCAGGGAACCTCGACGGGCGGAACGATGTGTTCTGCCCGTCGAGGTTCTCTGCCGTGTGTACGCGGCCTCACTAGCATTTACTGGCAAGGGAAAAGTGCCCATTTTTTTTACCGGCTGCCAGTAAAAATACCGACGGTTGGCAACACCGGGGCGATTCCCCACGTTGCCTGGACTGGGCTCCTTCTGAAAAGGTTAATAACGAAGAATTCCGCCGGCAGATTATTTTTTCCAGCAGGCTAAATATGATCTGCCGCGAGCAGTGTAAAGTATTTTTGACTGTCCCTGTCATCATCAGGTTTACGGATGGTTAATTTATTCTTTACAGCGCAGTCATTGATGGCTGTTAAATCACAAATGAGAACCAATAAAGGGAGAATTGCAGTTGAAATTACACTGTTTATGCGACAGCCGAGCGCCGACTAAAAGATTCATATGCTGCCCGCAAAGTGCGTTATAAATTTTAATTACCACAGTTTGTACAAATGACATGTTTGAAATGCCGTTGAGTAATGCGACCCCTGATAATGAAACTATAAAATAAATCATTAAGTTTTCCGAAACAAGTTTCTCTTTATTGTTATTCTTGCGGCGGTTAACCTATCGGATCTCCTGGAATTTTTTCCTTGTGCAGCCGGAACAGACAGCGGGGTGGCGTAAATGGCGAGATGTCACATGGGCTATTACCGGAGATGGAGTGATGTCATTCTACAGCCAGACCATAGACGCTGGGAGAATGTCACAATGACTTTGGCTTTTATTCTTGTTATGATATCCATGGCAACACCAGGTTTTTTTTTTTTTTTTGCTAATGTACTTTTGAATTTTATTATTTATAGTAGTGTTGTTGTAATTATAGTGGTTTAGTACGACTGTAATAGTATTATTCCCAAAACCAGGTTTAAAACTTCGATATAATGCAGCTTACCAGTCCTTAGGTGTTAGGGGTGCAACAGATCAAAAAACTCACGGTTCGGATCGTTCCTAGGATCAGGAGTCACGGATCGGATCATTTTTCGGATCAGCAAAAAAAATAAAAAATCTACCCACTGTAATATCCACATCTCCCCCACTGCAGTGGCGTCACTAGGGTTGGTATGACTCGGTGCAAAAAAAAAATGGTGACAGTCCCACCTCAGTACAGACCCCACCTCAGTACAGACACCCCCACCTCAGTACAGACACTCCAGTAGTACATCCCCCCTCAGTACAGACACCCCCCCTCAGTGCACCCCCCCCCAGTAGTAGTAAAGACAGTAACCCCCCCCCCTCAGTGCAGACACCCCCCAGTAGTACAGACAGTAACCCCCCTCAGTGCAGAAACACACCCCAGTAGTACAGACAGTAACCCCCCTCAGTGCAGAAACACCCCCCAGTAGTACAGACAGTACCCCCCTCAGTGCAGACACCCCCCAGTAGCACAGACAGTACCCCCCCTCAGTGCAGACACCCCCCCCAGTAGTACAGACAGACACACCCCCCCAGTAGTACAGACAGTAACCCCCCTCAGTGCAGACACCCCCCCCCAGTAGTACAGACAGTAACCCCCTCAGTGCAGAAACACCCCCCAGTAGTACAGACTGTAACCCCCCCCCTCAGTGCAGACACCCCCCCAGTAGTACAGACAGTAACCCCCTCAGTGCCGACACCACCCCCCCCCCCGCAGTAGTACAGACTGTAACCCCTCCAGTAGTAAAAACAGTAACCCCCTCAGTGCAGACACCCCCCCCAGTAGTACAGACAGTAACCCCCTTAGTGCAGAAACACCCCCAGTAGTAAAGACAGAAACCCCCCTCAGTGCAGACACCCCCCCAGTAGTACAGACAGTACCCCCCTCAGTGCAGACACCCCCCCAGTAGTACAGGCAGACCCCCCCCCAGTAGTACAGACAGTAACCCCCCTCAGTGTAGAAACACCCCTCAGTAGTACAGACAGTACCCCTCTCAGTGCAGACACCCCCCAGTAGTACAGACAGTGCCCCCATCTGTGCATACAACCCCCCAGTAGTACAGACAGTACCCCTCTCAGTGCAGACACCCCCCAGTAGTAAAGACAGTAACCCCCTCAGTGTAGACCCCTCATCAGTATGACTGCCAGTCCCTCTTACAGACCTCAGACAGCAGCGTGTGTGTCCCTTGAGCGTGGGCTCCTCCTCCTCTGTGGGTGTAAACAGAGAGGAGGGCCACCGCCGGGTGTACCAAGATGGCCACGGTTTCGGAGCTTGGCCTCTGCTAATGCTATGGCCGCAACGGCAATCCACGGATTGCATAGTGTTCCGATCCGAAGGGGGTGACCCGCTCGGATCACGGATCAACTGTGATCCGTTGCACCACTATTAGATGTGGTGCCTGTATTCGTTTTCCTTTTTTTCCATCAGTGCTCATTTTGGCATCATATTTTGATCCAGTCTTATGCCCCGTACACACGATCGGAAATTCCGATGGCTAAAGACCGATTGGAGCTTTTCATTGGAAATTCTGACCAAGTGTATGCAAGCCAAGCTTCAGCTTAATTCCGCCAGGAAAAACCATCCAACTTTTTTCCGACGGGAATTCCGCTGTGTTGTGTTGTGTTGTGGCATTATGCTGCGTACACACAGCCGTTTTTTGGGTTCTAAAAAATTTCGTTTTTAAGGGTCAAGAAAAAACAAAGTTTTTTTTCAAACCATTTATTAAAACGGCCTTGCCCACACACGATTGTGAAAAAAATTGCTCTAGCAAAGCGCGGTGACGTACAACACGTACGCCGGTACTATAAAGGGGAAGTTCCATGCGGATGGCGCCACCCTTCGGGCTGCTTTAGTTGATTTCTTGTTAGTAAAAGACCATTCGCACTTCTCTGTCTGTTACAGCGTGATGAATGTGCGATCTCCATTACGAACTCTAGTTTTACCAGAACGAGCGCTCCCGTCTCATAACTCAGAACCCGAAAAATGATGTGAACCCCACACATTTTTTTAAAACGTTGCTTTTTTCATGCCGAAAATGATCGTGTGTACGCGGCATTATACCCCTGGAGTAAAAAAAAAAAAAAAAATCTAATATCATGTTTTTATTTATGGTATTAAGGTTTGAAAAAACTACACTCTGGATGGTCTGAGAGGCCTGTAATGCACAGTGCTCTGAACAGTGGTCTGAGGAGGCCTGTAATGCTCACAGTGCTCTGATGGACACAGTGGCGACAACGGCATGGCACAGTGTCGACAATCTCCCCTTGCCTACATCCCCCCTGTGGTGCCACCGCAGCCACCATCACCCCCTGCCTCCAATCTCCATGCGCAGTTCCAAGCCGAACCGATCTCGGCTATTTTTACTGGCACATTTCCGCAACCACGGACATTTACGAATGGGGGGAAAAAGTGCCCGTTTTTACGAACTGTCCGTAAAAATACGGACGGTTGGCAACACTTGGTCTGAGGAGGCCTGTAATGCACACAGAGTTCTGGATGGTCTGAGGAGGCATGTAATGCTCACAGTGCTCTGGATGGTCTGAGGAGGCCTATAATGTTCACAGTGCTCTGGATGGTCTGAGGAGGCCTGTAATGCACACAGTTCTCTGGATGGTCTGAGGAGGCCTGTATCGTACACAGTGCTCTGGATGGTCTGACGAGGCTTGTAATGCTCACAGTACTCTGGATGGTCTAGGGGGGCCTGTAATGCTCACAGTGCTCTGGATGGTCTGGGGAGGCCTGCAATGCTCACAGTGCTCTGGATGGTCTGAGGAGGCCTGTAATGCACACAGTGCTCTGGATGGTCTGAGGAGGCCTGTAATGCACACAGTGCTCTGGATGGTCGGAGGAGAGCTGTAATGCACACAACACGCTGGATGGTCTGAGGAGGCCTGTAATGTACACAGTGCTCTGGATGGTCTGGGGAGGCCTGCAATGCTCACAGTGCTCTGGATGGTCTGAGGAGGCCTGTAATGCACACAGTGCTCTGGATGGTCTGAGGAGGCCTGTAATGCACACAGTGCTCTGGATGGTCGGAGGAGAGCTGTAATGCACACAACACGCTGGATGGTCTGAGGAGGCCTGTAATGTACACAGTGCTCTGGATGGTCTGAGGAGGCCTGTAATGCTCACAGTGCTCTGGATGGTCTGAGGAGGCCTGTAATGCACACAGTGCTCTGGATGGCCTGATGTGGCCTGTAATGCACACAGTGCTCTGGATGGTCTGAGAAGGCCTGTAATGCACACAGTGCTCTGGATGATCTGAGGAGGCCTGTAATCAGGGTCGATCCTCCCTATAGGCGCACTATGCAAGCTGCTTAGGGCCATGCAAAGCTGCAAAGGGCCCCCAAAATTACTAGAGGCCCCGCCTGGTGAGAAGACATTTTCGCACCCTCACCCCGCTTCTAAATTGGCTGGCTGAGTCATTTCCGACAGCAGAACACCCCCTCCCCCTGCTTCTCATTTTTCTTTAATGTGATATGTCACTGTCGTCAAAGCCCCCTTCTTCTCATTTTTAATGTGCCATGTCATTTTGCTTAGGGCCCCAGGGAGGTCAGGATCGGCACTGCCTGTAATGCACACAGTGCTCTGGATGGTCTGAGGAGGCCTGTAATGCTCACAGTGCTCTGGATGGTCTGAGGAGGCCTGTAATGCACACAGTGCTCTGGATGGTCTGAGGAGGCCTGTAATGCTCACAGTGCTCTGGATGGTCTGAGGAGGCATGTAATGCTCACAGTGCTCTGGATGGTCTGAGGAGGCCTGTAATTCTCACAGTGCTCTGGATGGTCTGAGGAGGCCTGTAATGCTCACAGTGCTCTGGATGGTCTGAGGAGGCCTGTAAAGCACACAGTGCTCTGGATGGTCTGAGAAGGCCTGTAATGCACACAGTGCTCTGGATGGTCTGAGGAGGCCTGTAATTCTCACAGTGCTCTGGATGGTCTGAGGAGGCCTGTAATACACACAGTGCTCTGGATGGTCTGAGGAGGCCTGTAATGCTCACAGTGCTCTGGATGGTCTGAGGAGGCCTGTAAAGCACACAGTGCTCTGGATGGTCTGAGGAGGCCTGTAATGCTCACCAGTGGCGGCTGGTTCTCAAAATTTTTGGGGGGGCGCAAACGAAAAAAAAAATATTGCAGCCTCACTGTGCCCATCACATGCAGCCACTGTGCCATGCCACCAAATGTAGCCACTGTGCCATGCCACCAAATGCAGCCACTGTGCCATCAATTGTCACCACTGTGCCATGCCATCAAATGCAGCTACTGTGCCATCAATTGTCACCACTGTGCCATGCCATCAAATGCAGCTACTGTGCCCATCAATTGTCACCAATGTGCCATGCCATCATATGCAGTCACTGTGCCATCAATTGTCATCAATGTGCTATGCCATCATTTGCAGTCACTGTGCCATCAATTGTCACCACTTGTGTCACTAATTGTGCCATGCCATCAAACGCCACCACTGTGCCATCAATTGTCACCAATGTGCCATGCCATCAAAAGCAGCTACTGTGCCCATCAATTGTCACCACTGTGCCATGCCATCAAATGCAGTCACTGTGCAATCAATTGTCACCACTGTGCCATGCCATCAAACGCCACCACTGTGCCATCAATTGTCACCACTGTGCCATGCCATCAAACGCAGTCACTGTGCCATCAATTGTCACCTCTCTGCCATGCCATCAAATGCAGTCACTGTGCCATCAATTGTCACCTCTCTGCCATGCCATCATATTCAGTCACTGTGCCATCAATTGTCACCACTGTGCCCGGCCTGTGCTCATTGTTGCCTCTGTGCCCCATGATGCCACTGTGCCCCATGATGCCACTGTGCCCCATGCTTCTACTGTGCCCCATGCTTCTACTGTGCCCCATGCTGCCACTGTGCCCCATGCTGCCACTGTGCCCCATGCTGCCACTGTGCCCCATGCTGCCCCTTTCCCTGTAAAAAAATCACTTACCTGACGCTTCCATGTCCTCCCTCGATGTCTTCTGCCGCCCTGGAGAAGCTTCAGCCAATCAGGTTCCTGAAAACCAGAATCCGGGAACCTGATTGGCTGAAACGGCTGTCAGTCTAATGCAAGGACCGCAGATTGTCTGCGCTCCGAGCATAGACTTCCGAGAGCCGGAGGGCGGGACTGGAAAAGCCTATCAGAGCCACTGGCTTTGATAGGCAGTTCCCCTCAGCCAACCAGCTGTCGCTATTCGATGTCCGGTTATACGAATAGACCAGGCAGCTGGCAACAGTAACACACGTCCAATGCATAGCATTGAACGTGTGTTACTTGCGAGAGGGGGTGGCGCTGCAGCGCCCTCTATAGACGGCCGCCAGAACTTCGGCTAAAATGTCAAAATTACATTTTAGCCGAATAAAAGTTCTTAAAGGGCCCGTTTTTTTTTTTTTTTAATTCTTTTTTTTTTTTGTGACTGCGGGAGGGGGGGCGGCGCCCGTGCGCCCATATGGGCGGGCCACCACTGATGCTCACAGTGCTCTGGATGGTCTGAGGGGGCCTGTAATGCTCACAGTGCTCTGGATGGTCTGAGGAGGCCTGTAATGCTCACAGTGCTCTGGATGGTCTGAGGAGGCCTGTAATGCTCACAGTGCTCTGGATGGTCTGAGGAGGCCTGTAATACACACAGTGCTCTGGATGGTCTGAGGAGGCCTGTAATGCACACAGTGCTCTGGATGATCTGAGGATTTGACTCCGACATGACAATGGATGCACAAATAAGTTCAGTAGTCAGCGGATACCACCATGCTACGTAGACTTATCCCCTTTATCCGAAAAGAAGACATTGCAGTCGTGGTGGGAACGATAATCAACTCCAGACTCGACTATGTAAACTCCCTTTACCTCGGACTCCCAAAGTACCAAATGGCTCGTCTACAAGTCGTCCAGAACACGGCGGCACAACTTGTAATAGAAAAAAAAAACCTGGGAATCAATCTCCCCTTCCCTTAGATCCCTTCACTGTTTGCCTGTAAAAGACAGAATTACGTTTAAGGCACTATGCCTGACGCACAAATGTGTTCATGGAAGTGCCCCCCCCCCAATATCTATGCGAAAAATTAAAATGTCACAACCCCAATTACATTCTCCGATCCACAAACCAAAATCTACTCCGGATACCCAAAGCCAGATACAAGTCCAAAGGAGAACAAAGATTTGCAGTCCAAGGACCCAGACTATGGAACGCTCCACCGACCAGCATCCGAACGGAAGTGAATCACCAGGCCTTCAGGAAAAAACTCAAAACCCATCAATTCTGAAGGCAACGTGTAGGAGGAAATGGATGCCAAGCGCCCGAGGCGATTCAGTTCGCATTTGCTGCGTTATACAAGTTTCTCACTCACTTACAAGTGTAAGGAGACTTCTTCCCGCTGACCATCCCACTAGTGCTGCAGATACGGCCATTTTTAGCAGAAGGTTACCAGAGACCGGAAAGTTATTCCAAGGGTTCCTCTGTGTGGAAAAGGTTGAGGAAGGCTGATCTAGACTTTAAGGAAAGAGTTGGATTTGGTAAATTTGTATGAAATCCTTTACATGTAATATAAAGACAGACCCGCAGCAAAGGGAACCTTAGGCGCAGGGTCCCATGACTGGGGGAACACTGTGTGGAGCACACACATTGGGGGGAAATGATGTCACTAAGCCCGGCCCGGGGGGCGGGGCTTCACGCCACAAGGAGGGACAGATAAATAGTATCGAGGGGCGGGGCTGGTCATTCGGGCGCCATCCACAGTTCAGGCAACAAACAGGCTGTTTTTTCCCTCCCTCCCTCCCTGGGGAAGTGTCTGGAATGGGTGTGCGTTTTTCATCTTCTTTTTGTTTTGCAGGTGGTTTTGGCATTGGTGTTGGGGGTTCCTGAGTATTTGGGTAGGAGTTGGGGCCTGTCATGGGATGGGCACCTTCCCTATCCGGTTAGGTGGGGGCTACTGGCAATCGGGCTGAAGAGAAATGAAGGAGGAAGGGATGGCCTCTTGAGCTTATTACGTGCGGCTAGAGGCCCGGACATTTTTTCTATTGGAGGACAGCCCATTGCTTTGCACTCTAGGGATGTGTCGTCATCTCTGGTCAGCAGTTGACGACAGAGGGGTTTCTGACAGAGCAAGCTTTCCCCAGCAGCCAATTGGAGGAGTTTTCCCTCGTGGGGCATGCTGGGGAGGGATATATATGTCACGGGTGTCATGTGCTCAATGCAGTTCTGCGGGGACCCGGTTCCAGGTGCGGCATCCACCTTCAGGGTGTGCGCATCCATGGACCCCGCCAGCGTGGCCCACCTGGCCAAATTCACAGGCTATTCTGGACCTCAACTGGAGGTCAAAGGGGACCGCAGTACGCTACTGGGTTAACAGTTCTTTTGAGGAGATCCCAGGCTGGGTGCCGTGCGATTGGGGGATCGGCTTGAGGGGAACCCGGAGGCAGGTTGTCCAATAGGGCTGACCGAACCAATCGGGGATCTGGTGACCGGGATGCTGACAGGTACACTTTGCTGTCACCCGGTGACCGATGCTTAAGGAAATTTACTGGGAGGATTCGCTCCGTCCACCCATCCAACTTACTGAAGAAATTGGCCGGTTACAAGGGCCTTAGAGCCGGATCTGAGATAGAGAGATCTGTTCCTCCCAGCGATCCGAAGTGACACCTCGGCCGCCAGGTTAGTGTGGGAAACCTGCCCGTGGGCACTTTATACACTCCACTCGGGGGTGGCGACGAGTTCAACTATTGCTATTATTGAGGGCAGGCCTGCCCTGTTCACATCCCGGCCTGATACCCAAGGTTCTCTTATCCTTCCTTCATCAACTTTCCTTTCCTTACACTGAAGATGATGTTTGCCTTGTTGGCTGAAAAATAAAAAGGCATTGAAGGAAACTTTATTGACTGTCCGGACATTCGCTCATCGCTCCGCCACTGGCATTTCACCTCTAGACATCACCGGGGTAACTTGGTGTGCCAATCCCAGTAGTTAAACAGCGGCTCCTTCGGGGTAGCGCTACAGAGACATAACATACATACAGGGCCGCCATCAGGAATTTTGGGGCCCCTTACTCAGCTTCAGGCATGGGCCCCCTGGAGCAGAGAACCGGGGGGGGGGGGGTGTGCTGCCGCATGAAATTGAGAAGCGGGGGGGGGGGGGTGCTGCCGCGAATTGAGAAGCGGGGGGGCCCTTTACAAAAAGAAGAAATAAAGAAAAATATATATAAAAAAGGGGGGTAGCCATCCGGGGCCCTGGGGACCTCTGTGCCCTTTTTAAAATAAAAAGAAAAAAGAGAGAAAATATATATATATATATTTTTTTAAATATAACATTTATATATAAAAAAAAAAAAA
Source organism: Rana kukunoris (assembly GCA_029574335.1). Lineage (NCBI taxonomy): Eukaryota > Metazoa > Chordata > Amphibia > Anura > Ranidae > Rana > Rana kukunoris. The sequence goes on along the minus strand of JAJQKJ010001140.1, from coordinate 28,960 downwards.
ACAAGGGGGTTGCCTTCCAGGGCAAAAAAATGTATAAAAAAAGAAAAAAAAAACAATTATAAAAAAAGGGGGTTTGACACATGGGGCCCTGGGGACCTCTGGGCCCTTTAATAATAATAATAATTAATATATATAATATGAAAATAAAAGAAATAAAAAAATATAAAAAAAAAAAATATTTTAGAAAAAAAGGGGGGTTGTCATCTGGGGCCCTGGAGATCTCCAGGTCCCTGTGGACCTCCGGACCTCTAAAAAAATAAAACAAAAAAAATTGGCCCTTTAATAAAAAATAAAAGAAAAATATATAAAAAAAATATATATTTTTTTTAAAATATATATATTTTTTGATAAAAAAAGGGCTTGCCATCTGGGGCCCTTAGTGGCCTCCGGGCCCCTGGGGACCTTCGGACCCCTAAAAAAAAAAAAAAAAAAAAAAAAAAAAAAACATTTTTTTTTTTAGGGTGGTTCCCATCCGGGCCCCTTACAGGTGTAATGCCTGTACCCCCCTAATGGCGGCCCTGCATACATATGTGACTTATTGTTCAGGTGACGGGGAAGTCAGGGAATCGGGAAAGTCGGGATCTTCCCGGTGATAGAGGTGAGGACAGGTTCCCGTGTATTGTTGTCTCTGAAGATCACATCAGATCAGCCACCAGGACAACATCCACGGCCCACATGCGTTTATATGACACACGTTACTTTTATGGGGTGATTCATTTCGAGGCTCTTTTGAGAATTATATACAAGTGACAGGATCTGTCCAAACTGCGGGCATATTTGTTAGATGTGGAAAATGAAACACTTTTTTTACAAGATGTTTGTATAACTCTGAACATCTGTCTCTCTCTCTCTCTCTCTCTCTCTCTCTCTCTCTCTCTCTCTCTCTCTCTCTCTCTCTCTCTCGGATTTCCTTCCCCTCTTCATTTATGGGGTTTGTCCCGGAGCACCGCACATGGAATTACGTTAACACTTCCCACGCCAATATAGAGACAGTATGGTAGTATTTTCCCCACGATCATAGGTCCAATTTCCCGAATATACACAATGGGGTAGATTCATGTAGATCAGCGGATCTTTTGATCCGCGTGATCTATCTTTTTTTACGATCCGCCTGCGCCAGTTTTTGAGGCAGGTGCTGTATTCAGAAAGCACTTGCCTCGTAAGTAGCCCTGGCGGATCGTAAATCCCCCGGCGGAATGCAAATTCCGCGGCTAGGGGGAGTTCACTATTTAAATCACGCGCGTCCCCGCGCCGATCTTACTGCGCATGCGCCGCCGGCTAAATTTCCCAGCGTGCATTGCTTTAAATGACGTCGCAAGGACGTCATTGTTTTCGTCGTTAACGCTATTAACGTATGGCCGAATTCCCGAACGACTTACGTAAACGACGTAAAAAATTCAAAACTCGACGCGGGAACGACGGCCATACTTAACATAGGATCCGCCGCACTTTCCCCGCATATAGCAGGGGTAACGATCCGCCGAAAAAAGCCGAACGCAAACGACGTAAAAAAAAAACAACGGCCGGGCATTCGATTCTGAATCGGCGGTTCTCCTCATTTGCATATTCGTCGCGTATAATAACTGAAGCGCCACCTAGCGGACGGCGGGAGAATGCAGCCTAAGATCCGACAGTGTAACTCACTTACACCTGTCGGCTCTAAGGGAGATCTATGCGGAACCTGATTCGAGGAATCAGCCGCATAGATCCGAGCGTCGGATCTCACAGATACGACGGTGTATCAGTAGATACACCCTCGGATCTCTACATGAATCTAGCCCAGTATCTCACAAAAGTAAGTACACCGCTCGGTCGCATTTGTGTAAATCTTTCCTTGTATCTTTTCATGTGACAACACTGAAGAAATGACACTTTGTATCTCCAATGTTGTGTAGTGAGTGTACATGTACATAGGGGGGGGGTGTGTATACAGGGGGGGGGGGGGGGGTTCTTTGTATCTACAATGTTGTGTAGTGAGTGTACATGGGGGGGGTGTATACAGGGGGGAGGGGGGTTCTTTGTATCTACAATGTTGTGTAGTGAGTGTACAGCTTGTATAACAAATAACTCAACACACAGCCATTCATGTCTGGCAACAAAAGTCAGTACACCAGAGGCGGCTCTTCTAGGGTGACCACATTTCCAAACTACCATTCAGGGACACCCCCCCCCCTCCCAAAAAATCAGCTTGTGGTGTAACGAATCACAGCACAGTGATTGGACATAAGAGGCCGGATTTATGATTTCTCCAATCACAAGCAGGGGGCGGGGGTTGTGCTCCTCCAGGCATTCCCGGCCAGCACAAGTACTGTCGGTGAGTAAAGAGGCATCCTTTTTTCGGGGCATCAGATTGACCCGGTGGGGGGGGGGGGGGGGGTGGCTGTGTCAGTTTCATTCCGGGACACTGTATTGTCCTGAAATGAAGGTGCCCGGGACAGACCTGCAAAATGCTGGACTGTCCCAGGCAATCCGGGACACGTGGTCACCCTAGGCTCTACGCTTTGTGAGCCCTTAGGAAAAACTTGACATGGGGGCCCCCACTCACACCAATGATGGGAAAAATAATTCAAGGACAAGAGCCTCTTCCCCACAACCCTGGCCGGTGGTTGTGGGGGTCTGCGGGCAGGGGGCGATCCTGCTCTTTAATAACTAAGGGGCGGGGGCCACCTGGTGATGTCACTTGGTGAACCCACCCCCTTTGTGATGTCACTGACTGAGGGCATGCTGAGTCATTGACGTCACAAGGGGTGGTGTCACCGATATTTACTGGTTGTTAGGGATCCTGTTGGCCCCGCTCCTGAGTACATCAGCATTAAGGTCCCCTGCCCCTCAAAACTGGGGTAATACATTGTGTAAGTTAGGTGGCCACGAGGCCCCTGTGAGTGTGAGTCCTAAGGCGACCGCCTAATTTGCCTAATTAAAGAGCCACCTCTGCAGTACACCCCTAAGTGAAAATGTCCAAATTGGGCCCAAAGTGTCAATATTTTGTGTGGCCGCCATTATTTTCCAGCACTGTCTTAACCCTCTTGAGCATGGAGGTCACCAGAGCTTCACAGGTTGTCACCGGAATCCTCTTCCCCTCCTCCATGACGACATCACAGAGTTGGTGGATGTTGGAGACTTTGCGCTCCTCCCCCTTCCGTTTGTGAATCCCCCCACTCAACGGATTAGCATCAGGAGCACACTACGGCGCACGTCTCCCTAGTAGTAGGGCGTGTATGCTTTGGCTCCAGGCAGGCAGGTAGGCAGGTCTCTGCTCAGCTCTGTCCCAGCCTCTCAACAATCGTATCCAGGAGCAGCAACCCTCCTCTCCCCCTGACACTCTCTCCTAAGGTAAGCTGGTACCTGACTACCCTGCGCTACCCCCTGGGACTAGATACGGCCGTCCTTCTTAGGATAGCTGTAGCTTCTCCAAGTCCCAGGGAAGGAACGATCGGGCCCCCCCCTCCCCCCGGCATCCGACAATCCATCTCGTCGTCCCCCTCGCCCCTCCTGTGATCCATCGCTCTCCACCTCACCACGGTAATCCTCGGGGCTCCTAGACAGCCCCGAATACCTATATCACGGCCACGAGTGCGGGAGGGCGTCCCAGGAAAGTCCGCGGCTTCGTCCGCGGCCTAGCGGGACCCCCCCCCCCCGCACGCCGAATAGCACCACTTCACCACCTGTCTTCGGGCCCCCCCGAGGTCTCTTCCCCCCCCCCCCCCCCACGCGCTACCCCCTTATTGGTCCCTTCTCTCCCCAGTCGGTTCTCCCCTGTACTTTAGCCCCCGGCTCGGGCCTAGTCCCGGTCAGCGGCCATCTTGCTACACCTATAGGACCACAATACACCTCCCACTCCCTTACTCTCCCTAACACAGGTCCTTCTTAATTTTTTGGAAAGCTAAACACCCCCTTTTTTTCATAAATTGATCCAGGGTGCAACCGATCGCCTATTGGGATCAGGAAGGAATTTTTTCCCCAGGTAAGGCAGATTGGCACAGCACACCTGGGGTTTTTTGCCTTCCTCTGGACCAAATTTGAAAAAATAGAGGACATAGGGAAGTGACAGGTTCGCTTCCCTAATCCCCCCTCCCCAGCATCGCCCAACCCCCCCCCCCCCACAAATACTTCCCGTATTTTCTGCAACTATGGGTTATCTGAAATACTCTGCAGAAAACATCTGGGAATTAAAACCGTTCGCCTCAACACTCCCAACGGTCACCGAAAAAGCCTTAAAAAGCGAACATCTGTTGAGAATCAATAGACGATCAACAGGAAAAAATCGCATCAGAACACTCCAGCCCAAACACATATCCTGCACTCTGGTCAATACCAGATCCGCAGTAAAACACCGACAAGAAATCCATGATTTCATCCTTCTACATGATATAGATTGCCTCTTTATCACAGAAAGCTGGCTCACAGGCGACTGCAACACCATTCTGGGAGAATTGGTACCTGCAAGTTATCGCATACAAATGCAGAACAGAGTGGGGCAAAGAGGGGGAGGTCTGGCGGTGATCCACAAGATTCACCTCTCGATCACCTGACTAGTGTAGTTCTAATAGGCCAACCCTCCCTTGACCCCTTTAGATTAACCTCCCCACCCCCTTTTGCTTAACCTCCCCAACCTTTTCCCATTAACGAGATCGACACAGATATTGGAGTAAAATTGGCCACGACAGCCATTTATTTTATATAACCAAATTAAATATTTTAACCAAAATTAAATACTTTCAAATAAATTCCAACTTTTTCTTTATTAACAATACTTACAAAACTGTTATTATTAAACACTAGTCTCTTGGTCTTTTTGACAGTATCCCATTAACCATTCCACCATCACACTGCTATACCTTTTTCATCCACGGTCCCCAGCCGACTCCAGCCCGGAGACACCCCTTTTTAACCTGCAGTGTACCACAACCGTAATACAGCGGACACCGTTCCACTGCAAATAACCCCATCATGGGCCCATCCCAAGATGAGCCCCCAACCATTTTCCATTCCATCTGTAAACTGCCACCATCCAAAGACCAAGGACACCGCCACAGCTGTCATGACAACCCGTACACCGACCTGAAATAAAGAAAACAAACACACAACACGAAACACAAAACCAACGGGGAGGGTGGGTGGGAAAACCTGCCTCCCTGTGTGACTTCCTTCCGATTTGTGCCACGTGGGATGCCCCGCCCCTGTATATATAGGGCTCCTCCCCCCACACTCTCCAGCCTCACAGCCACTCCCCTGGAGCACCTCCTTCAAAATTTAACCCTTCTGCTGTCCATCCTCCACTCTAGTCATGCCTGGCCCTCCGTTATCCTTTTTGTCCTGTCACTCTGGGCCTCCCTTGACTAGTGTAGTTCTAATAGGCCAACCCTCCCTTGACCCCTTTAGATTAACCTCCCCACCCCCTTTTGCTTAACCTCCCCAACCTTTTCCCATTAACGAGATCGACACAGATATTGGAGTAAAATTGGCCACGACAGCCATTTATTTTATATAACCAAATTAAATATTTTAACCAAAATTAAATACTTTCAAATAAATTCCAACTTTTTCTTTATTAACAATACTTACAAAACTGTTATTATTAAACACTAGTCTCTTGGTCTTTTTGACAGTATCCCATTAACCATTCCACCATCACACTGCTATACCTTTTTCATCCACGGTCCCCAGCCGACTCCAGCCCGGAGACACCCCTTTTTAACCTGCAGTGTACCACAACCGTAATACAGCGGACACCGTTCCACTGCAAATAACCCCATCATGGGCCCATCCCAAGATGAGCCCCCAACCATTTTCCATTCCATCTGTAAACTGCCACCATCCAAAGACCAAGGACACCGCCACAGCCCGAAAGGGAAAAACCTTTTCCTTAAGGGCCCCTCCACACCCGCAGGGCCCTCTGGATACCCTCCTGTATCCCCATTATCCACAAATCTATACCCACATCAGTTAGGTGAACACCATCCCTGAGCAGGTATAGCCCCACGTTTAACTCCAACTCTCTGTGTCTCACTACCAACCCCCCATGCTTCGCCACAAACCGTCCCAAAACCTTATTAACCTTAATCCTCCCCTTGTTGAGCCGATCCACCGACCTTGCCATACGCCAAGTAGTACGTGCAACAATGTCGGACCACACCAGCAGCATCCCTGGGAAAGACGCCCGGAATGTCAAGACGTCCGCCTTAACAGCCGAGATCAAGTCCCCTATAGGCCGTATCCCCAAGTCGTTCCCCCCCGACGTGTAACACCAACACATCTGGGGGACGATCGAGCAGAGCATAGCGCTGCACCTCCGGCAGCACCCTGCACCACCCCATCCCAGGGATACCCAACCACCTCAATGTTGCCTCCCGCCTGGAAATTCCCAGCTGCCTACCATTTGGCCTAGCCTCAGCTCTCCTGGCCCCCCTACACACATACGAATGCCCCATGATCCACACGAGGCGTGTCTGACCTCCATCTGAAAGACAAAAACAGCAGCCATAATAATCAGAAATCACCCCCCAACATCATAACCTGGGAAAAAACCCCGCCCCACTCAAACTTAATCCAACACCATATGTGGGCGCACATAAGAGCGGAATCTCCTTGATTCCCACCTCCCAATTCTCTTGACTGCAGCCTCATCCAACCCACACCGGGCCGCCTCAGTAGCCGCCCCGATACGGAAGGAGTGCGAGGCAAACAGCCGCTCATCCAATCCCACCTTTTTTAAGCACCTCCTGAATATCGCCACAAATTGAAACCTCGACACAAATGAACCATCCCCATGAATCAAAAAGGGGCCGCCCATCCCTGGTCGCACTAACAAAAAACTCCCGTACCACCCGCACCGGACACACCTCCGAACCCGGCAAGGGATATAAAAACACATCCACCCCTTTTCCTCTCTGATCCGTCTTTGACCGCCGTAACCGAAAAACCACCCTGTCTTCCGATGCCCGTACATCCTCAAATAAGAGGCCCCCAGCCACCCGTTTTGACGGACTGACCAGCTCCCCCACCCGAAATGCTCCAAAAAAACGCCACCGAAAAACTTGCCCGGAATAAACTCACCTCATATCCGGATGAACATACCTCCCCCAGGACTCCAAAAATCCTCTGCAACACGGAAAAGGACACAGGCCTACGCGCATCCTTGCGTGGGTGTCCCTTTTTGTACCCTTTAACCGCTTGTTTAACCCAAAAGCTCTTAGTGAAATCAGTCCCGCCTTCCAACTTAAACAAAAAGGCGAGACCCGCCAGTTTCTTCTCCAAAGCCGAAACTGACCCCCCACTCTCCATATGTCTGACTACAAAGTATATGACCAACCATCCCGTCTCCACCTCCCCCAGTTCAGCGTCCGCCAGTCGTTTAAAACATGCCCAGTCCTCCCATACCTTCCTGTATGCAGACCACGTCGGCCCACTCACCGACTTCCTGATCCAACCTGCTGCGATTCCAACGCAATTCCCCACATCCAACCCGGGCATGGGACCCCTTCCTTGTCCGCCTGTGGAGCCAGCTCTCTGAATCTGTCCCACTGAAAACGAGACAAAGCGTCAGCGAGTCTGTTGTCCACTCCCGGAATGTGCACCGCATACAGGAAAATATTCCATTGTAAACAGCGCAACACAAGGTGGCGCAGCAACCGAACCACCGGTAACGAAGACCCGGAAATCCGGTTAACCACTTGCACCACCCCCATGTTGTCACAGTTCAAACGTATTTTCAAGTTCCTGCACTCTGCCCCCCAAAGCTCAATTGCCACCACCACCGGGAAAAGTTCTAACAGCACCAGGTTCTTTTCAAAACCCGCTGCCAACCATGACTCGTGCCACGCCTCCGCGCTCCACCGTCCCTTGAAGAAAGCCCCATAGCCTGTGGACCCGGCCGCATCTGTAGCCAGGTCCAGGTCAAAATTGCTGACCGGTCCCGACATCCAAATCGCCCCGCCCATTAAATGCCTCCAGAAACGTGTGCCACACCTGCAAATCAGCTTTCAGTTCCCCCGTCAGGCGAATAAAATGGGTCGGAGACCTCACTCCCGCCGTTGCTGCCGACAGCCGTCGGCAGAACACCCTGCCCATAGGAATGATGCGGCAGGCAAAGTTCAACTTGCCCAACAGGGACTGCAACGCCCGCAACTGAACCTTGTTCCGCCCCATCAAACCCCGAATCTCCAGCCGAAGATTCTCCACCTTGTCCACCGGGAGCCTGCACTCCATCTCCTCTGAATCAATCAATATTCCTAAAAAACTCAACACCGTGGTCGGGCCCTCCGTCTTGTCAGCTGCCAATGGCACCCCGAACCTGTCCGCAATGTGTTGCAACGTTGCCAACAAAATCGCACACACATTGGAGGACGGAGGGCCCACGCACAGGAAGTCATCCAGATAGTGAATGACGGAATCCGAACCCGACACCTCCCTGACCACCCACTCCAGGAACGAACTGAACGTTTCAAACAATGCGCAGGATATGGAGCACCCCATTGGCAAACATTGATCCACATAAAACTCCTCCTGCCACCGGCAACCCAACAGCCTAAAACTGTCCGGGTGAACCGGCAACAATCGAAACGCGGCCTCAATGTCCGATTTCGCCATGAGAGCTCCCTTCCCGTAGCGCCGAACCCACCGCACCGCCGCGTCAAATGACGTGTACGACACCGTGCATTCTTCTGGATCAATCCCGTCATTCACCGACCCCCCCCTTTGGAAAGGAAAGGTGGTGAATGAGGCGAAACTTGTTCGGTTCCTTCTTGGGAACCACTCCCAGGGGCGAAACTACCAAATCCGGCAAAGGCAATTCAGTGAATGGCCCTGCCATCCTACCCAACTCTACCTCCTTTGCCAACTTTGCTGACACCACCCCAGGGTTCTCTAAAGCAGACCGCAGGTTCTTCGCCAAGGGAGGCACCTTCGACAAGGAACACGGAATGACAAAACCCTCGGAGAACCCTGACGCGAGCAGCTTCGCTGCCGCCCTGTCCGGATACCTATTTAGAAAAGGCTCCATCCTTTCCCACCTCACCGGTGTCGTCCCTCTTTCCAGCAGCTTCCCCCCCCCGTTTTCCTCTTTTGAAACACCGGGACAAGGGGTGGGCACCCCCGCAACCGGAGCACTCATGCTTAAAACGACAGGTTCCCCCAAACTTGCAGGAACCCTCGTTATATTGCCAACACACCCCCCACTTCTTTCCGGCCGGCGATCCAGAGGTGGTTGTACCCCCGGCCCCCCCATGAAAAAACGGGATATTAGTCCGGGGCGCAGACATCATCCGCATCCACAGAGTAATCTCCTTGTGATCCCACCTTAGCGTAGGGCGGACAGCCCGCCGTTGGCGAAACTGCTCGTCATACCGCAACCAGCCTGTCCCCCCATATGCCCGATAAGCCTCCCCTATCGCATCCATGTAGCAGAACAGCGCAGCACAGTGTTCCGGATTTTTCTCCCCTATGACGCTGGCCATAATCGCAAACGCTTGCCACCAATTGCTAAAAGTGCGAGGGATCAACCTATACCTCCTTTTTTCCTCGTCCTCCTTCTTCGTACTGTCTGGCTTCACCCTATCTAGGTTGAACTTTTCCAGTGGCAGCAGGGAAAAAATCTCCACATACTCACCTTTTACGATTTTGTCTTTGACCTCCTGCTTCAGGTGAGCCCCTAACGGCCCATCAAAACAAACATATACCTCACCTCTTGCAGCATCATCCAAACGCACAACGTCAGACCTACCCGCCGTCGGCTTCTCTCCCCCTTTTTCCACCCCCCCGCACCACCGTCAGGTACCACCCCTGTATCCCCCGCCACCGTGGACTGTGCCCCCACTGATGTTGCCCCCCCACCCACGGCCGGGCCAACCCACGGCGCCGCCTGCGGCGGCGTCCCAGGACCCCCCGCAAATCGTTGCAACAGGTCCCTCAACCCCCCCAACAACTCCTGCATCCCTCCCGGGGAGCCCTGAGCAGCAGGCACCCCGCCCGCCACCCCGGGACCCCCGGCTGCCGTCCCCACATTTTGCCCATCACCCACATTAACCGGAGCACCCCCGCCCCCCACCCCCAACAAAGCACATAAAGCAGAAGCTACATCCCCAGAAGAAGCAAAATTGGACTTACCGAGCTGGCCGGGAACATCCCTCACAGCTGTCACAGGCGTCTCCATCGCAGGCGACTCCTCCGGGCGACTGTCGTCCTCCGATCCTGATGCTTCACCTTCAGACCGATCTTCCAAGGCCGGCGTCATCGGCGATGTCAGCCCCCCAGGCGAGGAAGGCCTGGAGGCCGAAGATCCCAGCCTCCCGGCGGATCGTCCTCTCACACTTGACCCGGCCGTGGACGTCTCAGCACCCCCACTCCTACTGGCAGGGCCCCGGTTGGACCCCCCGCTGCGACTTGGGGACTCCGGCCTCCCCCCTGCCCTGGAACTGGTGGCCGCGATCCGGGACGGCCCCCCAGCCGTGTCACTGCGCCTCCCACGCTGAGTCCCCCCCCTCGCCGACCCTGTAGTGGAGGGGGTAACCGATCTCTCACCGCTGCCACGCCGATCGGGCACGGAACGGGCGCCATTCCTGCCCGTAGCTCCGCCCCCCGAAGTCGGCCTACTTGCTGAGTCCCGACCGCCTGCTCCCCCACCCGATGTAGATGCCCGTTTTGCAGGAGGGGGTGACTGCACCTCCAGGGGACTCCTGTTGCGCCGCTGTGTCACCGCCGCAGGCCCAGGCGAATACCGATCTGGCGGCCGCGATCGGCGGCCGCGTGGGGACACCACCCCGCTGTCTTGGGACCCCCCAGCTTCCTCTACCAAAAGGCCCCCAACCTGTTCCTCCAACCAACCTGGCCCCCGTGAAGCCGCCGCTGAGCGCAACCGCGCCAAAATAAAGTCCACGCCGTCCATGCTTGGGCCTAGTTACAGGGAGCAGAGAGCAAAACCTGCCTCCCTGTGTGACTTCCTTCCGATTTGTGCCACGTGGGATGCCCCGCCCCTGTATATATAGGGCTCCTCCCCCCACACTCTCCAGCCTCACAGCCACTCCCCTGGAGCACCTCCTTCAAAATTTAACCCTTCTGCTGTCCATCCTCCACTCTAGTCATGCCTGGCCCTCCGTTATCCTTTTTGTCCTGTCACTCTGGGCCTCCCTAAACCAGTCCTCCAATACTCGCTTCCATTCATGGAAACCCTCACTCTACAGCTGCAAACAAACCCCCAAGACACGGTTCATATGTTACTGTGCTACAGACCCCCTGGCCCAAAAACTGACCTTGTCGCGTCATTAACAGAATTTATTTCCTCTTACACCCTAAGCATCAAACACCTTTTGGTGCTGGGGGACTTCAACCTCTGGGCCAACTCATCGTTGGACCCAGTCGCTGACTCTTGCATCGACCATCTGGAAGGACTAGGTCTGCAGCAATTAATTCGAGGCCCCTCTCACGCCTCAGGCCATACCCTTGATCTCATTTTCAAACAGGATCTGGAAATAGAGATTGGGGAAAATGAGCCACTACCATGGACCGATCACCATGCCATTAAATTTAAACTCGCCAGTCACCTCAGGCCAAATAAAAAAAGAAAACCGGTGATAACGCACTGGACTAGGTCCCAGAAGAAGCTCCACTCGGAACTCTTCAAAACGACCCTAGGAAATAAAATAAACACAATACAACAACAACTAACAGCCGTAGAAACACTTGACGCCATCAACAAGGCGCTACTTCAGTCCGCCGACTGGGTGGCACCAAAACGCAAAACTTGCTTTCGTAAAAACAACGCCGGATGGTTTAACGACCAGCTGACGTTGCTAAAGCAAGAGCGTAGAAGAGCAGAAGCTGCGTGGAAAAGGAGCTCTTCAGATAGAAACCTCACCATTTATAAGACAATAACAAAGAAATATCATAAAGAAATCTTTATGGCGAAAAAAAATCATTTTGCCAACATCATTTCCAAGGCCCTAAACCGCCCCCGTGAACTCTTCAAGTTGGTTTCGCAATCGATGAATCCAGCCTGCTTAGAGCCCCCCAATGCTGATTCACAAGAATTTTGCAACGAACTATCGGATTATTTCATTAATAAAATTGAAAAAATCCGGGTGAGCATTGAGCAAAATGGAATCTGCATGAATCCCAACCCCGATACCATTATATATCCGCCTCAAGCACAGAAATTCACCTTAAAACCCATCTCCATCGCTGCCACTAAAAATATCATTGGGACTCTGCGCAACAGCACAGCACCTAATGACATTATTCCCACTAAACTGCTGAAAGAAAGTGCTGATATACTGGCACCAGCTATCACGCAACTCAAAAACCAATCATTCAAGGAGGGCATGGTGCCCTCCTTGTTGAAACAAGGTACAATAAGACCTATCCTGAAAAAACCCACCCTGGACCCGAAAGACCCAAACAATAGGAGGCCCATAACGGGTCTAAATGTTTTCTCCAAGATCATGGAGAAAGAAGTTGTACAACAGTTACAACAGCATTTAGAAACCCAAAAATGACTCGATACGTTTCAATCAGGTTTCCGGCCCGGGCACGGAACTGAAACGGCTCTGGTAAAAATATGGGATGACGTCCTAGAGGCCGCAGATGAAGGGGAATCTTCTCTCATGATCCTGTTGGACCTAAGTGCGGCCTTTGACACGGTAGATCACGGACTACTACTTATCAGGCTAGCTGAAGTGGCCAAAGTTGCGCAAGAGGATCTACTTTGGTTCTCTTCCTTCTTGAAAAACAGATCACAAACAGTGAAATTGGGATCTTTCACGTCAGAAATGCGTACGGTATCATGCGGAGTCCCTCAGGGATCTCCCTTGTCGCCAGTACTGTTCAATATTTATCTCCGTCCCCTCTTTGAGATCATCAGCAACCAGGAGCTACTTTACCATTCCTACGCAGACGACACTCAACTGTATCTCCGCCTTAGCAACGGAAAGGATCATTCGCTGGGACTAGAGAGATCCCTCACCCTAATAGATAGCTGGATGACATCCAGTTCTCTAAAACTTAATGGATCAAAAACAGAGCTTCTCCTGTTTAACGCAATCAGGAAAAGTCTCCCCACCTCAACTTGGGCCCCACCGCCCATCTTGGGAAAAATTATCGCCCCGAGCACCAAAGTCAAAAGTCTCGGAGTTATTTTTGACTCCCACATGACAATGGATGCACAAATAGGGGCGGTAGTCAGCAGATCTCACCATCTGCTGCGCCAGTTACGCCGACTCACCCCCTTCATCCCTAAAGAGGACATTGCAGTCGTGGTGGGTACAATCATCAATTCCAGACTCGACTATGCAAATGCCCTCTATTTAGGACTCCCCAAATACCAAATCACTCGCCTGCAAGTCGTTCAAAATACGGCTGCTCGATTAGTGACTGGGAAAAAACCATGGGAGTCGATCTCCCTTTCGCTGAGATCCCTTCACTGGTTGCCAGTGAAGGACAGAATCACTTTTAAGGCACTCTGCCTTACACATAAGTGTATTCAAGGAAACGCTCCCCAATATCTATGCGAAAAAATAAAAGCCCACAACCCCAATCGCACTCTGCGATCCACAAATCAAAACCTCCTGCACATCCCAAAGGCAAGATACAAGTCCAAAGGAGATAGGAGATTTGCTGTCCAAGGTCCGCGACTGTGGAATGCACTTCCAACCGCCATCCGATTGGAGTCCGACCACTTGACCTTCAGGAGAATGATTAAAACTCATCTCTTCTGAGGGAAAAGCGTTCCTTATCGAAGGAATGAAAATAGCGCCCAGAGGCGATTCAGTTCGCTAGTGTTGCGCTCTATAAGTTTTTCACTCACTCACTCACTCAGGTGATCAATAGAGTTTAGGTCTGGAGACATGCTTGGCCAGTCCATCGCCTTTACCCTCAGCTTCTTTAGCAAGGCAGTGGTGGTCTTGGAGGTGTGTTTGGGGTGGTTATCATGTTGGAATACTACCCTGCGGTCCAGTCTCTGAAAGGAGGGGACCATGCTCTGCTTCAGTAGGTCACAGTACATGCTGGCATTCATGGTTCCCTCAATGATCTGTACATCCCCCCCAGTGCCGGCAGCACTCATACAGCCCCAGACCATGACCCTCCCCCCACCACCATGCCTGACTGTAGACAAGACACACTTGTCTTTGTCCTCCTCACCTGGTTGCCGCCCCACACGCCTGACACCATCTGACACCAAATATGTAAATGCACTGATTACTGTGTAAATGTCACTGGCAGGGATAGGGTTAACTCTAGGGGCAATCAAGGGGTTAAACGTGTGTTCCCTGGATGTGTTCTAACTGTATGGGGATAAGACTGACTATCGTTGTTCCGACTCAGTAGTTCATGATTCATTCATCAACTTGGAATAAATCAAAATGTGGACTTTCCCGTCAAAGTCCACATTTTGCTTAATTCCAAGTCGATGAAGTCAGGATTGCAGTGCAGATCAGACTGGGGTTCTCAGTTACCCTGTGCCCCCTAATAGACAGTCACAAGGGTGACACATAGGAGGGGCTGGGGAGCTGGACAAGGGGTTTCAAGAGCTCTCTAAGGTAAGTTGGGTTCCACAAGCCCCCCCCACCACCCAAAGTGATTCCCGTCAAAGTCCACATTTTGCTTAATTCCAAGTTGATGAAGTCAGGATTGCAGTGCAGATCAGACAGGGGTTCTCAGTTACCCAGGGGAGGGCTGGGCCAGGGGTCAGGGTGGCATTTGCCTCCTAGCCCGGCCCAACTTATGTTCAAAATGTCCGGCAGCCGCTGCCTGCTACCATTTTCATTTTTATTCTGGTCTAGGAAGTTAAGCCGGGGGCACGGCCACGGTGGCTGACCACTAGCTGTTGCATTCCAGGAGTTGTAGTCCGTGCTTAAGATCAAAGTGGGTAGAAAACAGAGCAGCGCAGAGCAAACTACGACTCCCTGGGACCAGATTCTTGGAAGCGGGCAGAAGCAGGGCATGCCAGGGAGTCGGGACGTGGCGTGCAAGGACCTGCTCAGCTGAGATCACTGGTGTGAGAGACCCTTATACCCTTAGCTGACCCTCCATCTCTCCCCCCATACACCCCATGTAACCTTCCCCAGTGATCAGGCTGCTTTGAAGGGCACTGGAGTTGGCTGCACTGATGGGCACTGGTGAGGCTGCATTGAATAACCAGGTGGGCCATGGATGGTGAGCTGATTCGGCGGTTCAATGGGCCACTTGACTGGACTTGCCCCCAGGCCTAAGGCTGCCAGCCCTCACCCCCCTGTGCCCCTAATAGACACAGGGGGGTAGATTAATATAGAGATACGACGGCGTATCTACTGATACGCCGTCGTATCTCTGAGTTCCGCCGGTCGGATCTATGCGGCTGATTCATAGAATCAGGTTCCGCATAGATCTTCCTTAGAGCCGACAGGTGTAAGTGACTTACACCGTCGGATCTTAGGCTGCAATCTCCCGCCGTCCGCTAGGTGGCATTTCCGTTTGTATACGCGACGAATATGCAAATGAGGAGATCCGTCGATTCAGAAACGAACGCCCGGCCGTCGCTTTTTTTTTTTTACGCCGTTTGCGTTCGGCTTTTTCCGGCGGATAGTTACCCCTGCTATATGAGGGGTAAGTGCGGCGTATCCTATGTTAAGTATGGCCGCCGTTCCCGTGCCGAGTTTTGCATTTTTTACGTCGTTTACGTAAGTGGTTAGCGAATACGGCCATACGTAATTTGCGTTAACGTCGAAACCAATGACATCCTTGCGACGTCATTCGGAGCAATGCACGCTGGGAAATTTAGCCGGTAACACCCTAGAGAATAAAATGGCAATCATTGCAATACTTTTTGTCACACCGTATTTGCGCAGCGGTCTTACAAGCACACTTTTTTTGAAAAAAATTCACTTTTTTGAATAAAAAAATAAGACAACAATAAATTTGGCCCAATTTTCTTATATATTGTGTAAGATAGTGTTACGCCGAGTAAAATGATACCCAACATGTCACGCTTAAAAATTGCGCCCGCTCGTGGCATGGCGTCAAACTTTTACCCTTAAAAATCTCCATAGGCGACGTTTAAAAAATTCTACAGGTTGCATTTTTTGAGATACAGAGGAGGTCTAGGGCTAGAATTATTGCTCTCGCTCTAACGATCGCGGCGATACCTCACTTGTGTGGTTTGAACACCGTTTTCATATGCAGGCGCTACTCGCGTATGCGTTCGCTTCTGTGCGCAAGCTCGTCGGGACGGGGCGTTTTAAAAAAATGTTTTGTTTGTTTTCTTATTTATGTTAAATTAGTTTATAATTTTATACACTGAAATAAATAATAAAAAAAAAAATTATCACTTTTATTCCTATTACAAGGAATGTAAACATCCCTTGTAATAGAAAAAAGCATGACAGGTCCTCTTAAATATGAGATCTGGGGGTCAAAAAGACGCCACATCTCATATTTAGGCTTAAATGCAAAAAAAATGAAAAAAAAAAATGTAATTTTTCAAATTTTAGAGAATTTTTTTTTTTTCTTTAAGACGCTGGGCGGGACTGACGTTTTGACGTCACTTCCGCTCAGCAGAGCTATGGGGAACGGGTGGGGGCGATTTTTCCCTCACTCGTATCCCAACACAGCTACCGACAGGACCCGATCCCCTCCGCCGCTACCGACGGCTCCGGTAAGCGGCGGAGGGTGCGGGAGAGCGGCGGGAGGGGGGGGGGCCCTCTCCCGCCACCGATAACGGCGATCTCGCGGTGAATCCGCCGCGGAGACCGTCATTATCGTGTACAGGACTGCCCACGGTAAAGATGGATATCTCGGTTGTGGCAGCAGCTGCTGCCGTTACCGAGATATCCATCTTTAAAGTCATGACGTCTTTTAGACATGACGCGGTGGGCAAGTGGCTAAAGATCCTCTGATCTATGTGAATCTACCCCAGGGTGACACATGGGAGGGGCCGGGGGAGCTGTACAAGGAGTTTCCAGAGCTCTCTAAGGTAAGCTGGGTTCCACAAGCCCCCCACCCAAAGTGACTCCCATCAAAGTCCACATTTTGATTTATTCCAAGGTGATGAAGTCAGGTTTGCAGTGCAGATCAGACTGGGGTTCTTGGTCACCTTGTGCCCCTAATAGACATGGGAGGGGACGAGGGAGTTGGACAAGGAGTTTCCAGAGCTCTTAAAAAGGGGTTGTAAAGGATTTTTTTTCCTAAATAGCTTCCTTTTAACGGGGAGCTGGACAAGGAGTTTCCAGAGCTCTCTAAGGTAAGCCGGGTTCCACAACCCCCCCCCCCCCCCCGCCCAAAGTGACTCCCGTCACATAGACACACCGACTTTAATGTGGCGCTTCAAGTGTGCAATTTACATCTATATAAAATTAATATTTTTATTCTACATATAATGTGACAATAATATATATATATTTATATATACATATATATATATATATATATATATATATATATATAAAGAAATTGCAATATAACAGCCACTTTCAGAATAGTAAAGACAGACCAGTAAGCGGTAGGACCTGGTTGTGACGGGTTACTGCACTTGTTCTTTGTATCCTCCTAGTATAGGGTGACCAGACATCCCCAGTTTCAGGGGACAGTCCCCTGATTGAGGACACTGTCCCCAGACCAAGTCTGTCCCTGGTTTTGTCCCCAGATTGGATTTAATAGGGGGCAGGGGCAATTTCAAGGACAGTCAGTGCAGAATAAAAAATTTGAATTACACACCCCTGCTCTGCCGTGCCTACTGCTTTGGGGGGTTGTATTTTTTCCATTATCTGTGCCCCCTTGCTGATGATCATGTGCTGGTCGGACCGGAGGGAATATTTTTTCAGTTGCGGGTGCATGCCCATTCAGCCCCGCTCACATGTTCTTATGCCTTGGTTTAAATCCTGGCCAGCCACCTGCCTATCTCCCTGCCTTCCTTGGTGGAGTGATCTTCCTCCGCTCCCCATTCAGTAGTATCTGGGGCCCGAAGAGTGAGGCCGCGTACACACGACCGAGAAACACATAGTTTTCCCCGTCGAGTTCCTTGTTCGGCAGTCAAACTCGTCAAGCCAAATTTTCCCATTGCCCAACGAGGAAATAGAGAACATGCTCTCTTTTTGGCTCGACGAGTTCCTCGGCGGGTTTCTAGGCGAAAAGTGTACACACAACCGGTTTCCTCGGCAGAATACGTCTCCCATCGAGGTTCTTGCTGAATTCTGCCGGGGAAACCGGTCGTGTGTACGCGGCCTAAGACTTGCAAGGCTGTGAGGTGGGCGTCGACGGGCAGAGAGTCGCTGATTACTAGTAAAAAAAAAATATGTCCCCGGATTTCATTTTAAAAATCTGGTCACCTTATCCTAGTATACAATAGTTACTGTAGTATGACTGTGTTGGTATATTAGGTGGTGACAGGTCCTCTTTAATGAAGGGATGTGCTACGTCAGCCGTTATTTGTGTCTGGATTTATGCCGCAAACATGCAGAAGATGAAGAGCCGCCTCCGCCATCCGCAGACACAGGGGGAGAAGTGTTATCCGAGCCATAATACGTGAGCGATAGCTTGTTAGCGCCATTAAACGTCTCATTAACTGCGGGGACAATGAATTTTTGAGGGGCTTATTGCCGTTATAAACTTTAATCAAGGTTTACAGCAGAGATAATGTGGCCTTTGTGTTTAACGGCCGGTGGGGAAGCTCCGGAGAAATTGTTTTATTGCAGATAATAAGGTGCTGACTCTATTTTTTTTTTTTTTTTCCATATCATTTTCTTACTCCGGCCTAATAGGAGCGGGTCAGCGAGACGGGGAGACGGGAGGAAAATGAAGATCTCGCCTTGTATGGATTATCATGTTGTGACATTTACTAAAATAATATACGCCGATTGACAGAACCGCAGAAAGCCCTCCGCACGACAATGCTAGGCCTCCATAATCAGTATGAAGTACACTAAGGACTACACTAAGGTATAGGAAGCTATTTAGGAAAAAAAATCCTTTACAACCCCTTTAAAGAGCTCTGGAAACTCCTTGTCCAACTCCCTCGACCCCTCCCATGTCTATTAGGGGCACAGGGTGACCGAGAACCCCTGTCTGATCTGCACTGCAAACCTGACTTCATCACCTTGGAATAAATCAAAATGTGGACTTTGATGGGAGTCACTTTGGGTGGGGGGGGGGGCTTGTGGAACCCAGCTTACAGTAGAGAGCTCTGGAAACTCCTTGTCCAACTCCCTCGACCCCTCCCATGTCTATTAGGGGCACAGGGTGACCGAGAACCCCTGTCTGATCTGCACTGCAAACCTGACTTCATCACCTTGGAATAAATCAAAATGTGGACTTTGATGGGAGTCACTTTGGGTGGGGGGCTTGTGGAACCCAGCTTACCTTAGAGAGCTCTGGAAACTCCTTGTACAGCTCCCCCGGCCCCTCCCATGTGTCACCCTGTGTCTATTAGGGGCACAGGGTGACCAAGTACCCCAGTCTGATCTGCACTGCAAACCTGACTTCATCAACTTGGAATAAATCAAAATGTGGACTTTGACGGGAGTCACTTTGGGCGGGGGGGGGGCGGGGCTTGTGGAACCCAGCTTACAGTAGAGAGCTCTGGAAACTCCTTGTCCAGCACCCCGGCCCCTTCTATGTGTCACCCTGTGTCTATTAGGTGGCACACTGTGACCAGGAACCCCAGTCGGGTCTGCACTAATCAGACTCGCCGTACAACCACACTGGATTCAGTATTTCCTTTTACCCCCTGTTATCCAGGGTCTTATATGTGTGGTTTGAGAAGGGGCTCTTTCACTTGGGACAGTTATATTTCTAAACAATATTCCTCAAAATAATCTGAAGGTAAAGTCCGCCTTTTGTCTCAGACCATTGCTAGATGGTTTGAGGTGGGGTGGGGGTTGCTATGTGTTTGTTAAGTGCCTGTATCCCATTGGTCTACTGCTTCTGTCTGCCTTGGGAAGAAAGGTGAAGTAAATACTGTAGTGCTTTAACCAGAGTAATAGGACTAAGTTCAGCAACGGCTCTTGTGGGGGTGCGCTACACTAACAAACCTGACTACATCACCTTGGAATAAATCTAAATCTGGACTTTGATGGGAGTCACTTTGGGCGGGGGGCTTGTGTGTCATCCTGTGTCTATTAGGGGCACAGGGTGACCGAGAACCCCTGTCTGATCTGCACTGCAAACCTGACTTCATCACCTTGGAATAAATCAAAATGTGGACTTTGACGGGAGTTACTTTGGGTGGGGGTGGGGGGCTTGTGGAACCCAGCTTACCATAGAGAGCTCTGGAAACTCCTTGTACAGCTCCCGGCCCCTCCTATGTGTCACCCTGTGTCTATTAGGGGCACATGGTGACCGAGAACCCCTGTCTGATCTGCACTGCAAACCTGACTTCATCACCTTGGAATAAATCAAAATGTGGACTTTGATGGGAATCACTTTGGGTGGGGGGGCTTGTGAAATGCAGTTTACCTTAAAGAGCTCTGGAAACTCCTTGTCCAGCACCCCCGGCCCCTCCTATGTGTCACCCTGTGTCTAATAGGTGGCACACAGTGACCGAAAACCCTAGTCAGGTCAGGTGCTCTTTCACGTGGGACAGTTATATTTCTGAACAATCTCCTTAAAAAAAAAATGAAGGTAAAGTCCACCTTTCGTCTCAGACCATTGCTAGATGGTTTGAGGTGGGGTGGGGATTGCTATGTGTTTGTTAAAGCGGAGTTCCACCCAAAAGCAGAACTTCCACTTTAAGCACTCCTCGCCCCATGACATGCCACATTTGGCGTGTCATTTTTTTTGGGGGGGGGGGGGGGTGCACCCTCTTTTTGCTGGGACTTCCTGTCCCACTTCCTTCTTCCTTTCTTCGACTGCCTAGGCGACTTCTCCTCATGCCCTAGGCGGCCCCTCCCTGCCAGCGATCTTCTGGGACACAACTCAGGTCCCAGAAGATCAGCTGGCCAATAGGAGAGCACAGCGCGACTTGCGCATGCGCAGTGCGTGCCCGGCCGTGAAGCCGTAAGCTGTCACAGCTGGGTGCCCACAGTACATATTACAGCACCGAGGAAAGGAGGGGGAGAGGAGTGAGCCTCCAGATGGTCGAATCACTGGATCATGGGGCAGGTAAGTGTCGGTTTATTAAAAGTCAGCAGCTATGCTTTTTGTAGCTGCTGACTTGGATCTGGTGGAACTCCACTTTAAGTGCCTGTATCCCATTGTTCTATTGTTTCTGTCTGCCTTGGGAGCAAAGTATTATGGGATGTATATGTTCATGAGGATTAGCTGTCAGAGGGAAGGGGGGGATTTCTCTAGCAGCCTCTCTCTACAAAGAGATATACACTCAGGGGACAACCCCCCTGCTTTGCATAATGATACAGGGCGGGGTAAACTTTACCTCCTCCAGTAACATGAGACACACATATTTACTTCACCTTTCTACCCAAGGCAGACAGAAGCAGTAGAACAATGGGATACAGGCACTCAACAAACACATAGCAACCCCCACCCCACCTCAAACCATCTAGCAATGGTCTGAGACGAAAGGTGGACTTTATCTTCCTATTTTCTTGAGGGAGATTGTTTAGAAATATTACTGTCCCAAGTGAAAGAGCCCCTATATTCTTTTACCACAAACCACACGTATAGAACCCTGCATAAGAGGGGTTAAAGTAAATGCTGAGTCTGTTGTGGTTGTACGGCGAGTCTGATTAGTGCAGACCCGACTGGGGTTCTCAGTCAACGTGTGCCCCTAATAGACATAAGAGGGGCCGGGGGAGCTGGACAATGAGTTTCCAGAGCTCTCTAAGGTAAGCTGGGTTCCACAAGCCCCCCACCCAAAGTGATTCCTGTCAAAGGCCAGTCTGTTGTGGTTGTACGGTGAGTCTGATTAGTGCAGACCTGACTTGGGTTCTCGCTCTCCCTCTGCCCCCAATAGACACAGAGAGGGTGCTTTACACTTAGGAGGGGCCGGGGGAGCTGGACAAGGAGTTTCCAGAGCTCTCTAAGGTAAGCTGGGTTCCACAAGCCCCCCCACCCAAAATGATTCCTGTTAAAGTCCAGTCTGTTGTGGTTGTATGGTGAGTCTGATTAGTGCAGACCCGACTGGGGTTCTCGGTCAGCCTGTGCCCCTAATAGACACAGGGAGGGTGCTTTACACATGGGAGGGTCTGGGGGAGCTGGACAAGGATTTTCCAGAGGTTGCTAAGTTAAGCATGGAAAATACGGAAATTCGAAAATTCAGGAAATTCGGAATTCAGAAATTTGGAAATCCGAAAATTCGGAAATTCCGAATTTCCGAATTCCAAATTTATTGAATTTCCCGAATTTCCGATTTTCTGAATTTCTGCAAAAAAAGAATGACGAACGAACGAAAACGAAAAAAAAACAAATTTTTCGGCAGTGCACATATCTATTGGAGCCCAGGTTCACACTGGGCTGCGGGAGTGAAGCGGTGGGGGGTTCAGCTGAACTCGCACCATTTCACTCCCCGCTGGCAGTCCTGATTTCAGCCGCAATTTAGGAGACATCTGCACAGATGTCAATGTAAATCGCGGCTCGAAAATCGCAAAAAGTAGTACAGGAACTACTTTTTGAAATCGGTGCAGCGCCGCGCCGATTAGCACGGTGCCATTGCTGCCAATTGCCGGAAAATCCCAGCCGATTTCAGATGCGTCTTGACATCTCAAATCGCACCCAGTGTGTGACCTGGCCGAAAACTGGTTTCTCAAGGTATCAAGAGTGACCTACCTTTCGGAGACCAATTTTTGGAAGATTGTTTCTACCAAACCTCTCCTCTTTTTTCAAGGGGTCCTTTTGGAGCCGCGCTTCCTTCTTTTTTTGTACAACCCATGAGCACATGACTTGTGTTGCTTCCTTTGTTTTCCTGTTACATTGTATTATTACTTCTAGTGCAAGGACACAAAAAGTTTTCATACACTTTATTTTACAAACACCACAAAAAAAAAAAAAATACGCAGATCAAAGCAGTAAAATAATTCCAGATTTCGCCCCAAACCCTCAGAGACGGCTAAACGCGGCATTGGCAGGCCACGCCGTTGCCTTTTTAAAGCGCCGTCAGCTACAGTGAAAATAAAAAAGGGCCATTCATTCGGATCTTTGCAGGTGTCTGTCTGGGCGCGGGCTCATTTAGGCGCGGGCTCATTTAGGCGCGGGCTCATTTAGACGCGGGCTCATTTAGGCGCGGGCTCATTTAGGCGCGGGCTCATTTAGACGCGGGCTCATTTAGGTGCGGGCTCATTTAGGCGCGGGCTCATTTAGGCACGGGCTCATTTAGGCGCGGGCTCATTGGCGCGGGCTCATTGGCGCGGGCTCATTTAGGCGCTGGCTCATTTAGACACGGGCTCATTTAGGCGCGGGCTCATTTAGACGCAGGCTCATTTAGACGCGGGCTCATTTAGGCGCGGGCTCATTTAGGCACGGGCTCATTTAGGCGCGGGCTCATTTAGGCGCGGGCTCATTTAGGCGCGGGCTCATTTAGACGCGGGGCTCATTTAGGCGCGGGCTCATTCGTTTAGGGCGCGGGCTCATTTAGGCGCGGGCTCATTTAGGCGCGGGGCTCATTTAGGCGCGGGCTCATTTAGGCGCGGGCTCATTTAGACGCGGGCTCATTTAGGCGCGGGCTCATTTAGGCGCGGGCTCATTTAGGGCGGGGCTCATTTAGATGCTGGCTCATTTAGGCGCGGGCTCATTTAGGCGCGGGCTCATTTAGGCGCGGGCTCATTTAGACGCGGGCTCATTTAGGCGCGGGCTCATTTAGGCGCGGGCTCATTTAGGCGCGGGCTCATTTAGGCGCGGGCTCATTTAGTCACGGGCTCATTTAGGCGCGGGCTCATTTAGGGCGCGGGCTCATTTAGATGCTGGCTCATTTAGGCGCGGGCTCATTTAGCGCGGGCTCATTTAGATGCTGGTCATTTAGGCGCGGGCTCATTTAGGCGCGGGCTCATTTAGACGCGGGCTCATTTAGGCGCGGGCTCATTTAGGCGCGGGCTCATTTAGGCGGCGGGCTCATTTAGGCGCGGGGCTCATTTAGGCGCGGGCTCATTTAGACGTGTGCTCATTTAGACGTGGGTTGGTGCTATTTAGACGTGGGCTCATTTAGACGGGTTGGGCGCGGTGCTCATTTAGGCGCGGGCTCATTTAGGCGCGGGCTCATTTAGGCGCGGGGCTCATTTAGACGCGGGCTCATTTAGGCGCGGGCTCATTTAGGCGCGGGCTCATTTAGGCGCGGGCTCATTTAGGCGCGGGCTCATTTAGACGTGTGCTCATTTAGACGTGTGCTCATTTAGGAGCGGGCTCATTTAGGCGCGGGCTCATTTAGGTGCGGGCTCATTTAGACGCGGGCTCATTTAGACGTGTGCTCATTTAGACGTGTGCTCATTTAGGCGCGGGCTCATTTAGGCGCGGGCTCATTTAGGCGCGGGCTCATTTAGGCGCGGGCCTGAATAATTCAGGAGCACGAGAGTAATATTGCCGTATCAATAACCCGGTGTGATCAGTCTCTGGCCCTGAGCACGACAGCAGCCCATCCCTATTTTCTCCCATGAATAATTTAAGGCCGAATCGCTCCCCGTGTAGGACGGGGGCCCTGCTGGGGTTTCGCTGGGAAATTCATTTTCCCCCGGTAAACGAGCGACAGGAAATCAATTAATCGTGTATTATTCTATAAGGAGACAAAGTAACAGAAACATCGGGATGGACTGCAGCCATAGATCAGCAAATGCTTTTATTGGCAGAGTGCTTCTCACCGACGTGAGTTCAGCGGGGGGAGGGGCAATTTATGTCCCCGGAATGTATTAGTGTTCAGAGGCAGGCAAGGGGGAGGATGGGAAGGAAAATCGACCAATCAAAGATGTGATATGTTACGGCGGCAGACTGTTCAGGTGCGCCGTCAGGCATTCTGTCCGCTCAACTGGGATTGGTGCAACCAAGGCGGCCTATGAGTTTCTTACTTGAAAAAGTATTCATACCCTTGACATTTTCCACATTTTGGTTGATCGTTGGAAGATACGAATAAATTATTAATCGCATTTCTGTTTTCACCGTGCAGCTTCATAATCTGATCAGACTCATGAACAAAGCACCCTTGAAATTTCCCACATGTTGTCATGTTACAACCAAAAACTTACTGTATATACTCGGTATAAGCCGACCCGAATATAAGCCGAGGCACCTCATTCTACCACAAAAAACGTATTGACCCGAGTATAAGCCTAGGGTGTTCATCTGCATGCCTCACTGTGTCCATGTGCATGCCTCACTGTGCCTCACTTTGCCTCACTGTGCCTCACTTTGCCTCACTGTGTCCATGCCTCACTGTGCCCATGCCTCACTGTGCCCATGCCTCATTGTGCCCATGCCTTACTGTGCCCATGCCTCACTGTGTCCATGCCTCATTGTGCCCATGCCTCACTGTGCCCATGCCTCACTGGGTCCATGCCTCACTGTGCCCATGCCTCACTGTGTCCATGCCTCACTGTGCCCATGCCTCACTGTGTCCATGCCTCACTGTGCCCATGCCTCACTGTGTCCATGCCTCACTGTGCACATGCCTCACTGTGTCCATGCCTCACTGTGCACATGCCTCACTGTGTCCATGCCTCACTGTGTCCATGCCTCACTGTGCACATGCCTCACTGTGTCCATGCCTCACTGTGCACATGCCTCACTGGGTCCATGCCTCACTGTGCCCATGCCTCACTGTGCCCATGCCTCACTGTGTCCATGCCTCACTGTGCCCATGCCTCACTGTGTCCATGCCTCACTGTGCCCATGCCTCACTGTGTCCATGCCTCACTGTGCACATGCCTCACTGTGTCCATGCCTCACTGTGTCCATGCCTCACTGTGCCCATGTCTCACTGGTTCCATACCTCACTGGGTCCATGCCTCACTGTGTCCATGCCTCACTGTGCCCATGCCTCACTGTGCCCATGTCTCACTGTGCCCATGTCTCACTGTGTCCATGCCTCACTGTGCCCATGCCTCACTGTGCCCATGTCTCACTGTGCCCATGTCTCACTGTGCCCATGCCTCACTGTGTCCATGCCTCACTGTGCCCATGCCTCACTGTGTCCTTGCCTCACTTTGCCCATTTCTCACTGTGTTCATGACTAGACTTACGTTAAACATGGGAGTATATAGAAGGGGTGCCCGGCTTTGAAAAATCGGTGGTCCCCAGCCATAGGTCCCCCAGACAACAAACTTTGCCACATTGTAAGGAAGTGTGGGGTTACATGTGTGCCAAGTTTACGGACGGACGGTACCGGGCCCCCAAATTTACCGGAGAATTTACAGTTTAACATGGTAGTCTATGGAAGGGGTGCCCAATTTAAAAAATCGTAGGTATCAGTGGGGAAATAGTGCCCCATCATTGGTTTTAATGGGAAGAATAGTGCCCCATCATTGGTGTCAGTGGGAGGAATAGTGTCCCATCATTGGTATCAGTGGCAGGAATAGTGTCCCATCATTGGTGTCAGTGGGAGGAATAGTGTCCATCATTGGTATCAGTGGCAGGATAGTGTCCCATCATTGGTGTCAGTGGGAGGAATAGGGCTCCATCATTGGTTTTTAATGGGAGGAATAGTGTCCCATCATTGGTGTCAGTGGAAGGAAGAGTGTCCCATCGTTGGTATCAGTGGGAGGAATAGTGTCCCATCATTGGTATCAGTGGGAGGAATAGTGTCCCATCATTGGTGTCAGTGGGAGGAATAGTGTCCCATCATTGGTATCAGTGGCAGGAATAGTGTCCCATCATTGGTGTCAGTGGGAGGAATAGGGCTCCATCATTGGTTTTAATGGGAGGAATAGTGTCCCATCATTGGTGTCAGTGGAAGGAAGAGTGTCCCATCGTTGGTATCAGTGGCAGGAATAGTGTCCCATCATTGGGGGTAAAAATGACCGCACCAGCCAAGCAGACTCTGGCTGAAAAAAAGCACCCAGAGGCGATTCAGTTCACATGCGTTGCGCTATACAAGTCATTCATTCATTCATTGGTGTCAGTGGGAGGAATAGTGCCCCATCATTGATATCAGTGGGAGAAATAGTGTCCCATCATTGGTGTCAGTGGGAGGAATAGTGTCCCATCATTGGTGTCAGTGGGAGGAATAGTGTCCCATCATTGGTGTCAGTGGGAGGAATAGTGTCCCATCATTGGTGTTAGTGGGAGGAATAGTGTCCCATCATTGGTGTCAGTGGGAGGAATAGTGTCCCATCATTGGTATCAGTGGGAGGAATAGTGCCCCATCATTGGTGTCAGTGGGAGGAATAGTGTCCCATCATTGGTGTCAGTGGGAGGAATAGTGTCCCATCATTGGTGTTAGTGGGAGGAATAGTGTCCCATCATTGGTGTCAGTGGGAGGAATAGTGTCCCATCATTGGTATCAGTGGGAGGAATAGTGCCCCATCATTGGTGTCAGTGGGAGGAATAGTGTCCCATCATTGGTGTCAGTGGGAGGAATAGTGTCCCATCATTGGTATCAGTGGGAGGAATAGTGCCCCATCATTGGTGTCAGTGGGAGGAATAGTGTCCCATCATTGGTGTCAGTGGGAGGAATAGTGTCCCATCATTGGTGCCAGTGGGAGGAATAGTGTCCCATCATTGGTGCCAGTGGGAGGAATAGTGCCCCATCATTGGTGTCAGTGGGAGGAATAGTGTCCCATCATTGGTGTCAGTGGGAGGAATAGAATAGTGTCCCATCATTGGTGTCAGTGGGAGGAATAGTGTCCCATCATTGGTGTCAGTGGGAGGAATAGTGTCCCATCATTGGTGTTAGTGGGAGGAATAGTGTCCCATCATTGGTGTCAGTGGGAGGAATAGTGTCCCATCATTGGTATCAGTGGGAGGAATAGTGCCCATCATTGGTGTCAGTGGGAGGAATAGTGTCCCATCATTGGTGCCAGTGGGAGGAATAGTGTCCCATCATTGGTGCCAGTGGGAGGAATAGTGTCCCATCATTGGTGTCAGTGGGAGGAATAGTGTCCCATCATTGGTGCCAGTGGGGGGAATAGTGTCCCATCATTGGTGCCAGTGGGAGGAATAGTGTCCCATCATTGGTGTCAGTGGGAGGAATAGTGTCCCATCATTGGTGCCAGTGGGGGGAACAGTGACTCATATCAGTGGAAAGGGCTGGGTAAAGGTGAGCAAAGGGCCACATCCTCCTGCAGGCCGCAGTTTGGTGACCTCTATTGTAGAACTCAATCCCTGCGGTTTGATAATTACATTTCATTCTTTCTATAGCCAGTTCCTTGGAGTATTTCGTCTTTCTGTGCCGCTGGACGTTGGGACAACACGGGATTAAACGATTCAGCGAATATATAAACGTCTCTCCTTGGCCCCTTGGCCGCGCCCCCCGGCTTGCATACCCAAAAATATACTTGTTCTGCCTGAGAGATGAAAATAACACGACGCTCTCTTATAACGCTTTTATTTACATGACTTTGTGCCTCACAGATGCGCGGCGCATCATCAATCAGGGGGGATTGCCGTAATGGCTTTTCACTCTAATAATGAAATGGGGCCGTTACCGAGCGTGGCGCGTATCACCTTATCATAGACAAACGCCATAAACTTCCTCAAGTACTTCGTTTGATGATCTCTCTGCTGAAATTCCATTATTCACAATAACTAATAAACAGCAACATTATAAACCAGCGTGAAGTCATCACTCCTAACGCGCGCGCGCATTCCTTCATTCCGAAGCGAGAAACGTATCACTCATTACCAGATTGCAATATGTTCCTGTTAGCGTTCCGATAAACAACACTTATTTGTCAAGAAGCCTAAAGAGGCCTCGTGATTTAGAGGATCTGAAAAAGAACTGTCTGTGATGCTCCATAAAACCAACGCTTTCAGCTTATATTTCCTAATATGTCCTGGAAACATATGGGAATGGAGTAGGGCCAAACACCCCCCTCCCTCCCCCTGGTTCGGTTCGTGGGGACGTCAGATAATCTGAAGTGTGTGTATGACCCGTCTGACTTTGAAATGTTTGTTTTGCTGCAGCAGG